>CAJNDS010002630.1:0-175000 GCA_905221605.1 Symbiodinium natans
TTTTTATTCATAATCAAAATTCCACTACATATTTTTGAAGTTATATCATTTCATTTCGAATATCCCCATCTTAATAAACGTTAAAAATAAAAATATAATATTTTTAAGAAAAATACATTAATTCAAAAATATGTTTCTTTATAATGAATATTAGATCCTCCATGAAATAGTCAATACGATCAAATTTTCGTATTCCCCAGGCCCAAAATACCCCACGTGTAGTATTTCAGAAGGAACCGATATTTATCGTCATTGGAAACTGTCCCTCGCATAGAGAATTGAAAGATTTATGTCTTAGGACATAGAACCAAAATTACCTCAGCATGGCGATGCAATCCTCAAGAGTCATGCAACGTTGCTATTTAATATCATTACGCTCAAAGTAGTGGCGCAATCTCCCACTTGCACTGACAGGGTATGACCTCCATCAATTGCAAGTAAAAGATTCACAGCAGGGTGTGACCTCCACTGTAGAGACGCCATTATTGAATTTGCATAACTCTTGGTGATTGCATCTCTTACGACATATGGAACAAGCAAGATGCCCTGCCCCACGAACACGCCTGAGACTTCAAAACCCGATTCCAAACCGCATCTGAACATTGACTTCCTAGTTTCTCCAAAACAATACGACCATGAAAAGCAACAAAGACTGTAATGTAAAGGTAAAAGCCAGCCCAGCCCGCTCGAGAAGAAGCGGTTGCAGCGCATGGTCGGTGACCTGGACGGGGTACGAAGTTGTCAGGGGAAGAAGGGTTGAGGGTTTAGGGTTTAGGTTTCAGGGTTTCGACTTTAGGGTTTAGGGACCCTCGCTGATGCAAAAACTTTAAATTTTATGGGGCTCCGAAAGACGGCTAAACGGCCTAACCTGTCTCGGTCCACATCAACGTGAAACAGGCATCAAAACGCTCGACAACTGACGCCCACCAGAGCCCAAAACTAAAACCCTAAAACAACGTAGCACGCGGGCTGCTGTGCCTGTTTTTTTTTTTTTTGCAGGGGTGTTCTCAAGTTCACAAGTGCCAAAAACCTGGGTTTTTCAGCAATTCCGGTTTTGGAACCAGGAAGACACAGCATGTGTTTTTCATGTAGCACTAGCTGAGAGATTTCAATTGAGAACTAGCTTTTCTAAACCCTAAACCCTAAACCCTAAACCCTAAACCCTAAACCCTAAACCCTAAACCCTAAACCCTAAACCCTAAACCCTAAACCCTAAACCCTAAACCCTAAACCCTAAACCCTAAACCCTAAACCCTAAACAAACCCCAACAAAGCTCAGCGCCTGATGGGGCTCTGGTTCACCACCGTCTCGCCCCCCCCGCGCCAGGGCGTGGCAGAGCCGCTTTTGGGCTCCAGCTTGAGTCTAAAATCTGACAGAGAAGTAGGGTTTAGGGCTTCGGGTTTAGGGTTTCGGGTTTAGGGTTTTGGGTTTAGGGGGCTTAGGGTTTAGGGTTTAGGGTTTAGGGTGCAAGGCCAGGGCTATTCTCTGGTTCCAGAAGATCCAATGTCGTTAATATTGCCGTTCTTCAGCCCGTCCTGGTCCAAATCTTGCTTGTTCTAAGGTAATTTCTCTAGTGGTGCCCTGTTCGGGTGCTCGTTTAAAACGAAGAGAAGAAGCTATGTTCCCTGATATTCCTGGGTTGCTAGGGCGCGCCTTAACCCTAAAGTGCCCAACTTTTCGCTGATGAGGGTACCCAAGCCCTAAACCCTAAACCCTAAACCGTGAACCCCCGGCTCCACATGTCGACACCAGGGGTTCTGGTCTTGGACGTCCGGGTTCAAGGCTTAAGTTGGCCTAGGGTGAACCTCGGGTGTGAGGTTTAGGGTTTAGGGTTTAGGGTTAGGGTTTAGGGTTCAGGCTTGAGGTCCTCTTTGATGTGAACTTTTCGCAGGCTAAGTGCATCCTGAGTGTGTGCGTGCGTTTGTGGGCGCGGGGGGGGGGGGGGGGGGTAGGTGTCGTTCGGATGCAGGGTTCAGCGTCTGCTACTGATATCCTTCATGGTACATACTTAAATCGTTTTATTCTAGGGCCAAGTCCAGCTACAAGAAGGGCACCAAAGTTGAAGTAGGGTTTTCAATAGTCATAAATTCGCCTATACGTCCTATTATCTTGCTTCTGATTGGCCGAACTGAAGCTAGTATCGTCAGCGGCCCCCTACTTATGGGAGCCCTAACCTCCTTTAGGGTTTAGGGTTTAGGGTTTGGGGTTTAGGGCTTAGGGTTTAGGGCTTAGGGTTTAGGGTTTAGGGTTTAGGGTAACCCAAGCTCCCTAGGGTGGGAGGTCGCCACTATGCTCGCCAACCAGAACCTCTTGATCGAGACCATGCAGGCACAACCTCTGAACTCCGAACCCTGAACCCGAGACCCTTTTCCGCATCTCAGGTTAAGGAAGTTTTAGTGTTTGGGGTTTAGGGTTTAGGGTTTAGGGTTTAGGCCTTTCTGGCGGTTCTTGTTTTTTTTCTGCAAGTAGCTAACATCCAAGGGGCACCCTTACTGTAGTATGGTTTCTGTGCTACCAAGTATGAGTCTCATGCACCCTGCAAAGCTTTCAAGCTTTCTACACCTAAGACCTAGGACTCCTCTATACCCTGCATGTTAGAGGCCCTCGAACCCCAAATGCCCTAGAGGCTTCAACAAAAACCGCTACAAACCTCGACAAAACTTGTAGTTAAGACCTCAACCGAACTGGAAAACCCTAAACCCGACCAGCCCCACAAGCCCCAAACCCCGAGCCCCAAACCCGTATTCCCAAACCTACACATCCCAAACCTTAAACCCTACACACCCAATCTTTGCAACCGAGTGCTATTATTTTGCCATTTGGGGGTTCTAGGTTCCCTTATATACTGTATCCAACCCCAAAAAAAGGGTACGCTTGTTCTGACATGGTCGCTTGGCAAAATTCTGGTCCTTTCAGGCGGAAGGGGCGAGGGGGGGGGGGGGGACCCTAGTCTAGAGAACTGACCCTAAACTTTCAAAACAGTATCCCAAAAGGTTCATTCTTGTTCATTCCACTCATAGGGCTTCATGTGTTTGATTGGCCGTTTTAGATTCCATACTAATGTTTCCAAAGGAATGCAGATACAACATGCTTTTCTAAAAATGTTGATGGGAAGGTCTGGTCTCCAAGCGAGCCTTAGGCTGAATAGAAAGAGATGTTCAATTGAAGGAACACTCTCTCTGCACCTCTCACAAAACGAAGCTGGTGCCGTGTTTACGGCCCGGCTGGAAAAGGTCGTCGTTATCAGGGGATTAAAGAACCATCCTTCTACCAGGCTGCTGTCGTTGTTGGATGCCAAGGTCAAGCTGAACCCGCCGTACGCGGCACAGTTTTCAGTACTGAGCAGTGCTACAGCCCCTCTCCCTTAAACATCTTGTGTCTCCCGACCTCATCGTCGCAACTAGCCCACAGCCCGGTGCGGATGATCGTTCAAACGATCGCCAGTGTATCGACGGCGCAAGAGCTTTGAGCAAGTGTGCTCAAGATCGGACAGTGAATTTGTCGGACTATCTACGTCACGGCTGCTGAAGCCCTTTGACTCAGCAACATCGACTGGCTCCACCATTGATGTTGCAAGTGATTTGCCTGTTCATCAGGAGAGCGGCAGTCACAACTCACAAACAACCAACGGCACACCTAGGTCTTCATCCTTCGGGTTGCCACTGATCTTAATTCCCTGCCTTCAATGGCACATGGTGCCAGTAATCACATTTGGGAGCACATGCAGGATCGCTTTGTCACCGGCACCTGCCAGTCCGAGTCACTATGACAAGCTTATCAGGCCTAAGTGGGCCTGAGGTCTTAGGGTGTGGAGCCTCCGTTAGGACTCAGAAACAAAGCCCGCATCCACCTCTGCCTTTTTCGATCAATCAGATGACAACATGGGGCAGTTCTCAAAGAGTCTGACGGATCTAAGAAACGTGGCCGGATCGTTTGCAGGGTTGCGAACCCAAAACATGGAGACTGATGGAAGCAATTTTTTGAGGCTTGACATGTCTCTGTACACTTCAACCCTGCGCTGTGCATTGAAGAACCGTTTGGATTGAATGACAGTCCATGGCGGGCCCTGTACCACGCAGTTGGGGGTACCACGCGCTTATATCCATATTCACACCAATAGCCAGCATGTGTGCATTCATGAGCCCTTACCAAGCCTAAACCCTAAACACCCTGAACCCTAAAACCCTAAACCCTAAACCCCAAACCCTAAACCCTAAACACCCTGAACCCTAAAACCCTCAACCCTTTCTACCATCTGCCAGGTCCAGCCAATGCCTCGCTCAACTCCTCCACTAACTGCTCGGCAGTCGGCCGGAGCTTCTCGTCCACCTTGAAGCCACAATTACAATTTTCCCCCTGCTGGCTCAGAGAATATACGTAAAAAAAGAGGGTTTACGAAAATAGGGGACCCCTAATATAGATCCCCAAATAGTAGGATTCCCTTGTCACAAGAACCCCAATAAGGTACCCTTAATGTCGTCAACCCCCTAATGCTTCTCCTGAAACGTAAGGCCGGCGCATGCCAGGCGGAGGTCATGATGTCCCGCAGCTGCGAATGGCAATCAGCGATGACCGGCCTCCGCATTTGGGCTCAGCCAAATTAGATCAGCCTGAGGAGCACCGACCGACGACCTGCGACTTCCCCACGACCGGCTAGATGCATTTTTTCCGAGACCTTGCGTAACAAAAGCCGTGGCCTAGGTTCATGCCCTCGCAGGTATTCCTTCAGCACCTCAGCTTCTGATCAGCTTCTGCCAGCGGCCAACAAGGACTGACGCGTTCTTTGGCTGGACATCTGCAACTCCACGGCATGGTTTCGCTCAACTCAAAAGTGAAGTCAAGCTGTCCGACGCCAGTCTTTGCGGGAAAGTCGCCATCTCAGGATCTCTTCCTAGCTGATAGAAAGGAGCTCGCCCAGAGCTCATGAAGTACCTGAAATCTTCGACATGCGCACAGCGATGTGCCAGGGCAACATCATAGCCCAACTTTCCAAGTGTTCCACTCACTAGAACCAGTCCCTTGGCCTGTTGAAGCCCGGAAACTTCGCTTTACTTTACACGGTGGGGACCCCCAGCAGTGGACGGAATGCCTTCTGAGCCCAGAGTCACCCTGCCCAAAAGCCGAGCTCCCGGCATGATCAATGCAAAAGCATAGATGTCAACCTTCTCCTCATCGTTCCCCCAAGGTCGAAAAGCATTGAAACAGAGAGGCTTCTGTTTATTTATGATCCTCTGACACACTTGCACATATGTAGCCATGGCGCATTGTACTGCTCGTGCCTGCAATGAGTGGTTAAAGAGCTCTCACGCTACGCAGTGGCAGAGAGGCGCCTCGTGTCTTTGACTAGTCAGGAGCCAACTCGCGGAAAACTCAGATTGGCAACCAGAGCTCTTGATAGCAGACTAGGAGATCCACCTCTTTGGCCCGAGGCTGCTTCTTTCTCGGTGCAGGAAAGAAAATGTGCAGTGCAAGAAACTTCGTGAACCGAAATTTGGGATTTCGGACCAGATTCCTGGACTGGGGCGCAGGCCTCGCAGCAGGGTTTGGGATGCCATGATACCCCCTTTTCAATAACGATTTCGGAAGTACTGTGAAGTACTTGCTCCATTTGAGCATCGTTTTGCTTCAGTTTTTTTGAGGCTTCCGACACGCGGCACTGCTACTGCAATCCGGAATCCTCTGCCGCAAACAGATGCGAAGAGACTACTGTATGACCCCTCATCTGCGCCTGACAACCTCTGGCGCCATGTAAAGCCAGCTGCCAACTCCACCCGTCATCCTGTAGCTGCTAGTGTCGCCTTTCGTTGCCGCCCTCAGTGAGGAAGGGTTTAGGGTTTGGGGTGGTTGAGGGTAACATCCGTGATCCGTGAGGCAGAAACTTCTTCTGGACCACAAAGAAAAGTCGAGTGCGGATGAATGTGGCGCCACGCTGCATCACTTTGGAGATGCCCATGTCAGCCACTTTGACCTCCAGGTGCTTGTTCCTCAATGAACATCAACACAAGGATCCCGACGCATTGCAAGTCGGACATGGGTACTTCCCAACATTCCGGATTTTCTGGACCTTCCCACCTCCCCCCCCACCCAGAAAAAGAAAGGGCACCCACCATGTTTGAAAAACCTCAACACTCTGATAAAGAGAAACCAAAAAAGAAAAAGCCTCAGGCAACCCCAAAACATGTGGAGAAGTCCCCCCCATCCGCCTCCCCCTCCCCCAACTTGAAGAAAAACCCTACACCCCGAAACCCGCGACCCCCTCCCCCAAGTATGAGAGATGAGGTGCAAGAGGAGGTTGAGGGGCTTCAGGTCCCGGTGGATCAGCGGTGCCTCACCTGGTTCAGGACTTAAGGTTGTCTGCAAGCACTCTCTGCAAGAGCAGCATAAGGGCGTAGGGTTTAGGGTTTAGGGTTTGGGGTTTAGGGGTTAGGGTTTAGGGTTTAGGGTTTGGGGTTTGGGGTTTGGGGTTTGGGGTTTGGGGTTTGGGGTTTGGGGTTTGGGGCTTGGGGTTTGGGGTTTGGGGTTTGGGGTTTGGGGTTTGGGGTTTGGGGTTTGGGGTTTACTCGGCGCTATAGCAGCTGAGCGCGACTGCACTGTGAACCAGCACATCATCGGGACCATTCCCCAGCAGTAGTAGCACTACTGAGCGGCATCCCAATTCACCAGCCGATCCGACAGTTTCAACATGTAATCCCCGACACCGCGGCGTAACATGCCGCAACGGTGCACCCGGCTGCTACGTAATCGGTTTTCCGGCAGCCTTCAGTTCTTGAGTTTGCTGGGGAATCGTGCCCGCATTGTAAAATCGTGCCCGCATTGAAAAAGAAATTGCGGTGCGGAAGACACTTTTGAGTGGTAGGGCCTTGGCTTCCAGCGAAGCCGACCCTCCACCCAAACCTTGTCAGGCTTCCTTATGCAACGAGGCCCCCAAACAAACTCTGTGATAGGTGGCAGCCTGACTCTTGTTCGGCAGCCGAAGATCTCTGTGAAGTTGCAAGTGTAAAGTCTCATGCTTTTGTGAAGGGGCTTCGGAACTTGTGACGTTTGTGATCCTCTTTTTGTTGGGCCTCCGCTTTGAGTGATCAAATAGCTACAGCACACCACGAAGTACCAAAGCAGTCGAAGCTTAAGAATGCCAGGGTGGCGGTGGTGAAGGAACGCAAGCGCTCGGGCCACAGCCTGAGCACACTGGAGCAGGGATGCGCATCGCGCTGTGCAGTACCCCGGAGCCTTGCTAGAGGCGCTCTCTATGGCTCTATGGCTCTATGGTTTGTGCAGCGAGCGGAACACGGTCGAAACTCCTCAGCCCGAGCCGCAGAGCTCCACTCCAGGATCCGCCACAGCGGCGGACACCAAACATCCGTCATCTTCTCCCGGCGCTTGGCCTGGGATTGGTGTAAGACTTTGGACCTCCACTTGATCCACCTGCAAACATCACCTCATGCTATCTCATGCTTACTGTTGCTTCAGCCGGATGAGGACTCTTGACTGCTCACAGGGATGCACCCTCAGGGATTCCGGTTGGCGCGTGGGGAACCAACCGAGAAAGGAAAAGCGATGCTTCCTCTGCCCATGACGCCCTCTCTTCCAGACCCATGTTTCTGCAAAGAGCATGAAATGAGCTACAAGCTTGCTGCACTCGCTCCATGCATGCTATGTGCTTATGGGCCTTATTCGCCTACATACAAGAAGAGGGCACGGAGCCAAGTCTTTCCGTCAACAGCTCGCGAATGCGCACGAGCAGCGCAATGGGCCCAGTCCGTACAGCAGTGCAGCAGAGGTTCCATATAGTAGCGCTCGAGATCCCCACCAGGCATGTACTCGGTGATGCACATGATTGGCGCGTCCTGCTGTCTGCGAAGCAGATTTGCAAGTTCTCTTACTGCTGCGCAGCTTCTGCACACCGCGGCCCATGGTGAGAGTGCAAGAGAAGTGAAACTCATGCTGGCTCCTGATCCAAGCATGCCCCAAGAAACCTTGATTTTGCCGAAAGGCTCGGTTCTTCACAGAAAATGTGCAACCTCGCGCTGTGTCTCAAGTTGAAGTGCCAAGGTGCATGACCATGTCAGGATGTCGCTCGCTAGACATCATGTCAATTTCATGCAGCAGCTCTTCGATCATGGCCTCGGGCGCAAGCTTCGCTGAGGGCTCTGGGTCGAAGAGCCCAGCGCAAACAGCTTTTTCGTAGCTTCAAGGGCTTCCGAGATAAAGACATGTGCTGTAAAGGGCCAAATCCTGAACGACTGCCAGAAGTCGGGGCAAAGGCATGATGATCCTCAGCATCCAAACTGGTGGACTGCGTAGCGACCTTGCAAGGCAGGGGTCCCCAAGTCTGAGCTTCCGCCTCAGAACTTGAACCTGATTCGCAGCAGCACTGAAGCTCACGAACAAGCAGGAGCCGTCCGAGCCTGGTCCACTGGTGTCTTCCTGGAAAGGGAGTCGGAATAAGTCATGCCTACTGGCCACGTGATGGAGACAGAAAGGGTGTCAGCCTTGCGCAGCTCGGAAGCTTTTACAGAACCAATGAGTCTCCATGGTTGGGGCACGAGTCACGAACAAACAGAGGTTTCAGGAAAACTCCTGGAGTGAGCCCAGAAACAAAGAGGGGCGAGTCGGGAAAAACAGGAAGCATGAGCTCGGAGAACCGCAGGCGCGAGAGTTCGGAAAGGCAAACTGCCCAGGAAGGATTGGGAACCTTGAAACCCAAACCTGAACCCCCCCCCAGCTCAAAGACCGGGTTTAGGGTTTAGGGTTTAGGGTTTAGGGTTTAGGGTTTAGGGTTTAGGGTTTAGGGTTTAGGGTTTAGGGTTTAGGGTTTAGGGTTTAGGGCACAGCCCCAAACCAGAAAGCCCTGAACCCCAGCACCGGAAAACCTTCAAGCCGGCCCTGCCCCCGACAACCCTAAATCGAAAACCCAGAAGTCCTCAAGCCAAGAAAAACTGGACCCTGTTTAGGGGTTTAGGGTTTAGGGGCGAAGGTTTAGGGGTTTAGGGTTTAGGGTTTCGGGTTTAGGGCTTCTCCTGCTCCTAACTGCTGCTTTGCCTTTTTACGACTCCTCCTTGCCTTTCTGCTGCTGAGGCTTAGGGTTTGGGGTTTGGGTTTTGGGGTTTAGGCTTTCGGCTCCTGTTTCCGGACCCATCCTGACTCGTGATCTTTTGTCTTTCCCGGAGCCTCCCTTTGAACTAAAGGACAAGCCTCCCAACCATAAACCCTAAACCCCAAACCCTAAATCCTAAAGCCGAAACCCCCAAACCTCAAACCTCAAACCTCAAACCTCAAACCTCAAACCTCAAACCTCAAACCCTAAACCCTAAACCCTAAACCCTAAACCCTAAACCCTAAACCCTATGCAGCTGGGACACAGAAAACCCTTGGAAGCCACTGCCGCGCTGGAAGTTATCCTCTGGCGGGGTATGACTCTCGGAGAATCATCTCTGGGAGCAGAGCTGTGAGATTTGTTGGTATGGCTCATGCTTGAAGAAACTTGGCACGCTGCTGGCACATCGCAACTACGTCACGCATAACAAGCCTCTTGAGCTAGCCAAGAAGACCCCATTTCAGGAGTTACATGTAGCCCTTGGATTACCCTTGGTGAAGTTGAGAGATGCCTCGCACAAGACATGCCTCTGGTCGTAAACTGGGTCTCGGCCTCAGGCAAGGGTACTGGAGCGTGGCTGCAGAGCCCATCTCGACAACGAAGGTTGCACTTAAATAGGCGAAGACAAGGTGCGGCTCTAACAGCACCGAATTCCTGGCTCCCCCTGCCTTCTAAGCATAGGGTTTTGGGATTCAGGGTTTGCGATGAAGTAGAGCAGCTTGTGGTCCATGGCAACGGCGTACTCTGGCACCCTTTGAAACATGTGTGTACACACGAGGGAAGAGGGACAACGGACGGTGCTGTGCTGATGTCTGCACGAAAGAAGCTATCAACTGTGAAGACCGGACTCAACCCACTAGCAACATACACACTCGTCCAGCCAGCTCCTCCTGCCCGCTCCTCACTGCGTCAGCTGTCTGCACTGGCTGAGACCCAGGCGCATTTGACGACAACCTGTGCATGGTAGGCTAGAACAACCATGCCTGATGAAAGAGCGAAAGGCAACGAAAGACGGCAAACCAAACTGTATCATCGCTCAAAACACTTTTGCAGCAAGTGGTGGCCATGAATAGTTGCCAAGTGCCTCTGTTCCGCGCCACGTTGCCAGAAACAGGCTGCTTTTCAAAGTCTTGCTTAGCCTTGCAAAGATCATGTCGCAGCGAGAAGTTTAAACGTGGAAAAATGAAGCCCCGATTGGCTTGAAATTCTCAAAGACTGTTGCATCCGCTGGACTTTGCTCACATCACAGGTTTCGTGAGAGCTGATGCACCATTTGTACGGAGGTGGCAAATTGGAAGCGAGCAAACAGATCAGCAAACTCGGCAAGCAACTCCCTCTTCATGATGATCTCTTTTCGGTTGACGCGCCAATGCGCATCGACCGCTTTGGCGAACAACCTGGCGGCATCCGGCGAGTGACCAGTTCGACACCATGGAACACGACAGATGTAGGATTGAAGGCCTTCGTCTGAAGTCTTAAGTCCTTGAGACTTCGGGCGGGGGAACAGTGATGTCAGCAGTACACCCAGCCTGGCCAGAAGCTCAGCCTGCATGGCGCAACACAAAAGCATCCAAAAACTCAGTTTAGGGTTTGGGGCTCGGGGTTTGGGGTTTGGGGTTTGGGGTTGAAGAGTGAACCCTAAACCCTAAACCCTCTCAAACTCCACGAAAGTGGTTTTAGGGCCTCTCGCGCGCTGGAGGTCACGCTGCCCGCGGCATCTGACGGAACTCGGACCATGGACCGGTCATCCTCCCAAGATTCGGCAGGTTTTTACGGTGCAGGGTTTAGGGTTTAGGGTTTAGGGTCTAGGGTCTAGGGTTTAGGGTTTGGGGTTTGGGGTTTGGGGTTTGGGGTTTGGGGTTTGGCGTTTGGGCTTTGGGCTTTGGGCTTTGGGGTTTGGGGTTCGGGGTTCGGGGTTTGGGGTTTGGGGTTTGGGGTTTCAGGCATCATGAAGACGTACGTAGTGGTTTGCTGACCATCGGAGGTGCTGTGTGTGTGCGTGTGTTCCAGCCTCCAGCTCCATGCCAGCTTGCGACTCGGCTGCCTGAACAACTTGGGTCCCAATGCATCTTGTTTCAAAAGCGATGCCATGGGCTTTGCGCAGTACATAAGGGTTTGACCTACATCACTACGAGCACGTTCGCCTTCAAAGCAACTCGGCATAATTTCCTTGGCCCTAGTGCTAAAGACTCTCATTGGCATGCACAAGACCTTCACTTTCATATCTGGCCAGCCACGCGCCTTGACCAAGGCAATTGTCTCCTGGCTGTGTTCAACCTGATCGGGAAGAAGGTGACTTACACAAAAAACTTTCACAAGCACTTTACGGTTGCTGAAATTATACTAGCCTGCCTCCACTTCATCACAGCAAGACATGCAGTGGTGCTCAACTTCGTCACGGGTCAATCTCTCATGGCTGCGAGAGGGCTAGAGAAAAATGCAGCGTCCATGCTTCATCATAAGCATGAATGATCCATGATCAATGATCAACTTGCATTCCAAACAAAGCAGCCCTCAAGGAAGAACTTCAGCGAGGCTGACCGCCCTCCATCACCAGCAACCGCAAAAAAAAACTAAAAAACACCACCAACCGCGCAGTGTGGGTTAGGAACACTGAGGCAAGTTGTCTGCCGGCTGGCAATAATCCCAGCCCACCGAAACTTCCCACCTTCTACATCACATTGCTTCCTGAGCTTTACCAAGCGCATGAAACAAGTGACTGGTTTCAAAGAGCTTCTTTTGCTCCTCCTTTGACCGCAACTCATCTGAGTTGAAGTGCAGTGAGCTGTAGAGTACAGGCGCTGGATGTTCCAGCACCAGATGGACTTCTTGGAACAACTATCGGCATGAAAGAGTCTTCGCTGCCCACATGGGTGAGGGTTCTGCCTGCGAATCTGCTCTTCTGCTCTGCCTATCTGAAAAAAGACTCAGGGGTAAGGCACGAAGTATGACGAAGCAGTGTCTGTTCCAAGTGATGATGAACTACATTTTCTGTATCAGTCAGTTGTCGTCGGCGGTGGTGGTGGTGTTGATCGTAGTAGTAGTAGTAGTAGTAGTAGTAGTAGTAGTAGTAGTAGTAGTAGTAGTAGTAGTAGTAGTAGTAGTAGTAGTAGTAGTAGTAGTAGTAGTAGTAGTAGTAGTAGTAGTAGTAGTACAAGTAGCAGTAGTAGTGGTGGTGCCATAGCTAGTCGTAGTCAGCCAAAGTCAGCCCGTAGACAACGGCAGCGATCAGAACAGCAAGTTTCAACCAACATTAGGGTTTAGGCTTAGGGGCCTAGGGCTTGCAGCTTCGGGTTTCGGGATCAGGCTTGCATGTCAGACGCCGTTGGAAACCCTGCGAACAGGAACTCCAACCAAGGTGGTAGACTGACACGCCTGCACCAAAAAGCCTTGCTCATGCGTGGCATGCTCAACCTGGAGAAGTCAAAAGGCCTGGACACGAAAGCACAGCAAATGCAAACTACCAGTGCAGAGCGCAGTAGAGCGGTAGCATCAACAGCAACAGCAGTAGTAACTCTGGCGAGAAGTGTGCCATCGCAAGGACTGTTGTCTCTTCATGCCCTTGAAGCCCTCAACCCTAAACCCTAAACCCTAAACCCTAAACACTCGTAAACCCCACGTTGCAGGTGAAGGCCGGACCTGTACAAGCCCAGCTGCAAGTCCAGCGGTGCCAAGCTGCGGCTGTCCAACAACAAATGCTACAAACCACCAGCCACATAGGGTTTAGGGTTTAGGGTTTAGGATTTAGGGTTTAGGGTTCAGGGTTCAGGGTTCAGGGTTCAAGGTTCAGCGTTTCAGGGTTCAGGGTTCAGGGTTCAGGGTTTAGGGTTTGGTGTCTAGTGTCTAGGGTTTAGGGTTTAGGGTTCAGGGCTCAGGGTTAGGGTTTAGAGGGTCATTGTTCTAGCATTCATCGTCATTAGGGGGTTCTAGGCTTAGGAACAAACCCACCCACCCAAAGAATACCATTACATGAAGCAATATAAAGTTCACTCAACAACTCAAGAACGGTGCCGACGCACCAAAAAGTGCTCAAGAACGGTGCCAAATGCACCAAAAAGTGGTCAAGAACGGTGCCGACGCACCAAAAATGGCTCAAGAACGGTGCCGACGCACCAAGAAGTGCTCAAGAACGGTGCCGATTGAACCAAAAAGTGCTCAACAACGGGGGGTAAACGCACCAAAAAGTGAATAGGGTTTTAATCTATAGGGATAGAAAGGGGTTAGGGTTCAGGGTTTAGGGTTTAGGGTTTAAGGTTTAGGGTTTAGGGTTTAGGGTTTAGGGTTTAGGGTTAAGGGTTTAGGGTTTAGGGTTTAGGGTGTAGGGTTTAGGGTTTACGGTTTAGGGTTTAGGGTTTAGGGCTTAGGGCTTAGGGCTTAGGGCTTAGGGCTTAGGGTTTAGGGTTTAGGGTTTAGGGCTTAGGAAAGGAGAAAGATCAAGGACACTAAACAGCGCATTGTTTCTAAGGCTCCGCTGAACCTGATACACGTGCGCAGTCTTTTGCGCTCTATGCTTGTGTTAAAACAATGCTTGCACCTGCAGGTCTCTCAATCCCAGCCGGCAGAGTTTTCAAGGACCTGGGACAGGCGGCTGGAGCAGGAGGATGTCAGTGAACAGCAACAACTGAGTTCATTGGAACTCGTAGACTTTATGTGGGCCATCAACAATAAATGTACCGAACACGCACGCCATTCGGGACCCTCCAACAAAACAAACACCTGTCAGGACGGCAGCACAGGAACTGAAACTGTGCACCATACACTTTGTGTCGGATTAGGCTCCCCGTGCGGTAGCACAAGTTCTCTTGCCAAGGTTGCCGAAGGCAAAGCAGAGCATGGCTACATGTGCACCAGCAAGAGCTCAACGTGTCACTGTGGCAGGAGAAGGGCTCGCTGGGTGCAGCGCATACACTGTGGCCAAACAGAGTGGGTACAGGCCAAGGATGAAGAACCTGAGTTTCACGCAGCTGCGTGCGTTGGCAGGTAGACAAGCTGGGCAACAATACGCCAAACTGATCAAAGCAACTGTTCTACCTGCTTTATCTACTTCGAGCTTCCCCTCCCTGACAGTAGGCAATTTTGAGCACTCAGCACTCCTTGGATGCCCTTGGCTTTGCGACGGTAACTGAAAAAATCGTCTGGGCGGGCACTGCGAGGAGGGCTCATCTCTGCGCAAAAGTGATGTGGGTAATGCGGTGGCATCATCTGGGGCAGGAGATGTTGAGGGCAAGCTCCAACATCACGCAGGGACGCGCCCTGCAAGGATCACCCGGCATATGGGCTCTCAAGGGATCGTCTCAGGTGGCTCTCCAGGTTTGAGTGCACACGACGAAGAAAAAATTCAGCTTGTAGTCAAATAACTAGCCCCTCACGGAGGGTGGGGAGGGGAGCGTCCACGCGCATGTCTGCGAAGGAAGGGTGTACTGAGAATTCGCCTCGGCTTCCTGCCGAGAAGCGTCTGGTCCCCATGCAGAATTTTCTGACGCCACCCACCCCCCATCCTGTGAAACCGGGGCAGCTGCAAACCTGCCGTGGAGGGTCCCGCCCGTTGGCGGCTTTTACAGAGGAAGGCCTCAAAATGCACGCTGCACAACCCTTCCCCCGCTTGCCCCCCCGCTTGCCCACCCCCTTGCCCCCCCCCCTTGCCCCCTCCCCTGCCCCCCTCCATCCTCCCCCCCCTCCCCCCCCCCCTCCCCCCCCCCTCCCCCTACCCACTTCATTGGGCCTTGTCGAACCTTGCGGCTTCCTGCCGACAAGCGTATTTTGTGCCTGCTCCTTCCCCCTGAACAACCCTTCCGCCCCTGAGAGATGGGACCCCCCTAAAGGGCGCCCCCAGGCGTCATCTCCACATACTGCATGCTCAAGGCCGGCCCGGCTGCCGAGGCGGCGCGCGCAAGCGTTTACAATTAGAAGTTTTTACGCGTAGGTGTTGAGAATTAGTTTATTGCACGTACGGTACGTGTCAAAACAAACTACTACTCAGAGCATCCACGCGCTTGTCTGCGCTGGAAGGGTGTCAGGGCCCCAGCGCATCGATCAGTCTGTGGACTCGGCGGAAGAGGATGCTCAGGGCGAGCAGCACCTTCCAGGCCCGTCGCTGGCTACCACAGATCACGATAGCCAACAGTTTTGGATGGACATGTTTAGGGTGACAGGCTCTTCGAGAGGTCGGACCATCTTCGACCACAGCAAACCTTGCAGCTGTCTCTGCGCTATGGCCCCTGAGCAACAAGACAGAGGTTTTTTAACCTGTAGCCTGAAGCACTTGGTGCTGGGTGCTGCTTCGGAAGCCTCAATCAAAAGGATGGAGGTGGTCTCGGCTGAGAACTCCCACGCCTCAAGCCAAGCGTGCCATGGGCACTTCCCTCCCAAACAGGCCCCTAACAAGCCGGGCCGGGCTGAGGCCAGCACTAGGTTCTGGAAGTACCTGGGCGTGGGGATGCAGATGTGAAGAATCGCATCACGAACAGAAGCTCTACCAGCTTCACCGAAAACATCCAAAGATCGCACCCCGAACCAGTCTACCAGTATGCTCTGCCCCTAGGCCCCACGTACCCCACAAATTGCATCTCGGCTACACCAAGCCCAGGAAGATACCCAGGCAGAAGGTGTTGTTCATGACTGCCGCCCCCTGGTAGGGATCAGGGCACATGGTTTCAGGGTAAGGATTTGAGGCTGTAAGGAGGACTTTCGGGGTGCTCAGTGTCAGCCTCGAGGGTGCTGAGCGATGTGGTGATGGACTTACATGTCCTCTTCTTGGCATAGTTGTACCTCCAATGGAAGTTGGATGCACTCCTCAACTGCTTCCGGCACTTGCCGCGGGCACGCAGCTACCAGCTCGCTCGCATTGGACGCCAGAGGCGCCAGAACCTTGCGAGAGATCCACGCAGATCTCTTTAACAAAACTGCTGCTTGTCGGGGCTCGAGAATTCGAACACAAGCTTAGCTAAGGTCACCGCAAACGAGATGTAGAACGCTGACACGTTTAGCCGCTTTCCTGCAGAGCTTTTTGGGGGCGACTGTCGAGCGGTTGAAGCATGCGTTGGCCATGTCAGGCGGAGCTATCTGGACTGGAGCCGCTTGTAGAAATCTGGCAGAGACGGGCCTATCTCGGCTAGAAGGTCGACCATGGGGTCGGAGAAGACCAGGACCTCAGCGCTAGGATAGGTGGATGGATGGACGGGTGGATATCTCAATGGACAGATGGAGAGATGGATGAAATCGACAGATAGATCTGTGGGTAGATGAATAGGGCCACATTGCGGCGCACGGACCTCTGTCCTGCACCCTTAACTGCTATGAAATGCAGCATTTCTGGCTGCTCGGGCTCTAAATGTTGAGAAATGCGGCATTTCTAGCCCGGCTTGCAAGCTCTAAATGCTGAAAAAAAGCACAAAATTGCTGCAAGCAGTTCTCGTTTCGTGAAACGGCCCAGAATGCTCTCAGAAAGGGTGAAAGCGACGCCGCGGGCCCGCACCGGGATCCGCTGTCCGGGATCGCGACGCGGTGCCACGTCTCAGAAGGTCCCCTAATACCATCGCGCTGGGGCTGGCTCATGGCTTAAGGCTTGTATTGCTGAGGCTGGAGAGTTGGACGCGTTGTAGGGCTTCTCGGGCTTGGGGCGGCGCGGGGTTCGGGGCTTAGGGGTTGGGATGTCTTGAGGCTTAGGCTGTTTGGCACTGTTCAGTTCGGATGATTTTGGATCTAGGGCATTGCATGCCTTAGGGCTTTCAGGGGTTTACGGCTGTTGTCTGTTGTAGGGCTTTCCGCCTTGTAGATTTTAGGGCTCACGGCTGTTGCGAACTTTAGGGGATGACGGACAAGAAGACCACAGGACCGCGGGGCCATAGGACCGCGAGCCAGGAAACCAAAAAATATGGGAACGAGACCATAATAGATCATAAAAGGAGCAAATAAATACGCCCTGATTCCACAAGCCCAAACATTGGACATTAAACATACCAATAACCACACCTTCAACCATAAAATGCCATCTCCAGAACTCGAAATCCAATATTGGCGGAGCTGCTGTACCAGCAGTCGCGCCATCCTCCGCGCTATGATTCGATGGATCTACACACGGGTCGTACTCTGCCTGCAGGGGAGTGGGGGAGACCATGTGGATGCGAGACTAAGACATACTAAGACTGTGTAAGCTTAAGGGGACGTTTTGGGCATCCCGACCGCTTCTTCTTCTTCGGCTTCTTCAACTTCCCATTTGTGCAGCTCAAGAAAAAAGTTGTTGGAGATGCTGTAGTCGGACAGAGCGCCACCCTGCAGCTATTGGCTTCCGAGAAACAGCCATTGCTGGTCGCTTGGGATGCCTTCGGATTCTTCAAGCTTGGCTTTGACGAAGTCGACCGCGTGAGACTCCTCAACGAGGAGTGTGACGACCGAGCCGCTCAGTGTCTTCACGAAGATCTGCATGAGCGATGTGTCGATGGAAATGACGCAAGGGAAACTGCGAACTCTGCTAGAAGGTTAGGCTTGGGCCAGGGCAAGGACTGAACACTTTCAATGGAGCGGACAGCATGGTCACTGTGAGAAGTTTCTGAAAGCTCTCACCGGAACTCTTGGACCCTGCACACCTACTGCACGCCTACTGCTCGCAGTAGTTATCCCCAAGTGAGATAAGTCTTATGTTGACTGTGGATGGTTGACCCTTAGGCTGGATTCGTAAATGGTGAAAAAATATAGCAATCAGGCGATGCCGATAAGCGGTTCGCCGGTTTAGGATATCACGAACTAGGCATTTGCGTGACTACTTCTGCGGTGAGTCGGACAAGCAAATTCGCTTTACAGCAGGACCTCGAGAACCTTGAGGGATGCCAGGGACAGGCCCAAACCTGGGTGCCCTGCAAGAAGGGTCCCGAGAGCCATCTGGTAAGCAGCGCGGATCCTCGGAATGAAAAGCATGGTCGCAGCTATGAAATTTTGTGTGTAAGACTCAGGATCAGGCTTGATCCGCTTTTGCTGCTCTTCCGGATCCAGGTCTGCCAAATCCTGTTGACGACGGTTCTGTGCTGAAGCTTCCAGGTATATACCCCCCACAGACCTCAACACCCATCTGTTCACAGGGGGCGAGATCATGCGATATCCTGAAGACCTCCAACATCCTTCAACTCATTTCCAGTGCACCTCGACCTTCCCTCAAGCAAGCCATTTCACTCCTCCGGCACATCCTCCTCCTCGTCATCCTCGCCCTCAGCACTCCCCTGCGCAAGTGGGATGGCACCAAAGCATACCTCAACTGCAACTCGCACAGCTGCAGATGCCGCCTCACCGTCTTCCAGGTACTTGTTTGGGTTGACCGCGTACTTTGGCTTCTTTGTCTCCTCGAAAAAAGCGGCCGAGCAAGGGCGGCTCCTCTGGTATAACATAACAACATAACAAATCACATGACTTTTTTTACATAACATAAAATGAAATCAAACGAATGAAGTGAAATGCAACAGAAATATTACAATATATATATATATATATATGTATATATATATGTATATATATATATGTATATACAGAAAGATGCACATGCCAATGTTGCATGTATGTTTATGTCGGCGGAGAGAGGGAGGGAGGCAGGTATCCCCGTGTCGCCCATCATCCAAAACTTGATAACTTAGACTCCAGGTTGCCCAGAAACATGAAGATCAACTTTCCAGAGTTGAACTTCAACTGCTCTCTGCCTTTATAGGTTTCTGAACTAACCTGTCTTAAACAAAACCGAAAGACATATGAGTATTCTTCACAAGTACAAACTGTCAAACAGGTTCTTCAACCACCTAACTTTGTTCAACAATATGCAGTCGAACTTGCACATCTTGGAACGCTAAGTAGCTCAAGCTTTGGCAGCCTTTTAGGGTGTTAGGGCTTGAGGAACTTAAAGGCCTTGAGGGGATTTGAGGGGCTCAGGGTTCATGGCTTGGGGTTTGAGGAGCTGCTTAAGGGCTTAGGGTTTAGGGTCTAGGGTTTAGGGTTAGGGTTTAACGTTGAAGAATTAGGGAGAGGCTTGGACGAAAGCTTTACCTGGCCAGGAAGCCTGGAATCTAAAGGATCAAGTCTTTCATGCCGGGCGCCACGTCAACTAACTTTTGGTGGGCCCTGCTTTTTCAACATCTCTCTGAGTAGCCCCTTGTTAAATCCCACCAAACACTCAGCCCACAGTATACTACAGTCTTAATATAGCATAATATAGTATAAACTAGTAGAACATAGTATCATGTAGAATAATATGGTACAAAACCGAGCTTGGCCTGGAGGTCGGTGTTGGGGTCCAGGGCGAAGGACATGAGGCAAGCAACGAACTCCTGGAGGTTGCGTGGGGGGGCTGAGGAGATTTGGGTACTCACAGGTGCCCGGACTTCTTTCGTTCAAGCGACAGAGGGCTTTCGGGAAGGGCACTGCAATCGCACGGGGAGCACAGTTTCCGGAGCCCGGAGCTTCCCTCGTCTCATTTCGACAATGTGTGGGTGCACGGCCGCTTCTTTGAGCAGCCTTCTCTCCTACCGGCAATGTGTCGGACGTTGGGTTTCTTCTTGTTCAGAAATATGTTACGCTTTTTGGTGGCACGACACATCGCAGATGCTACAGTGTGAGACGAAGTCACAATCATTTTACCCCGGTAGCTCTGCACCTGCACAAGGCACGAGTCGCCAATTGACTCACCAAGTTGCGTTTGTCGTGATATTATACTATACTATATGCTATACTATACCATAGTCGACTTTACTAAACTATACTACACTATAGTGCTTTACAACAAATTACAACTATATGATGCCTACCTTTTTTTTTGATACTATACTATACTATACTATATTATACTATACTATACTATATGATACTATATTGTACTATTTCCTACTATATTATACTGTATTTTACTATATTATACTATATTATACTGTATTATGCTATATAATATTCTATGTTATACCATATCTACCATGCTCTACTAGACTAAACCGTCTGTACTATGCAATATTCACCTCCCGAAGCCCTGCCTGGCATACCGCGACTCGGGGAGAAGTAATTCCTCCCAAGTGTCCGGCTTCAGCTGGGGCTCAAGGACATCTGAGGAGAAGATGCACGAAAGGCTCCCATTTCTGGGAGGGGAAGCTTTGAAAGGCAGCTCCAACTTCTTGGAGCCAGGGAAAATTCTGACTGAAGCCCCCCCCCCCTGCAAGCCTCTCCGACTCCACCTCCGGCGAAGCAGGTGCCTGACGCATCTGCAGACATCTGCATCTGCACACCGGACTCAGGCTCTCGCAGCTTTGTAGCACTCATCAAAGGCAGTGATTGCAAGCACATCAATCTCACAAGCACGGTCAAGACGTGGCAAGCCTGATGGTGGCAAAGAATGAGCGAAGGACAGAGGCGCTAGGTTTCGGGTTTCCGAGTGTGGGGGTAAGGCACTTTTGCTTCATCATCTTCATTTTAATCATCCTTCATCATCAGCAACCTTTAAGAATGCAAGACCAAAGTCACGATATGCACGGCTCAAACGCCAGGAGTGGTGGATGAGTGGGGGTGCGCGGGTGCTGCAACGCATCTTTTGGTCTCAGAGGCGCTGCTCGAGCAGAGCGGCTGCCTGGAGCAGCAAGTCGGTGGACCGCACAAACGCGAAGCGCAGGTAACGTGCTCCCAAATGTGGCGCGGAGCGGCTGGCCCCGAGGTAGAAGTTGTCCCCCGGGACACAGGCCACCCCGATCTCCCGAGTCATCTTCATGGCTGCCTCCGTCGGCGAGAGACCCTTCAGGCTCGGCACGTGGAGGAAGTCGGCAAAGATGTAGTAGGCACCCGTGGGCTTGGCAGCGACTCGGAAGCCCGCGCTGCGCAGGGCGGGCAGAAGAATATCGCGCTTTGCCATGTACTCTGGCCCGTGGCTGGCAAAGTAAGCGTCATCCATGCAGAGCATGGAGGCGGCACCATACTGCAAGGGGGTGGGTGCCTGCAGAACCAACTGGTCATGAACCCCACGAAGCGCCCCCGTGTATCTGGCGGGAGTGATCACCCAGCCAACCCGCCAGCCCGTGGCCCGGGCCGTTTTGCTGATGGCATTTACGATGAAGGTTCGGTCCGCCATGCCAGGCTGAAGTGCCATGGCAGCGGGAACATGAGCTGCGCCGTCGAAGACGATGTGCTCATAGATCTCGTCAGTTACGCATAGGACATCATGCTTGATGCACAAGCCGGCGATGGTGGAAAGCTCAGCTGCCGTGAAGACTTTGCCAGTGGGGTTGTGAGGGGTGTTCAGCAGCAAAACCTTGGCTCCCCTCAAAGCCTCCTCCAGCTGCACCAGATCAAAGCTCCACTCGCCAGCCTCCGTTTCCACCAAGGTCACGGCCGAGGGCACCAGGTGCCACAGCTTACACTGACTGGGATACAGCTCATGGAAAGGCTCGAAGAACACCACACGATCACCGGGGGAACAAATGGTGCGAAGCGAACAGGCAAACCCCTCCGTGGCACCAAGGACGACCGTGATGTTCTCCTCGGCATCTGCCTTTATCCCAGGGTAGAAGCGGGCATAGTACTTCTGGAGGCTTTGCCGAAGGAGAGGTAGGCCGAAGGGAAAGGAGTACTGCGAGAGCAAGTCCCGCTGCGCCGGCTCCGTCTGCGCGAGCAGCGGCTCCAGGCGCTCTGCCAAGGCAGACGCCTCCTCCAAGGACGCGCCCTGGAGGAGCGCACCGGCAGCCGCCCGGAGCATTTCGGTCGGTGGAGGCTCGTTGGGGAAGCCCTGGGAGAGGTTGATCGCACCATGCTGGATCGCCAAGCGCGACATGAGTCGGATGGTGCTTTCCTGTACTCCCTGTGCTTCCTTCACATCTGGCCCATTCGGCACTTCGCGCGGCACCTTCCTTGCTGCCTTGGTCAGGTGCCGGCGAAGGACTTCCAGCCCGATGCCGATGCCAACACCCAGTACCACCGGCAGCACCTGCTTAGCTTCAAGAGCCATGGCAAGATCAACGAATCATCTGCTAGGAAAAAGTCTTCCGGGCTGCTTATGATGAACCTTGTGGATGTTCGGGTCATGGGGGCATGGCGATGTTGGAGACGTCTCAGGTCAGGTCTTACTTTGCAAGCGCGAGGCGCGTACCCATGGCAGTCAGCTGCAACGGTTCCGTTCCCAACCACAACCGGACCCCAAAAACAAGCACAGAATGGCACCAGCTGAACCCTGCGTGGGCCTGCGCCATGTGACCTCCAAAGCTGCAGGTTCAAACATTGGTGAAGTAGATGTGAAGTGGTCTGGGCACTCTCAGCTTCGGCCATAGGAATGCTTGATGACGACCCTGTGAAAAGATTGTGAAAGTTCCGTCGTTCAGTGCTTGCATATTTGAGCAGCTTAATCTTGCCATGAGTTGCACAAGTTGACCTTCCCAAGCTGCCAGTGCACGCTGCAGCCAAGGGGCTACATTGCTGGATGCCCTCGGCCCAGCACGTTCGGATCCTCAGCAACTCATGCACATCACGTCCCTCGACAACATCACAAGATATACCTAAGTGAGAAAAACAGACACGTCAGAAGGGAACTCTGTAAATAAGCCGACATGTATGTGAGACGACACCGAGAAACTGAGTTCATGAGCCAACCTTGACGCAGCATCTGCAGTCAACTGTCATCCCCTCAGACGCATCAAACCCGAGGCGATGGCGGCTCGGCAACGGCCCGGACGCCAGCGGCGCAAGTCAGCAGCGGACTGGAGTGAGACAAAAAGTAGCGGAAGCACAGCGAAGCACACGCACTCTGCAAACACCATGGTGTTGCCGCATCAGAACAAAACCCTGGATTCTAAGAACTTCAGCCCAAAAACACATTACGGCTGAAACCGCGAAACAGCATCAACCCCTCAAACCACCTTAAGCCATCTAAAGATCCCTCAGTGGCCCCTTGCCACGGGGTCTTCGCATGTCTTCGCCCCCCCCCCCTAATGCGGAGCAAGACGCAGGGCACAACAACCCCGAGCTAGGGCTGCGCAGGACTCCTCGTAGCGGCTTTTGGGGGTGTGCAAGCGCTTGGTTCTGCTGGCTGCCCAGGAGGAATGCTCTTCAGAGAACCGCGCATCGAGCCGCCGGAAACAATAGGTTTAGTCCACCCGAAACATGAAGCTTCACGGTCCTTGATTTCGGGAGATCCTCCCTTGTGGATCACCTCCTTGGACAAGGATGGCTAGCAGAGGTGACAGTGAGGTTGCTGAGCAATGGGAAGCAGGAGCTTGCCACCTGGCAACGACAGATAGGGCAAATGTGAGGTCGGCATCTCCCAGAATAGGGGCACCCCTTCGATGCTAGAATCCCCACAAAGGGAGCCCCGAAAGGGTACCCCCGAAAAGGGTACCCCCCTATTTTTCCGTACCCCTCCATTCTCGGAAGCCCCCCATATGGTGAGGTCGCGGCCACCCGCTTCCGGAGGTTGGCGCGCTCGGAGCAGCGCTGGACCTGAGCAGGACCCCAAGATCCGGGAGGCGAAGGCCAAAGCATAGGGGCATTTTGGGTTTTGGGGGTTTAGGGGTTCAGGGTTTAGGGTTTAGGGTTTAGGGTGCTTTCCACGTAAGCACGTATGAACAAAGCGTCACTCCAATTTGTCGGAATGACTGACTTAAGACTGTGAGTTTTGCACCCAGTTGCAGAGGCAGAGCATTCTGGAGCAGTCATTGGTAAGTCCCCAGGTGTAATGAAACTAAAAAAGACTTGACAAAAGGAACGAAACTGATATCACCGGAATAATTTCGCTCACGTTTTCCAGAAAGCCAGAAAGGGGGCTGATGGAATCTGGGGTGACCCGCCCAGTGGTCTCCAGAACGTTCCACTGAGCAGCTGCAACTTCCAGCATCCTAGGGTTTCCTACACCCTAAACCCCAAACCCTAAACCCTAAACGGTCTCCTCGGCCAGCTCCTGAACCGAGCAGTTTGCTGCTTCATCACCCCTGTTTTCCGGAAATTGGCAGCTTCCCGATCGCTGGCCGTGCAAAAAATGTAAGGGGTCTGTTGCTCAGAGGTTGGCGTCACAGTGTATACATATTAAGACAGGGTTGTGCACAGCAAAGACAATGCTGAGGGTGGGGCCATGTACTGCTGCATGCAGCTATCAAGGTCCTGAGGGTGCAGGATGAATGATAAGGCCCCACATGATAAGGCCCCACGAGCCCAGCCCTGTAGAGTCCTCCTCCGACTAAACACAATTGTTTCGAACGACCATTCCTGCATGAAAGCCCCCTCCTCCTTCTTGACCGCATCCGTGGAAGTGGCATCGCCTGGCTCGTGCTGATACCAGCTCACCTGTGGCCAGCTTCGGATCCAGAAATGAAGGGGGCTCTCACAATAGCTGCCTTCAACCCCAACACTGGACATCCCTTCAGATCTGTCAGGAGCCTCCGCCTCTTTCAGCAGCCACTTCAGCGATCCCACCTCCTCCTGCTTGGCTGCCCGCATGTTGCAACACGGGAGAACATGAGCGATGAAGGAGCCGCCCATTTACGGGAATTCGCGGAGACTTCTCCATCTTTGCCCATGTCGCTGCTTTCGCCGCCGGCCTCTTCGTATCGACCCGGGATAGGCCCATGGTAGCCACCAGCAACCTCATGAGCTGTGGATGCAAATGGACGGTGGGAGGCTTTTGGGCTCTCAATGGACTTGAAGTGCTGCCGAGGCGCCACAGTCGTCACCATGGCAATATCGGTCGCGGCTTACGATGGTTGCATTCTCAGAAATCCTACAAATTCTACAGAAATGGCTGGCTTGTCTTCAAAAACAAACTTCTTCTCCTGCCTGTAGGAATTGGTGCATTGCATAATTCCGCCGAGCAGGCCGGGATACGAATGCTTCGATGTCAGCAGCTTCAGAGCCCAAAAACCCAATGCTTCCGAGCGTGGAATGGAAACATCAGCGCCAAGCATCACCGCGAGCTCTCGGGAAAGTCGCCAAAAACAAACCCTCGAAGCCATGGGCCTTGGAAGACGGAAACAGAGGCCCTGAGCCCAATATCTCAAGTCAGGTCCTCGAAGCTGATGTCGCCGCTCTTGTTCTGTCAAGGTCAACGATGCTCAAGCGGGGTTCGGACTGTCTGCATTTGTTGGTCCTTGCCTGTGGCCTGTGGTTAAAAAAAAGTTCAGGGGGTCTTTGGACGTAGAAGCCCACAACGAATTAGGAACATTTACGAACGATCAAGCCCTAAAGGAAACAATGGGAACTAGGATGTCGGCAGTTTTGCAAGCCCTCCCACAAGAAATGGCCTGCAGGCTTGCGAGGATGTATGTGTTCATGCTAATCACCGACACCTAAACATACAAGGATGCCCAATTATACTCAACCCTTTGATTTTGAACAACTCTGAACCTGAACCAGGCTAGTTTCTCCGCGTTTCACAAGGCCTCAGCAGCCAGTCCCCTGAGAACCGTGCCGTGTCCGCCGCATCGAACATTGCATACTGCGCTTCTCTGGAAAGGTTCTCGCCTAGAGCCATCTTTTAAACTTTTATGCATTCTGACATGTTACATCACGTCACCCTGAAGCTTCCCCAAGATGTGTAAGCAGGTCCGAGCAGGAGGTCTCTTTGCAACCAAGCCGCCCACATCCTGCGCTGGTCTCAGACTCTGTTCCACATGTGCTTTTCCAACGTCGGGCGATTTAGACGGCGAGAAATCTTCTGACTCGATCTTGGGACAATGAGTGCCAAACAGCTACAAGGCCTCTAAGCAAATCAGGTAGGATTCTCCACCAATGACTGCTAACCACCGTGTTCAGCTCTCCTTGAAGATCATTCGGAACTCCTCGAAATCTATAGCGTTATCACCTCGGCTGCTTTCCCATGTTCCTACGCTCACCGGGGCAGCTGGTTGCTTTTCAGGTTCACAACTAAAAACCCATCCACTGAGAGAAGTTGAGTGACCTTCGAAACCTTTTCTCCTGGTCATCAGTAATATGAAGAGTCGATATGAGGCCGCTAAGCCTCGTTGCTAGCCACAGATATCAACGTGTTGACATGCACAGAATGTATTGTTTCAAA
This sequence comes from Symbiodinium natans, assembly GCA_905221605.1. Classification (NCBI taxonomy): domain Eukaryota; class Dinophyceae; order Suessiales; family Symbiodiniaceae; genus Symbiodinium; species Symbiodinium natans. Next base: position 26,101 of record CAJNDS010002630.1, read on the forward strand.
ACACACAAACTTCAGAGAGGGGCGACGTATGGTGCCTTGAGAACTAGGCAGTTTCATTTTGCCATCAAGCCTGTGGACACCTCTATTGGGCTGTTTGCCTCGGGCCGTGGGTTCCCGTCCCGAATGAGGGCCCACGGCTGGGTCCAGGATACCACCGAAAGTGGGAAACCCCATTATGGTTTCCACGGAATACGGAATGCCCTTCCACCCCAACAACCTTCCAACCCAACAACCAACATCCCCCAAGTCTGACTAACAGCACCTAGGCCCCACTAGGAGTGGCATTAGCAGCAAGAGCGAATCAGAACAAATGGGATGTATCTCGTGCTGTATGTCTTTCATGGGGCAAAAGGAGGAATGTATCTCTCCATATTCCTTAATTCTTTTTAATGACTTTGTCAATTTGTTTCCTTGCTTAATTCGTTCTTGTGTATGTATTTCGCTCAGACAACCTGTACTGGGGTTGGATGATTCACTTGGGCCTCTCTCTATTAAACTCCTTCTGGTGCATAAGATGCGAACTAACGTGTACATCGTTTGGGGCTGGGCTTTCTTTCTGACCTGTTGTCACAGCTTGTCGATGGGCTTGTCTTCTCTGTCTTTTTTCCTTAAGGTAATTTTTTGTGTCTGCCTTCGACTGATGCTTTCCACCTTGTTTCTAAGGTCGCCCAGCAGTGCTTTCCACGCGTCTCAGACTTGTTCCAACCCTCCGCGTGCTCAGCACAGGGCCATTGGCATCGTACATGGCGAAGAAGGGCGCTAGGACCTCCACAATTGTGGGTCCGTTGCGGTTCATGGGTTGAAGAGCTTGGTGTTGCAAGTTCCCCGAAAGTTGATCGGCATCGCGCATCACCCAACTTCCAAAACCCAGAATTGGGGAGGTCCCTCTTCTCATTGGTCGCAGCTCGGTCCTTGCACATGCGCCGAACTTCGTCCATCGACTCCTTGTTCAGCAGCACCTCCGACGGGAGCCACACACCACCTCCCCCCTGGTCCCAGGCACGGGAGCTTGTGGCCTCCGTGAGGTCGCCCTTCTTGCACATGTTGCTCCTGACATCCGCGCAGTAAAAACACGCGCTTCGCCTCCGAACCCTCCGTAAAGCCCCAAGGGGGGGGGGGGGGGGGCGCACCACTGCTTATCTCGGAAGGAGGCCATGGCTCCGCGCAGCGTGAGCGTGCCTGGCCCGTGCCAAGACTCAGAGATAACGACTGCAGATCCTAGCTCTGCTATGAGCTATCCTGACAATCTCCACAGCATCTGTCATGCCTGACCGTACCGGCATCTGGACAATTGGCAGGACTTTGCCGATCTCTCAACGAGGGATTGCTGTCTCCGGATGCTTCCAAACCCTGCGAATGATGTCGGCAGCACCGTCACGCATTGCCTGCTGATTGGGCACAGAAACGCGTTGCAGAATGCACATTTTTCAGGAGGAGTCAGCAATTGTCAATAGTGCGAAAGCGCATTGCAGTTGCCTTGGGCACTAACTTCTGTGTTGAGGGAGGGTCCTCTAACCCTTAGCTTTGCAGCCTGCGTTGAAGGCCCTCTTCATGGAGACACTCCATCAACCTCCATCAATTGCCACAACCTCATTAGACATTGGAAGGAACTGAATTTGGAGCTCACTCGGCGAGAATCGGCTCCACGCAACCACCACCCAGCAATCAGCACCTGTCTCCTCAACCTCAGTTCCCCCTTAGCACCTGAATGGTGCTCTCGGCAATGGCGTCGCTGACAGCTCCGCCCTGCGACTCCGACCTGACAGCAGGAACTTTCCCATCGGTGTGCAAAGACATTGCGCAATCCTCTCATCAATCTGCGGCCGCAGACACTTACAAAAGCTCGACACACCGGAGATTCTCATGTCAAATGACACAATTGGGGTGCAGCAGGACATGGTGTATGATTAGAAGGGCTTCATTCGGTGCAAAGGCCTCACAGCAAGAACACATGCTTAAGAGTCAAGACATAAAGCAAGCTTGTGTGCACTTCTGGGCCCTGCGCCACATCTTCCAAAGATACCACCTGGGAAGCCATCTGCCAAGAAGAACCGTGTTCACACCGGAAAGTTGGTAAAAAGCACAGAGCAAGCGCATGCGGCTAGCTTGCCTTAGCCCATTGGAGAAACTTGCCTCCTGACCACAAGCACCCGGGTCTTTTTGCCAGGACGCAGGAAGAAAGCCACACAGACGAAGAGCCCCAGCAGCGCGAAGAGGTTCTCGTACTCGGCCTGCACTGACCGGGGGCGCGCAAGACCGCTGGGAGAATCCAGGGTGCCCCTTTACTGGCTTCGTGTTACAGCGGGCTCTTCTCGAAGCCTCCCGCAGCTGCATCTTCTTTTCCTTCTCCAGGTTGTCCTGCCAGGCTCACGTCACCCATGAAGCTGATCTTGACTTTGGGCTGCCCGACCCTCTGCCATGTTACACGCCAGCAAGCCCTGCGTCTGTGCAAGGCAACCGGTCCAGCGGCTTCGGCATCTTGTCGACCATAAATGCCGAGCCCTGGATGATGATGTACCTCAATGGGGCCGGATCTCAGCCAAACGATGCCTCAAACGCCCCTCTTTCTGAGCCATCCTGACCCGCACGACCTCCAACCTCCAACATCGAAACCGGTGAGAGCAAGCCCACCCCAATCGCCTCAAACCCGCGCTTTGGCTACATTGCATGTCCACAGCTTAGGCAACTTGCAAGGCCCCCGGCCCGACCATGGTGTAGAGCATGGTGTAGGCCTCAATCATGAACCCGATGAGTAGCTCCAAAGCGAACCGACTACTCTCACGCTCAGGGTAACTGTCGGGTCGGAAGATGAATCGAAAACCGGACCGAGTCCGAAAGCAAAAAACAAACGGGCCAGACAACAAGCAAGCACGACTCAGAAAAGAAGGCGGCACGAGACGGAAAAACTGGAGGGACACATGAATCGAGAGTGTCCATTCAAAGTCCTGAAACCCAAAACCCCAAAACGCTCAAACCCTGAAACCCTCAACCCCAAAACCCAAAAACCCCGGAAACCCTGAAACCCCGAACCGATCAAGCTGAGTGCGGAGCAATGCCCCCTTGTTGTGACGGTCACCGCTGAGCCAGGGCTCCGACGTTCTGGATGATCTCCGGGCCATAGCCCACGCCAGTATCTCGGCATTGGCATGAAGATGACGAAGAGCAGAGCTAGCAGGCTCGATTTTGCGTAACCGTCCATGGATGAGTCGTGGAGACTATGCAAGCACAGAGCCGAGCTCCGCGACGGATAAGGGACATGTTCCCGGGCGGGGACAGCTTCTCCCAGGTCTGGCATCATCGGTTCAAGAGCCCAAAAGAACTCTAAGAATGCCTTCTGCACTTTGTCACAACAACCGTGTCAGTTCAATGCTGTCATGTCTCGGAGTCTCCTGACGTTCTGCCAGCACGAAGAGATGTCAAAAATAACAGATTCCTATCTCGCTCTGCCTTGCATTTCACAGCTTAAGCAATCAGACATGTCATTGCATGCCAGTCTTCCAGATTGAGAGGCGGCGCAGCGAAACTGTGCAGCGAGAGACGAGTCTCAACCTCGACAGCAACCAGGCCAGCCCAGCCGCCGGATCAGCACCAGAGGGGCGCTGGTAAGTTGGCTTGCCGTCCTTCAGTGACACCTGGACAAATGCCATGGAAAAAGGCACAGTTTCCCTTCAACGACGTTCCCTTCAACGACGTCAGATGTGGCACGGCCCAGGGCCCACACTCGGCCGGCAAGCACTGCCAAGAACCTGCGCTAGGGCGCACGGAGGCAACCATGATGTGCCCGCTCGACAGGGGGAGGAGAGGGTAGCATGTGAGCGGGTGCTGGAGAGCGTTCGGAAAGGCATCCTGATGGGCATGGGGCGTGCCAAGGCAGCGTCAGCAGCATCACCGTGCTGCCGGCGAGGGCGCCCACACCAACGCTAACCTCCAGTATCCCACAATCTGTTCGTGGCATGTCATAGCACACGTTTCGTAGCACGGCAAGAGACTTCAACGTCGGGGCAACCTTCCATGGCACGTGTGAGAAATCAAGATCCCTAGTTCAACAATTGAAATTTGACAACCATCTGACAACCCACGACGCATCGTCTCTGTACAGACTCTCCAACCAACAAAGAGCTGCATCCGCAAGCCCTTAAGAACCATGTGTGCCTGGTTCTGCGCATCCGGGCCCAGCCCCGAGAAAAGCACCATCCTCACCCAGCTCGGCTTCAAGCGCTAGCAAGGCTCAGAGGCTTCGGGCTGAAGGGGCTTAGAGGGCGACCTAAGAGGAGCAAAGCAACTCTCCCGGCAACCTTTGCTCAGCCAGGGGGCATGCCGTCGGGGACTGCCCCGAGGATCGGCAGCACCACGCTGAAAGGAGGTTGCGGGATGGCTCGGGCTTTCGGTGTGCACCAAAGGGCCAGAGGGAGCAGCTGTTGAGAGCGATTCTGTTCTGTGCCCTTTTGAAGAACTATGCACTGTTGATGAAGTCTCACCTTTGCGCTGATGACGAAACTTACGACCTGACTTGAGAAGCACTCCTGGTACCGCCAAGAACTCCTTCGGCTGCCCCTAGTGTGCCCAAAGTTTTTCACCTGTGAGGGGGGACAACGCCCCGCCAACCCCTCACTTTGGCCTGCCGACAACGGGTGCCGCTGCGGGCACAAGCCTGGCAGCAAGAAACCACAGAAAACCAAAACTCCAAGATTCAGAACGGCAGCATGCTAACATGAAGTCATGAAGCAGCCCCCCGCGGAAACTTGCCGGCACAACAGGAGCAGCTCACTCCCATCGCTGATGAGGTTGGAAGCCTCTGCGAGCAACAGCTCTGTCAAAAGTTCATCATGTTCTGCCGCCCCCGCGGTTGCAAAAGGAGCACAGTGTAATGAAATCCCAACAGCATCGCAGAGCATCGCGAATGCTTCTAAAGCTTGAAAGCAACGACCTGCAGTCCTTCTTTGCTGCCGGTGCACGGATTTATGGAATGTCAATCATGCCAGTGTGTTGTGCAAATATGTCATGGGCATGTGCGTCAACATCAAGCACTGGGGCACTCAGCATCGAATTTTTGCTGTGGCGAGCCACGAGCTATCCACTCAAAGCACTGTGGCACTCTTAACACGATGTCATGGCCATTTCCAGCAACGGCCCTGGTGGCGCAGAATGACTAAAGAACCCTGAAGCCACACAGCCAAAAAGAAAGCCTGAAAGCCCTCCCCGAGGCCCAAGAAAACTTGCCGCCTGAAAAAGTACGTAGCCGTACCTGGGCCAGGCTCGCGGCTTCGGTATGACTTTTTGTAGGTAGGGTTTAGGGTTGAGGGTTTGGGATTAAGGCATAGGGCTTATGGCTTAGGGTTTAGGGCTTGGGGTTTAGGGTTTAGGCCTCCTGTGAAAACTCTGGGCCGACCATGGTATGCCAAGCTGCATCACAGTCAGGAACACGATCTGCGCCTGGGAGGCAGCACATGGAGTTCACGAGGGAAGCCACGTGCAACTTGAAATGCATGTGATTGTCCAAGACGATTGCACTGAATTCTGATATCCTGTAAAGATGCTCTGAGTCTGTTTCTGCATCTTCCTTTGTCTCTCACGCCCGAGTTGAAGACGATGCGATGAAGAGGCTTGCCAAATCTTGCCAACCCTACCAGCAACCTTCAACAGCACAAGTTTCTGTCACCACTTGGGGCCCTTGCCATGTTGCAGTTCTCTGGGAGCGGGAAGGGATCTGGCAACAAGCGATGCGCAATGCTTTCCATGCATTCACCCGCTACTGCAGGCACTCCAGACCCGTCAGCATCCCACGACATCTGCAAGTCCACAAGATTCTACAAGCCTCCAGAGGGCTTCCAACCATTATGGATGCCTTTGGAAGGATCTTGGAATGCTGGGAACACAGCCCCCAAGCCTTCGGAAAGATGGTTGAGAGGGTGCACCAAACGCGAACAAAGATAAATCATTCTCTGGCGACGAAAGCGGAGGCAACGATTCCACAAACGTGGGAGGAACCCTCACCCTTACCCCGCGACTACCACTCTAAGCGGCTCGTTGATGGAAAGCACAGAGCGCGCTCACATCAAGCATCTACGCATGCGCCAAGACTCGCAAGCGAGACTCAGTGGATCCGCAGCCGCCTGACAGTTTCTTGAGGAGACCCCCAACAAGTACCCCCAAGTCTTTGGTGCTAGGGTGGCGCTTGCAAGCCAACCTGAAACAAATCCCGCTACACCGGCATCCCACCCCACAGACACGTCCCCCTTCCCACCCAGGAGGCATACGAAACATTGCAAGACCATTCAAGACTGCACTACATCTCAGAGCTCCCTGCCTGGTCTGCCGCAGCCGTCGCAAATAACGGCTCCAGCATGGTTACCTATTCCCACAGGCGGAAGCCCTCGAAGAACAACAACGTGAACGTGGCAGCAGTTCACGCCCCTTACAGATGCGCTGGAGCCTCGTTGTCAGCGCGGGTGGGCGCTTGAGGGGGGACTTTGTCTGAAGCCAGTTTGCAACGGACGGCAGCAGCTTGTGACTGTGCAGCTCACGGGGCATGAGCCTGTCCGGACACATCCCAGCATGGCGCATGACCCGAGAAGGATCAGCAGAAGGGCATGCTATGCATGCTCATGCCAGCCTCCCTGCATCCTGCCGTGTCAAGCAATGTTTGTTCACATCACTGGCACATCGACCTCATCTAGGCGGGCCTTAGGCCACAGACCTTAAAAGCAGCCCCACGTGGGCCCTTGCTTGGTCCTTTTGCTGCTGGGTGCAGCTCACTTGCTCTTCTTGACAGGCTTGCAGAGTCCACCAGCAGCCAGGCACTGACCACTCCTGGGCTCCGCAGGACGGAAAAAAAACCGACGAGATGCTACGAACACGAGTTTTTGCGATGTCGACGACAGCCGAGGTGCGAGGTGACAGCGCACTGGACGAAGTAGTGGCCGTCCTCGCTCCTTTGCAATGCTTTAATGCGCCACAGGCACCAGCACTTCCTCCATCCTGAACTGCTGTATGTTGCTGTGGACTTCGCATGAGCACCAAGACCACTATCTTGACCGGATGCAAGCCCCGTCCTGGTGTAGGACCGTGTGCATGCCTGCTGTGGATACACACCACTGTCTGAAAACAACATTGCTGCGGCATCTGCGGCTCGGAGTCTCCGGAAATCCTTTAGGAATCGCTCCCTGAACTCTTTTGCAAGTGCAGATAACAAGTGCACACTCTTGAGTATGTACACCCAAGCCTCGTAGGCCCATGCACAGGCCTCACAGAGCCATCCGATGAAGCCGAGGCGCCTTGTCGTCGTCGATGATGCTGTCGCAGCTCCATACCTCCTTTGTGCTGGCGCCTTTGCACCAGCGTGCGGCCTGCCAGCATCGGGTTCACAGAAGGAGCTGGTCGATTCGATGGCTTTACCTAGGGCCCAAAGAGCAATAGCACGGGCTGGGATGCAAGAGAACTTCCTGTTGAGTGCTTAAGCCAAGTTTCCAGAAGCCACACCCAACGAGACTACAATGGCTAGCAAACTCAAGTGATGCCACAGCTGCACGCACCTCGGGAATAAGGGTCGTTGCCGTCGACACTTCATCCATATCCGGGCCTCAGCACGACCAATTGGCGAGGAAAACAACCCAACCAGCCCTCCAGCTTCAACCAAGCATGGAATGAGTAGTGTTTTCACGAACTGATCTTTGGGCACGTGTCCTAGATGACCGTAAAACGCTTCCAAGAAGGTATCCCGAATATTCGCAACTGTTGCTCTTGTAGCTCTACTATTTTACAAGAATCTGGGCTACAGTGGGCTGCATGTTCACCTGGTCCTTGCTCTGATCTTCTCACTCTGGTGAAACTGGATATGTTCTTCTGCTTTCCATCATGTGCTCCTAATTGCAACAAACCTGCATCGTCAACAGCAGCGTACAGCAACCATCCACCGTAAGCCCTCAATGTCTGCTAGGTCTGCCAGGTTGCATGTGTCGTAAAGGTGGCACCAGCCCGTTTGCTCGTAGAAGGCAGCTGCCACGCCTGAGGCTTGCACGTGCGTAGGGTTTAGGGTTTAGGGTTTAGGGTTTAGGGTTTAGGGTTTAGGGTTTAGGGTTTAGGGTTTAGGGTTTAGGGTTTAGGGTTTAGGGTTTAGGGTTTAGGGTTTAGGGTTTAGGGTTTAGGGTTTATGGTTTAGGTTTAGGGTTTAGGGTTTAGGGTTTAGGGTTTAGGGTTTAGGGTTTAGGGTTTAGGGTTTAGGGTTTAGGGTTTAGGGTTTAGGGTTTAAGGTTTAGGGTTTAGGGTTTAGGGTTTAGGGTTTAGGGTTTAGGGTTTAGGGTTCAGCATCTCAAGTTCGAGCATTTACTAGGCCAGCAGTGTGTGTAGGCAACGGAACAAAACCCACCCGCCCAAAGAATCCCATAACATTACGAAAATAAAAGCTTATTAATTTCTTATTCGTGCTGAACCATGGAGGGTTAAAGAGGTCAGCATTTCAGGGGTAAAACTAACTGGGAATCGAGTCATTTTTACCGAATCCTGGGGTACCCTCCACGAAGCCTTCCTAAGAGGGTTGGAGGGGTCAAAATGGATCAAATTCTCCAATTGGTGCTGAACAATGGGGGGTCAGAGGGGTCGGAGAAGGCAAAATGGATCAAATTCTCCAATTGGTGCTGAACAATGGGGGGTCAGAGGGGTCGAAAAAGCCAAAATGGATCAAATTCTCCAATTGGTGCTGAACAATGGGGGGTCAAAGGGGTCAGAAGGGTCGACGTGGGTCAAATTCTCCAATTGATGCTGAACAATGGGGGGGTCAAAGGGGTTCAAAGAAATCGGAGGGGTCGAAATGGATCAAATTCTCCAATTGGTGCTGAACAATGGGGGTGCCAAAACGGTCGGAGCGGCCAAAATGGATCAAATTCTCCAATTGGTGCCGAACAATGGGGGTCAAAGGGGTCGGAGGGGTCGAAATGGATCAAATTCTCCAATTGGTGCTGAACAATGGGGGGTCAAGGGGTCCGAGGGGTCGAAATGGATCAAATTCTCCAATTGGTGCTGAACAATGGGGGGTTAAAGGGGTCAGAGGGCCAGCATTGAGAGGGCCAGAGAAATCTAGAAAATGAGGGGGTCGTTTCCGCTATATAAATTCTATTTAAAACTAACTGGGAATCGGGCCATTTTTACCGAATCCTGGGGTACCCCCCACGAAGCCTCCCTGACAGGGGTCGGAGGGGTCAAAATGGATCAAATTCTCCAATTGGTGCTGAACAATGGAGGGTCAGAGGGGTCGGAGAAGCCAAAATGGATCAAATTCTCCAATTGGTGCTGAACAATGGGGGGTCAGAGGGGTCGGAGAAGCCAAAATGGATCAAATTCTCCAATTGGTGCTGAACAATGGGGTGCCAAGGGGGTCGGAGCGGCCAAAATGGATCAAATTCTCCAATTGGTGCTGAACAATGGGGGGTCAAAGGGGTCGGAGGGGCCAAAATGGATCAAATTCTCCAATTGGTGCTGAACAATGGGGGGGTGAAAAAAAAGAAATGGATCAAATTCTCCAATTGGTGTTTAACATTTAGGGTTATATGGTAGAGAGGTTTAGGGTTTAGGGTTTAGGGTTTAGGGTTTAGGGTTTAGGGTTTAGGGTTTAGGGTTTAGGGTTTAGGGTTTAGGGTTTAGGGTTTAGGGTTTAGGGTTTAGGGTTTAGGGTTTAGGAGGGGCCAAAATGGATCAAATTCTCCAATTGGTGCTGAACAACGGGGGGGTGAAAAAAAAAGAAATGGATCAAATTCTCCAATTGGTGTTTAACATTTAGGGTTATATGGTAGAGAGGGTTAGGGTTTAGGGTTTAGGGTTTAGGGTTTAGGGTTTAGGGGGGGTTAGGGTTTAGGTTTAGGGGTTTAGGGTTTAGGGTTTAGGGTTAGGGTTAGGTTTAGGGTTTGGTTTAGGTTTAGGGTTTAGGGTTTAGGGTTTAGGGTTTAGGGTTTAGGGTTTAGGGTTTAGGGTTTAGGGTTTAGGGTTTAGGGTTTAGGGTCTAGAGGGTCACTGTTCTAGCATTCATTCCAGGCTCAGGGAAAAAACCCACCCGCCCAAAGAATCCCATAACATTAAGAAAATAAACGGTTTTCATTTTACTCCAGATTAGGGGCCGCTCGTTTTAAACACAGGCCCTGAGGCCCTGAAACCCTAAACCCTGAGGCCTTGAAACCCTAAACGCTGGGCCCTGAAACCCTAAACACAGGCCCTGAGGCCCTGAAACCCTAAACACAGGCCCTGAGGCCTTGAAACCCTAAACGCTGGGCCCTGAAACCCTAAACACAGGCCCTGAGGCCCTGAAACCCTAAACACAGGCCCTGAGGCCTTGAAACCCTAAACGCTGGGCCCTGAAACCCTAAACACAGGCCCTGAGGCCCTGAAACCCTAAACACAGGCCCTGAGGCCTTGAAACCCTAAACGCTGGGCCCTGAAACCCTAAACACAGGCCCTGAGGCCCTGAAACCCTAAACACAGGCCCTGAGGCCTTGAAACCCTAACCCTAAACACAGGCCCTGAGGCCCTGAAACCCTAAACACAGGGCCCTGAAAACCCTTGTTGAAACCCTAAACGCTGGGCCCTGAAACCCTAAACACAGGCCCTGAGGCCCTGAAACCCTAAACACAGGCCCTGAGGCCTTGAAACCCTAAACGCTGGGCCCTGAAACCCTAAACACAGGCCCTGAGGCCCTGAAACCCTAAACACAGGCCCTGAGGCCTTGAAACCCTAAACGCTGGGCCCTGAAACCCTAAACACAGGCCCTGAGGCCCTGAAACCCTAAACACAGGCCCTGAGGCCTTGAAACCCTAAACGCTGGGCCCTGAAACCCTAAACACAGGCCCTGAGGCCCTGAAACCCTAAACACAGGCCCTGAGGCCTTGAAACCCTAAACGCTGGGCCCTGAAACCCTGGCCCTGAGGCCCTGAAACCCGGCCCTGAGGCCCTGAAACCCTAGGCCTTGAGGCCTTGAAACCCTAAACGCTGGGCCCTGAAACCCTAAACACAGGCCCTGAGGCCCTGAAACCCTAAACACAGGCCCTGAGGCCTTGAAACCCTAAACGGCCCTGAGGCCTTGAAACCCTAAACGCTGGGCCCTGAAACCCTAAACACAGGCCCTGAGGCCCTGAAACCCTAAACACAGGCCCTGAAGCCTTGAAACCCTAAACGCTGGGCCCTGAAACCCTAAACACAGGCCCTGAAACCCTAAACACAGGCCCTGAGGCCTTGAAACCCTAAACGCTGGGCCCTGAAACCCTAAACACAGGCCCTGAGGCCTTGAAACCCTAAACAAGAAACCCTAAACACAGGCCCTGAGGCCCTGAAACCCTAAACACAGGCCCTGAGGCCTTGAAACCCTAAACGCTGGGCCCTGAAACCCTAAACACAGGCCCTGAGGCCCTGAAACCCTAAACACAGGCCCTGAGGCCTTGAAACCCTAAACGCTGGGCCCTGAAACCCTAAACACAGGCCCTGAGGCCCTGAAACCCTAAACACAGGCCCTGAGGCCTTGAAACCCTAAACACAGGCCCTGAGGCCTTGAAACCCTAAACGCTGGGCCCTGAAACCCTAAACACAGGCCCTGAGGCCCTGAAACCCTAAACACAGGCCCTGAGGCCTTGAAACCCTAAACGCTGGGCCCTGAAACCCTAAACACAGGCCCTGAGGCCCTGAAACCCTAAACACAGGCCCTGAGGCCTTGAAACCCTAAACGCTGGGCCCTGAAACCCTAAACACAAGCCCTGAGGCCCTGAAACCCTAAACACAGGCCCTGAGGCCTTGAAACCCTAAACGCTGGGCCCTGAAACCCTAAACACAGGCCCTGAGGCCCTGAAACCCTAAACACAGGCCCTGAGGCCTTGAAACCCTAAACGCTGGCCCCTGAAACCCTAAACACAGGCCCTGAGGCCCTGAAACCCTAAACACAGGCCCTGAGGCCTTGAAGGGGGGAAGGGGGGGAGGGGGGGGAGGGGCCGAAATCGGCCGAACACTGGGGGGACCAGTGTTCGTGGCTTTTCGGCCAGGCCGAAATCGGCCGAACACTGGGGGGACCAGTGTTCGTGGCTTTTCGGCCAGGCCGAAATCGGCCGAACACTGGGGGGACCAGTGTTCGTGGCTTTTCGGCCAGGCCGAAATCGGCCGAACACTGGGGGGACCAGTGTTCGTGGCTTTTCGGCCAGGCCGAAATCGGCCGAACACTGGGGGGACCAGTGTTCGTGGCTTTTCGGCCGTGGCCGAAATCGGCCGAACACTGGGGGGACCAGTGTTCGTGGCTTTTCGGCCAGGCCGAAATCGGCCGAACACTGGGGGGACCAGTGTTCGTGGCTTTTCGGCCGTGGCCGAAATCGGCCGAACACTGGGGGGACCAGTGTTCGTGGCTTTTCGGCCGTGGCCGAAATCGGCCGAAGGTTTAAATATATATAAGAAAGAGAGGGTTTAGGGTTTAGGGTTTAGGGTTTAGGGTTTAGGGTTTAGGGTTTAGGGTTTAGGGTTTAGGGGTTTAGGGGTTTAGGGGTTTAGGGTTCAGGGTTCAGGGTTTAGGGTTTAGGGTTTAGGGTTTAGGGTTTAGGGTTTAGGGTTTAGGGTTTAGGGTTTAGGGTTTAGGGTTTAGGGTTTAGGGTTTAGGGCCAGGGTTTAGGGTTTAGGGTTTAGACCAGTTTAGGGTTTAGGGTGACTAAACCACAGCACTGCACTGCTCTCTGACTTCTCTTTGTCAAGCACAGGGATCAGGCTGACTCTTCAGCTGTTCGCAGGGCATTTCGCTCCAAGGCACAGGTCTTCTGCGGGCAGTTTTTGGCCTGCTCATTCCCGGAGCATTTCAGCGCACACCTTTCAGATTTGTTGCGGTGGCTGCAGGGGCTGGTTCAAGATTGACTTCTGGACCTCGCGGGTTTGAGCTGAGGCCACTGCTCGTTCAACGTCAAGCCGCTCCACCCGTCACAGACGTTGCTCTTATCCGTTGTGTCAAACCTTAGGGGATCTTCCAGGGGAGCCCAGCATCCCGGTAGACTACAGGCTGCATCTTGAACCTGTGAGCCCTGATCTGGAGATGCTTCCGCGCCGACGCAGACAGAGAGTCTGCGTCCCACAGTTCAGTGTTGGGAAAAGACTTCCGGCAAAGCGATATCCGAGTGCAGAGGAGCCACGTGTAAGGCTTGGAACTGCACCTCGCGCCCTTGATGTCCTTCATCGGTACCTGCACTCCCAGTTCATTTGGAGACTGTGACCTAGAAAAGCTTGTCAAAATGAGGCTAGGCCTTATGCAAAACGCCTGGCCGACTGAAGACTAGAAGCAACACGGCAGTCACAGGAGCTACAGAACTATTGTGCCTCACAGCTCTGACCTGAGATTTCCCCCCCGACATCCTTGTCGACGATAGCCGTGGCAGTGTCAGAGGGCTTGGTTTCCACACCTCGGCACATGAAGAGATACGAAGAAGCATGAGAAATTTATCATGACATATAGAAAGAAGCGTGACGAAACACTCAGAAATGCGAAGACAGGTGAAGAACAATCCTGCACCGCTTTCGTGCTCTTGCTTTGCTTCCAGGTTGCAGGACTCCTGCAAGTGGCACCACCCAGTCTTCGGATAAAAAGTAGCACCACGACCTGACAACAAACATATCACCTTACTAGGACGAGCGGCGCCGTATGGCGCCGCAAACCAGTCAAGAGAAGTGTCTACTTGCAGCCTTGTGGCATGTCTTGCGAGGGCAATTCTTTGCCTTTGCATGAGTGCTGCACTTCTCCATGCACCTCGGCCACAGACCATTCTTGCGACTTGGGCCCGAAGCTTCTTCGTCGAGCCTATGTCGAGAAGTTGCCCTCGCAAGCTTGAGGCAGGGACTGTTCTTCCGTTAGTCCACTCCACCCATCACAGCCCGCAGCTGTGTCAAACCTTTGATTCCGCGGCAGGCCAAGAGGCAAAGGCGGAAAGACGCTGGCATTTGCTGATGCACGACGCCTCTAAGTGTCCCTACACCCAACAAGCCCCGCACGTGTAGGGCTTTGCATCACACGCCTTGCCCTCCACAGCCACCATAGGAACCTGTTGCCAGAATTCTGCACATTTCGGCCAGCCTAAAAAGCTGCAGCAAGCACATCGGGGTGTTCACACGAGTCCTTTTAGCCGTCCCGCCTCGCAAAGGTTCGCCTTGCGCGCAATCATTCTGCGCCTCGGAACAAAAAGCGGGGTGCCCGGGCTTGGAGGCTCCATGGCTTCAACAGGTAGCTGAGGGCCTGGAGGGCTCTGGGGTGACACTGTTTTGCGTTGAAATCTCTGAGGAAGCGCTTCAGTCAGTGTAGATTCGTGCTTTCCAGGCAAGTTGTGCACACATCGGGGGCTCCAAGAATGACTCCAAGTCGCTGCTCGATGTGGCCCATGCAGCGGGCTTCTGCATCAGGGCACACATGGGCGCTCCCACGAAAATCTCAAGCTCTCGGGGGGTGCAGGGTCTTGTGGGGGGGGGGGGGGGGGGAGCATGATAGTGACACTGGACTCTGTTCCGGACTCTTTGAAAGCCTCCTCAACAAAACCTTGATTCCCTCCACTGCCCGGCACTCTCCCATCGCCCTCCCGACGCGGTGTTAAAGGGCCGCCTTGCTTCCAGCAGGTGCCAGACCAAGCATAGCAAGTGCCCGCCGGATTGTCGAAGTCGTAGAGGTAGTGGGCGCCACAGTGGTGGAACCTCGGCTCGAAGATGCGGAGAAGCTATCGCAAGCTCTAGAAGCAAGTAAAGGAAGGGCTTATTCCTGCTTGCGAAGGCCACCGACGCAAGTGAAAATCTGTATAAGCTGGCCAGCACATCACGCACTTACATCTTGCAAGACGTAGCTCATGGTGCTGGTACGCGTGTTTGTTGAAACCGTCTCCTTTGAGCTCCCGACATCTTGTTGGCGATGGCCTTTCGCACCAAGGCCGTGTCCTCTCTTGACATACTCAGCACACAACATTTGCCCATTCTTGCGCTCCCACAGCATGTCCTTGTCTTTGCAAGCAACAGCTTCTGGGCCATAGTTTGCATTGTTGACGACAAGCTCTGGGCCTGTGAGCCATGCTGAAGCCTTCAGCCTTCCTTTGAACCAGACCCGGCAAATGAGTCCCAGCTCAAGGCCGACCATGAGCACTCAGGGGTCTGGGGCTTTGGCCTTCTGCCTACTAAGTTACTACACCCTCCTGCGAACTCCACTCAAAAACCAGTTAGACAGCCAACTTCCAGCCCAGGAAAGCGGCCAGAGCAAGAGGCTTAGCCTGCTGTGCATCGACAAGGCACAATACGACCTCGTGACCTTCTCGGTCAGTGAAGGTTGCGCAGGCAGACACTTCGCCTGAGAACAACTCCAGCGGAAGGCCAAGATGCTTTCCTATGCGGATACCCTGTGCGGCTGGATATGCACACTACACGCACATGCACATTGCAACTTGCACACTTTCAACATGGTGGGCACCACATGGGCCTTGCAGAGCTTCTTGTGCCGTTTTGCGACCAAGCCCTGCTCCTTGTGGGTCTTGCATGCGGTGCCTGCTCCACAGAAAAGGCCAAACGAAGAAAGACGCTAAGGATGTGCATGACAGCTTCTGCTTAGATGCTTTTGGATTGGGGCTGGCAGCTATCCCGACTTCTGGGGGATCAGGTATGGCGAGGATTTGCCACAGCCGAGGCCGACAGCCGTCGATTTGCAAGAGGCCTTGCCTGTGCTTGAAGGCCCTTGTCACTCAGCAGAGATTTGGAAAAATGCCTACTCCTGGAGGAAATGAAAGTTACCCCGAAGTCTTGGAACGAATTCGCCCCAACACAGCCGCCCGCCCCAAACTGCCGACTCCTCGAAGGACTTGAAGGCCCAAAAGAGCCAAAAAGGGCGAAAAAGCGACCTCAACAGCCTCCTCAATGCTCTTTGCTGCGAGGCGAAAGGGGCGGAAGGGGAGAGGCACAGAGGGAGGCTGAAGGCGGGGTGGAGGGGGGGAGGCACAGGGGAGCTCCCCAACGAGGCCCTCTCACAGTCAGACCCCACCAAAAAAGGAGAAGCAAAGAGCACACAGGGCAAAGCTCTGAGCGAAACTTGCAACAAAACGCAGTCAAGCACCCCTGATGTCTTGCAACAGCTGCGCAACTGGGCACCCGCACTTCGCTGGAAGCAATCGCCTTTCGTGGTCCACGACCAGCACAGAGAGGATGGATCCCGGAAGTCGTACAGGTACCAAGCCCCGCAGTGGTTGAACCTGGACTGGACTGGGTGCAAAGCAGTTCAGGGAAAGACCACCCTTTGACCATCCTTTGACCGTCCTTTCAGCTTATTGGCATGAGGACCCAGCATGAAGTTCGCCAGCGCCTTTCTCACGTGCGGGGTGTCGGTGTCGAAGCACGCCTTGGCATCTGGTCCTGCAGGAAAGGAAAGATTGCCAAGCCGGAGTCGACCAGGCAACGGAGATATGGAGATTTCAACGGGCACCGTCCTCTGTTCACCTTGTTGACAATCAGGCTTTTGCCTGCTCCCGATTGCAGGCTTGCAGCTTTCCAAGTCATGCATGACTAGCGGCTCAGCCACGCTGCAATAGGAGAGCGTGACGTCTTTGGTCAACTCGGACTGAACAGGTGTGCAGTCTGCCTCCGGAACAGTACGAGCAGGACTTTTTTGAGATGCAGCTCCTCATCCCATCCACTACACCGTTGCTCCGTCCGTTCCCCCCTGCACAGATGCCTGGCTGCTCTCGTTTACCCAACTCTTTATCTTCGCCGCGTCGGCGCTCAGAATGGCAGCTGACAGCAAAAATGCCTGCAAGCTGCGCAGGGCTCGCTCCAGCTCTATGTTCTCGACACTGCTGGATACTTACAAGTGTTTTTTTGCACATGCCACCGTGAGTTTTGGGCCTTCATTCGCTTCATTGGATGGAGATCACCTGGGCAATGACACTACACCCGAATATGCTATCGTTAATGGTCTCGAATATGGTCTCGAACCAAAGGCTCGAGACTCAACCAAGGGCACCAAGCTCTGGGAGAGCCTTGACACGATGCTGGCAAGCAGCCGGTGTGGTAGGGGCCCTGGTAGCCCAACGTTTTAACTCGAGCCCAAAAGGTTCGGATCAACTGGAAGTCAACAAAAGCATCTAAGGCAAACGAACCTAGCCATTCACTAGGCGGAGTGATGCGACGGAACGGGCATTTCCGTACGTGCTCAGCATTTTTTATCCTGAAGCCGTGTGAAGCTCAGTGACAGAAGCTCCCCTCCTTTCAGCAACCCCGAAACGGGCGCCTGAACCCTGAACCTCAAGTCCAGCGTGAAACTTGCCACTAAACTTGCTTGCTGCCTAGTGCAGCCACAGAGAAAACTTTCCCACGCCACCCACAGTGGCTGGGGCTGCAGCCCCATCAGCGGTCACATGCAGTCACATCTGTGACCGTGCGTCGCTGGTCGCTGCCGGACAAAAATCCCTTGAACTTCTCGGCCGCCTGCATCCGTGAGTCTCCGCAGATCTCTGTGCACACCTGGGGTCGTCCCATGTCGTCCCACCGTCCAGCCGACTCCGGAGCCGACTCCGGAGCCTCTCATTCTCCGTACGGAAGCCTGGGTCTTGGGATGGCTTGGAATCGAAAACGATGGTGCACTACAGCCACTCGGGCTCCCACGCAGCCAACCTCTGAAGGTACCGACGAAATGCGGGCGTCCTGACTTCCTTGGTCAGGGCAGAACAGTTCTGAGAGGATGAGAAGACATGCACAACTGACCATCTTGACAAATCTTGACAAGACGTGCTCAGCCAGTCACATTGCAACGTCGTCCATCCGGGTGACGTCTAGAAGCCAGCACCTGCAGCAGCGTCTTCATCTGCGCAACTACCCGTCTCCAGATGGCGCAGACCAGAATGCCAATCTAAGATCTCGGACCCTCCAAAGGTTCTGGCCATCCTGCCACCGACGAGTGTAGAGATCATGGCTTGACACACATGCAAACAAACACTTTAGCGTTTCCGGCCTGTACCATTTCCAGGAAGGGTCGCCGGCGAAGTCTTGCAAAAGCTTGCCCCATGACCTTCTTCGTGCATTGCATCGCTTCCTGCACCCAGGGGTTTGATTACTAGGATCCCTAAAATAAAGGTAAAACCTAGACATGCACTCACAATTCTGCCTCAGAAACACCTACTTCACATAGCAGTTTGGGGCGTCTGTGCCTGGCACCGCTTCCCAGACCACCGGACGCCACAGGAACGTCGAAGGCGACGTGCGGGCCCAGCAAGGCGGCTGCAAGGAAAGCTAAACCAGAGCAAAGCCAGGAGTCATTGAATCTTTTCTCTCATTTCTTGGCCACTGACATGATCTGACATGCTTGATGACCCCTTGTGTGGCACCACTGTTGTGCCTTCTGAATGTGGAGAGCGCCGCACTGCGCCGAGCAGCAGCACGAAGCACGGAGGCCACCAAGCAGCCCCAGCCCGCATGAGGTGCCCTCGTGGGGTTTCACAGAACGTCTCCATGATATCAACCCTAAACCCCAAAACCCCTGTTTCGCGCTTCTTATGTTGCTGAAAGAGTGGCCTCTGCCATTCCCAGGCCGTCAACAAGAAGCGTGTCTCGCTTGTCCAAACCCTCTGCAGGCTGGTGACAAAGTGAGCCCACGGCGCCCAGAGAAGCCTTCCAGCAACGAATTAGGCACAAGCATACTACCAGGCTCTTGTCGACGGAAGCTGACAAGAAGCTGCTGCAAGCATCTGCAAGTCTGACCAATCTGCCTGTAAAGCTTGAAGGCCACCGCCAGAGTCCCACACGTCTCTGTATCCCAGATACCTTCACCGAGGCGTACAAGCGGGTCGGCGCTGTCGTACATGCTGGTCATGAACAGCCCTGGCAGCATGGACGGACACAGACAAATCACACTGCGAAAGCAATTGCTTCAACGATCTTCGAGATTGCTTCATGCTTATGCAAAGACTCGAATGTAAGCGACCAATACACTGGCACGAATCACGCATCCACGTGATGGCCAGATAAGTGCATCTGAAAAACAGTTCGGGCCTTGAAGGTTCCAGAAATGCTCGTGTGGAACTAAGCCGCTGAAGCAGTCAAAGGCAGCCTTCTTCCAGCGCATCCTTCCTCAGCAGCCCGGATGTGAAGTGAGGCATTCACGCAGACCCGTGCGGAGTCCCCCCTCCCTTCCATTCGGTGAGGTCGGGAAGAAAGAATAAAGGACGAAGTGCTATTGCCTATCGCCGTGTAAGCTGAAGGCATCTGAGGGCGAGGCCCGAAGAGCCCGAAGAGAGCTTTGCCTGCACTGCGACTTCCGAGGATGGGGGCTCTGGGAGCTCGCACTCGTCGTACCCGTGGATACCTGCAAACGCCATCGCACAAGCTATCTTATGCATTCTAGGCTACCCATCATAAGGCCATCAGGCCATCTCAAGCCATCATCAAGAGAGCCATTCTATGATGAGGGGCTGGTGGTTGTCAGCAAGCATTCCGCTTCCTCAACGCCGGAGGACTTCGGATTCCAGCGCCGGAAGACCCCAGCGCAATGCCCCCGTATCCAGATGCGCTTGCTATCCAGGCACCTGGCGGCGCTTCTTCCCCTCTCTCGCGGTTGGAACTTTATCGATCTGAGTCGAACTGGTGCACGCAAAAACTTACCCATGACTCCTATGACTCCTATGACTCCCATGACTCCCATGACTCCCTTGACTCCCCCGGCCCGAAGGTCAGCGCCGGCGCGCAGAGGTGGCTCGGAGGCACCGGCTCCACGTGGCAGCTTGCGGGCTGCAAGGCACCGGTGCGCCGGAAGGCCAGGAGACTGTGGCGCAAGTAGGCCCTGAGGCCAATGCCTCCCATGACACAGTTGCGCAAAGTAGTTCCACTAGTAACCGGCTATATCCGCTCTCTTCGCAGCATCCCGGAGTCCCGGAGGCCTGCAAAGAGCCGGAGGTGGTCCTCCAGCTCCCGGTCCCGTGTGAAGCCCAGCGCCTCGATCTCCTCAACGGGCGGCCTCAAGCTTGCAAAACACACGGAAGAGAAAGGCCCTGAAAACTCTCGTGCGCTCTCCACGTGCACTCCACGCGCTTTGTACAGACCGTGCCCGCCTCTTCAAGGGATCCCAGCTCAGAATGAGTCCTCGGCTTGAAGAACTCAGGGTGCACGACCCATCGCGCAAACCCCGGCTTTGTCGAGATGCCCTGGCCAGCCAGTCTCCGCAAGTTCTGAAGGAAGGTGGCCTTCCGAACCAGACCCAGCGCACGCGCTGAATGCGCAGAATGCAATGTGCACCCTGGAAGCCTGAGACTGGGCAGCGATGTGCTCACCCACGTCCAAGGAGATCACCCAGTCCATAGTCGCATCACCTTCATCAACCTGAGCTCAGGAAAATCGCTCTGAAATTGAAACTATTGCTTTTCTTCGTTTTCGTGGTTCGCCCAGTTGCTTTACCTTGCAATTACCTTGTAAATGGCTCACTGCAGGCAAGTTGCCGGAACCAGAACTCCGGGGCCGTTCTTGAAGGGAGTCTGGACCTGAGCCTCCAAAGCACAGCGGACCGGTGTTTGCTTGTGTCGGTTGGGGGGGCCTTGGACGCTTGACGTCTATTCTGGTCTTTTGTTCGTGTACGTTGTCTTGTCATTACAACGCTCCAACTCATCACGCCCGTGTCCATCGAGTCAACATGCACCCGTCAAGAATGTCGCGCTTCCATTCACCGCACCCGCGCCGTTCGCGTCTCCACTTCTTCCGCACCCTCCGCAAGCCGCAAACCCCCTAACCCCTTAAGCCAGCTCAAAGTACAACTCCTCAGTGCACGCGTCGCACGCAAGAAGGGATGCTCAAGCGTGCACTTTGCCGTTTACCCTGGATTGAATGCCAGTGATGAAACTGGCTGCTGCCTAGCTAATCGTCAAGCGGGCGGCCTCCTCAACTGATGGAACCGTCTGATACTTCTCGTACAGCCAAACCTCACAGAGCCCGCAAGACGTCTCAAAAGCAGACCGAAGCCGGTAGAGAACCGAGAACAGCCAGCCTCGTCGCTTCTTCCCCAAGCCTCTCTGTTCGGAAGCTTCCATTTCAGCAGACCCTTGGTGTCGAAGCCAACGCAAGCCAGCTGACCACAGCAGCGGCCAGCGATATAGTTGATCCAGTAGACCCAGGCTGCAGGGATTCTGAGTCTCTGAGTCTCTTCAATGTGTCACATAAGGGAACGAGATGGAAACACGGCTTATCAAGCATCCCTCCTGCCTAGTGGATTGTCCTGGAGCTGATTTCTGGGGTCCATGTC
Source organism: Symbiodinium natans (assembly GCA_905221605.1). NCBI lineage: Eukaryota > Dinophyceae > Suessiales > Symbiodiniaceae > Symbiodinium > Symbiodinium natans. The sequence continues at coordinate 47,336 of CAJNDS010002630.1, forward strand.
AACAACTTTGCCAGCAGACTGCCCCGCATCCTCGAACTCAAAGCCGCGAGCCTCCGCATCAACTGCTCTCAACGTTTGCCCCAACATCACCATGCGAATCCCAGTCCGCGGAACTCGATTTCGGCCAGGAGGCGTGTCTGTAAGGGTGCGGGCGAAAATTCTCAGCTGCCAGATGGTTGCCAACGCCATGCCCAGACAAGAATCGTTCTTCCATCGAAAAGTATAACATCGTACGATGTTCAGAGCTTGGGGTCTACAGGACTGCACCGCTGCAAACGACCCTGCAACAGCAGTCAAGCGGCACAGCGCGGGTGTGCCGTGCTGATGGTGAAGCTCAGGTTGTCAGTGATGTCGGCGACCTAAATGTCGCGAGTTGGCTCTCGTTTGCTTGATCTACTTGGCGTGACAGCCTGGCAGATCACTCCCTACTTAGCCGCATCCCTTCTTGATGTTTCATCGGGACACCACGCCATACTCGTTCAGCGTGGCTGTCAAGAGCGGGTTGGCATCCAACCCGACAGCCAGATGGCCCCAGCTGCGAAGCTCTCCCACCTCAAGCAACATCCAGCAACCGATGCGAAAATCGGAAGTCACTTCAGACATCAAGTTCTTTGCACGTCCGCCCAAAAAGCAGCCCACCAGCGAGCCCCGGCCACAGCCAAGATCCACAATCTGCGAAGCAGTTGTGGCACAAATACAGGCTACAGCTCTGCGTGCACATGACCGCAAACACCTTTGGCGGTCTTCCCAGGACATGCTGCTCCGCGTGAAAGACATCGACGAGCTTGGCAGCGAGGCCCTGGCAAGAGGAGATGAGAAGAGAAACCGATCTGACGCAGCAAATGGCAGATTCACACTCATACATACAGAAGCAGCATCACCGGCATCACTACGACCAGATGATGTGTGTTTTCACGCAGAAATGTGTTGCGACATGTTGTGAAACTGCGACATGTTGCGACACCGGAAGATGAGAACAAGCGCAGCGAAGCTGTAGTGGAGCTCTCACTTCACATGACAAGGAAAGAACAGGCGGATGAACGAGAATAAAGAGAAGATGCAGCACAGCTTTAAGGAACCTCAGACGAAAACAACTCGGGATACAACCTCCTGTGCTGTCGCACAACTAGATACAGAGTTCGTATGGGTTCCTCAACCTCTTTGACGTATTTTGACATGGGACCTCGGAAAATATGCACCAATGGCAACAGAACAGCTTGGTTGGGCAGACAAAAGTGAAGATGATGCTAAGCGCATGACGAAGATAAAGAAACTGTCCGTGTGGAGCCAGCTTGGTATTGTGTGTGTGTGTATTGCTGTTGGTTGTTCATGTTTGCGTCCGTGTGGGTTTTGTTCTGATGCGTTTCCCGGGTTTCGGGTTTAGGGAGTTAGGCACTATAGGATTTTAGGGTATAGAAATTCTCTTTTTTCCTAATTAACCCAGACAAGCACTCATACGGTACCCCAAATTGTCCAGCCTTGGTATTTGAAGGCTTTCATGGGAGCACGAACAGAAAGTGGGACAAAGTATCTTGGCGCCAGACAGGATCATGCTCATAGTGCCGAGGGAACGTCTGCTCAGGAAGCACCTTTGCTGCGTGCCCGGAAGTTGGGAGACTTGGAGGGATTGGAGCATCTGAGCGCGAGGCCTCCATTCCCTTCAGGTGCAAATGGCGCCACTTGCTCAGGTCATCGGGATATGCTCCAGGTGCAGCCTACAGGCGCAACTCGCCAATTGCAACATTCTCGGTGCTCTGAGGTGTGCTGAGCAGCGCAAGATCACCTCAGTGCAGTAGTCTTCCATGGGCTGCTGGCCACATTGACGAAGCCGGACCTCAGACAAGTGCGTCGAAACCACTGACCAATAGGCTTGCAAATTGGGAAAGCTGACTTCTCTCCCGTCATCGAAGCCAGCATTTTGCTTCATGCGCATGCATGGCTTGGAGACAGGTCCCAGGTGTCGCAAGCATGACGAAACTTTTCTGTGGAGGCAAAACGCGGAAATTGGCAGAGCAGAGCATACTGTTATGTTTAGGGAGGTATCGCACAGATTGCACCCGGCAAGGTCCAATTTAATGATATGAGGATCACACACTTAGATCATGCAACCTACCCACACACAGACTTTCTGGACCAAGGAGAGCACGAAGCAGACGCTTCGAGTGTACCGTACAGGAACTTGAAGACCACCCAGATACCTGGACGCCGAACAGGTGAGGCAAAAGGCCCCTCGCTCTCAGCTTCACTCGTTGGCACTTCTGATTATCCTCTGCAAGCCCTGTCGAACAGCGTTCACGTCAGAGAGACACAAGTTCTCACAGTTGCACTAATTTGACGCAAAGCAGCTTTTCCAGAATGAGCTCGATGTAGTTGCCTTCGAGCCGGGCACCGAGCAAACCAGGAGGCTCCAAAACAAGACTGAAACTGAGGGTGCGACAGTCGTGCGCCCAATACCTTCTCAAAACCTCATACAACTCAATCATACACCAGCCCCTCACTTGAAACTCATACCCCTTCGAGATGAGAAGGTGCTACTCAACAGTTCCGCACTTTCCCCATGCTCTGCCCCTCTTCTGCCTTGTCACCCTGTGGAAAATCGTACTCGGGCCAATTCCTCAAAATTTTCAGAAGCACTCGGATCGGCAATGAGCCCACACCTCTGCAACGCGCGTCCTCGGCTCCAGCACATAATGGTAGAAGTCAAAAAAGCGCAGCATCAACGACGACCTCGGCAGCACTTATGGAAGACAAGAGCTAACAATAGCTAACAGGCTCAGCCCTGTCTCTCTCTTCCTCGAGCATTTCCGACTGATGGAAGTCTGAGGCAGCCGCGGGCCAGCTGCAAAGTGGTCACAGTACGCCTCATGCGCTCAAGCACGCTCCTTCCAACATACTTGCAAGCCAGCCCTGCCTGCCATTGACATATAGGCATCCAGTTGAACAGGAGCATGCCAGGACCTGAGGTGAGTTCAACCAATGGAGCTGTGACACCATGCAAACCAAGGAAACTCATGACCAATAAGCGCGCCTTGAGCATGCAGTTCTGCTTGCTGTGATGGAAAGCGGTGCCAAAGAACATCCGCTCTCACACGCAGCCACCACCGATACCTGTGATGCAAACTGATGCATTCACAGGCTTGAAGATTTGGATTTTGATCCATCTCATTCCAAACACTTTCTACAGCAGCCGCGGCACACGACACGGAAATATGAACATCAGCTACTCCCGGTCTGGGCTTCCAACGAAATGCCGGCCTCAGTAGCCGACTTCCATCACACCCTGGTTGATGGTTGCACTTCATTACACCCACTGAAATATTCTTCGTGATACCCGAACTGCCCAGCACGGCACCTGCAATCGCTGCCTCAAGATGTTCCCGCAGTAGCTCACTAGCCTGATTGTTCAAAATAAAATGAGGGCTTCACCTGCAAGAAATCTAGCAATGATGTATGCCATTCCGCACCTGAGTTGTAGGATGATCTTTTCGCGATCCTCAGCTGTCATCACAAAACAGTTTGTAATGGTTCATCCGGTTGTCCAGATTCATGAAGAAGATCAACGCGTTACACTGCCTAGTTGTGCATCAACGCGCAGCTGGGACGCTGACCCAACATAGCCTGAAGTGAGTGCAAACCGAAAGTTTTTGCGTCGAAAACTGACGCTAAAAAACTTGGCTTTCGACCCTGGTCCTTCCTTCAGCCACTTCTGTTCAGCAGCTGAAAATGGTCGGTCCTCATTCGTTGCTCGCTCACGTGCAAGTTCGGGCAATGTGCCAATGCAGTGTGCTGGGCGCACGAATCAGATCTCAAAGCAGCAGAGACATCGGCCGGAATGCAATGTATCTCGGTTGCATTCGGCAACAGACCTCAGACGTGTCAAGCAAATTTCAAACACAACGAAACCCGTCACGTCATTGCCTGTTGACACAAGTAAAGTTTCCAGGCCCATGCTCGCAGCCCTGTGGCAGTCCTCAAGAACGAACTTGGTGCATGACTTGTTTATTGAATTGCATGGCCGCTCGTGGCTTACGGAACGGCCAACCTAACTTGGCATGTATGATAACATTGATGTTCTTTCAGCTCTATGCATGCTGTCCTCACCATCAGGGACTACTACGAACAAGTCGGCTGCTGGCTTGCCAAAGGCAGGCAACACCTCGTGCACGGCGACATCACGCATTGACACGCAAAAGCTTATGGATGTTTACGCCGATCAAGAGCCGAGCTCGATGAAGCAGGAACCATAGTTCATGGGGAGAGCAAACCTGAAGGTACTTCCTGTTGCGAACATAAACATACTTGCGAAACGGGATCAATTCTGACTCCGTGCCAACCTTGCAACGACAACACATTGAGAGGCAGACTCCGCGAAACTGTCCGCTGACACAGACCGCTGCCGCAGCTGCATCGCAACAAAGCTGCTGATATGCAAAACACAGCTTTTACAGGCATGAAACATGAGATTTCACTTGCAATGGTACTCATCGCTGCAATATTCTCGGATTCCGACGCGCCTGACCGCATGTGCTTTAGCAAAACACGCGGTGGCCATGGCTGTATTGCGTCTTTGCTGGGCTTGCTGAATTGATGGACATACACCGACCAAGTTTGGTCTGCAAGTTGCGAATATGAGACATGCTGTGAAACTGGAGCATACGCAGCACCGGCATGTAACCGACTTTCAAAGCTGCTTGTTTAACAAGCACTTTTACGTTTTCCCTTGTATGTGTTCGTGCTACTCTTTTTCCCTTTTGTACAAAGCTGGGTATGGATACACGAATAAATACTTCTTCGTCTGCAGCACAAACTGCCTTTAGTAATCTTGTTTTCCATGAGTCGGGTGTGGGGCTTAAGAATGTCAAGGGCTTACATGCTCGGCCAACACGTTACACAAAGAGGCAAGGGAGCCCCACAGCGGCTAAGCTTCTGCCCCGGCCGGTGGTGTTTGTTTTTTTGCTTAGCCCTGGCCGAAAAAGACAGCGATAGCTAAGCAAAAAGTACTACGAATTTGATTCACAGCCACGGTTAAGCCAAAAACACGCTTCCGCCACCATGATTGTCTTTGGGGGGAGGAGGGTGGTGGGCGGGTGGGGTGGGGGAGAGGAGGCAATTGCGGTCATATTTACGGCGACCATGACCAAGCCACGCATCTCTTCACGTCTTGAGACCTTACATCTGGGCCGTTCTCTCCCAAAAGCCCTAATTAAAAATAGTAAATTGTAAGTTAACGCACGAATTTACTACATTTAATGGGCGTTTGGGGCCCTTCTTTCTAATACTAATTCCAAGCGTGATAAAAGACCTTGGAATTAGTACTAGAATGAAGAGGCGAACGTAACCACCATCAGGAAGACTCATGAAAACTACCTCATTTTCTAGGTCTGTTGGTACGGTCTCTATCTCTAGCTCCTGTAAATCCAAGCGAGTGAAAGAAATGAACGAACGCGTGAATTAAAATAGGACGTGAACGAAATGGGCGCTCTTTGTATTCTCTTTTTATGCGCCCCTTAAACAATGTTATCTTCTTTCAACTAATCTCAACAGATACAAGTGAATGAAATGAACGCGTGATCTGTGAATTAGCGAAAGAAAGAAGATAATAGGGGAAAAAGGGGGTCATAAAGGAGAACACGAACCATAACATTATTATTACTATAATGAAACGGTTGAACCAGCCTAAAACCCTAGAAATCACCCAAAGCTATGCAATGTCAAGACCACTAACCCGAACTCGGCGTTTTTCTGAACCGCCGAACAAAAGCCAATTATAGCCCGACCCACAGACCGAAATTAACGAATAAAGCTACCGAAGCTAAAAGATCTACTACTCTGAAAAGGAACAGCAAAGACGACAAAGACCTAAAACTAAAGGAGATACTGGTACAACGCTGCAGGCGTATGTGGCCGTGCGCGCACGTTTGGAGAAGAGAGGAAAGCATTGTAAATACCGATACAATCGATAGTTGAAGCAAGCATCACACGCGCGTAAAAACATACAATTTTTCTCTAAGTTCGGCAGACGTCTCACGTCTTGTTTTTCAGAAGAGCCAAGCGTGGTCGTGCTCGTACTGTCCGAAGTGCTTTGGATCGGCTCCGACCTGCCCGGAGCGATCCAAACGGTATGTGCGCAGTGCTTCAAGCACAGCCTTGAGGCCCGGCGCATGCATCAGGTGGCGTGTAGCCAGGATGTGCACGTGTGCCAGGCGAGGTGACATGCGGCCTAATGCGTTGATGCGTCTCAACTGGTTTTTTCCCTGCCCTATGATGGCTTCACACCATCGTGCGGGCATGGATGCTCTGGCCAATCGCACGCACTGGTAACACGGACGTAATCATCGTGCGGGCATGGATGCTCTGGCCAATCGCACGGACGCGTAACACGGACGTAATCATCGTGCGGGCATGGATGCTCTGGCCAATCGCACGCACTGGTAACACGGACGTAATCATCGTGCGGGCATGGATGCTCTGGCCAATCGCACGGACGCGTAACACGGACGTAATCATCGTGCGGGCATGGATGCTCTGGCCAATCGCACGGACGCGTAACACGGACGTAATCATCGTGCGGGCACGGATGCTCTGGCCAATCGCACGCACTGGTAACACGGACGTAATCATCGTGCGGGCATGGATGCTCTGGCCAATCGCACGGACGCGTAACACGGACGTAATCATCGTGCGGGCATGGATGCTCTGGCCAATCGCACGCACTGGTAACCCGGACGTAATCATCGTGCGGGCATGGATGCTCTGGCCAATCGCACGCACTGGTAACACGGACGTAATCATCGTGCGGGCATGGATGCTCTGGCCAATCGCACGCACTGGTAACACGGACGTAATCATCGTGCGGGCATGGATGCTCTGGCCAATCGCACGCACTGGTAACACGGACGTAATCATCGTGCGGGCATGGATGCTCTGGCCAATCGCACGCACTGGTAACACGGACGTAATCATCGTGCGGGCATGGATGCTCTGGCCAATCGCACGCACTGGTAACACGGACGTAATCATCGTGCGGGCATGGATGCTCTGGCCAATCGCACGCACTGGTAACACGGACGTAATCATCGTGCGGGCATGGCCACGGAGGTGTTCGGCGTGTAACACGAGGAAAACACTGCAAATACCGATGTTTCCGGCGTGCAACACGCGCGAAACACTGTAAAGACCGATGTTTTGGGCCTGTCCCAAAAGGCGAAAAGCGGAGGCAGCGAGGGTTTCGGCATGTGACCTTAAGGAAACACTGTAAATACCGAGGAAATCGGCATGTCGGTTTTGCGCGGTGACATGCGTCTGGAGGGTGCAACAAACAAGTAACCAAACCCCGGCAAATTGAAGATCTCCTCACTGCCCTGTTCATTGCGTTACACCTTTCCCAATATTATAAGCGTACCTTCGCTGTCATGGAATGTTCACCTCCATCATTCGGAATTACTACGGTGTGAAGTTGCGAAGAAATCCCCGAATAAAATATGAACGAAGTCTCAGAGTTGGAGTCTTTGAGGCAGATCAACAATATGAAAAAGAGCTTCAAGTTCCAGAATACGGTTGTTGTGGGGCGGTCACTGCGTTCACGTGAAATACAATTTACGAAGGAGTGAAGGGTGAGTGATCAATTGAACGCAGGAAAGACACCTTTTTTGAAAGCGGTTGCCCCTGTACTGCTTCAGCAGCACAGTAGACAAGTCTTTGCTCACAAGGTGAAACACTACCAAACAAACGAAGCAACCAAAAAGGCCCCGAACCGCAGCAAACCAGACCTTTTCGAAGGAAACAAGACCCTCCTGCTGAGAACTCGATGAAAAAAGTAGCAGCGAACGCAGGAAAGACACCAACTAAGATTAAACGGGCCAGTAAAAACAAAAGACCTGCGTAAAAAACATTTTGACAATACACTGCATCAGGAACAAAGTAGCGCATGAATATTAATTGGGCTTGTGGCATCTCAAAGTGCTGAGCGAACGGTGTATGAGAGATATGAGGTTAAGACTCGGACTGATGTGGCGTCACCGAAAGGCCATCTTCTCAATCTATTTGGTGTCGAACAGGCCAGTTCTTCCCTGCCCAACACCCATCAGTGTTTTCGAAACTGCGATGTTTTTCATGAACTTGCGCAGCTCCTCAACCCGAAGGCAATTGCTCCGCAAACACATACAAATCGCAGAGCTACTGGTAGAAAGCACTTGTTCAAGAACCAACGCAATTTATCCTCTCGCTTGTCCACCAAAGTAGAAAGCAAGCCCATGCATGATCATACCTTGTCGCGTCACGCAAGGACAGTTCACGCCCATCGCACAAAAGTAGAATTTTCCTTCAGCTTCTTGCAGACAACTGAGTTCTTGCATGAAGACGATCTCATCGGCAATTTGGCATGGCAGGTCGAGTTTTGCGCTGATAATCGCATTAGACATTAAAAAACAATGCTGCTCCGCCAACACAGCTCAGAACCGTGGAGTTGTAGAACTCCACCCGTGACATTCCAGCTCCAGCTGTTGTAGTAGTAGTTATTAGTAGTAGTGGTAGTAGTAGTAGTAGTAGTAGCAGTAGTAGTAGTAGTAGTCGTACTAGTAGTAGTCGTACTGGTACTAGTACCAGTACCAGTACTAGTACTAGTTCTAGTTCTAGTTCTAGCACTAGTACTAGTACCAGTACTAGTACTAGTACTGGTACTAGTACTACGGTGAATGGACAAAATCGCGCATGACCCGGTACAAGACGAGCACGGCACCTTAAGCGGCGCAACACCCCTTTCAATTTTAATGTTGACAACACGCGTGGCTGATGCAGGATTTGGGTCATTCGTGCACATGCCTTTTCCACCTGTTCTGGGAAACCAATATTACGATTCAGGGTGTGGAAGGGATGGCCTGCGGTAGAAAACTGATGCAGGATTTCGTCCATCAACAGTAGTACTAGTAGCAGCAGCAGCAGGAGCAGCAGCAGCAGCAGCAGCAGCAGCAGCAGCAGCAGCAGTAGTAGTAGTCGTCGTAGTAGTAGTAGTAGTGATAGTAGTGATAGTAGTAGTAGTAGTAGTAGTAGTAGTAGTAGTTGTTGTTGTTGTTGTTGCTGCTGCTGTCGTCGTCGTCGTAGTAGTAGTAGTAGTCGTCGTAGCCGTCGTGGTCATCGTAGTAGTAGTAGTAGTAGTAGTAGTAGTAGCAGTAGTAGTAGTAGTACTAGTAGTAGTAGTAGTAGTAGTAGTAGTAGTAGTAGTAGTAGTAGTAGTAGTACTGTCGTAGTACTGTAGTAGTATACTAGTACTGTAGTAGCACTGTAGTAGTACTGTTGTTGTCTGTAGTAGTACTGTAGTAGAACTGTAGTAATACTGTAATAGTACCATAGTAGTACTGTAGTAATACTGTAGTAGTACTGTTGTGGTACTGTTGTGGCACTGTAGTAGTTCTGTAGTAGTACTGTAGTCGTACTGTAGTCGTACGTAGTAGCAATGTAGTAGTACTGTAGTGGTACTGTAATTGTACTGTAGTAGTACTGTACTGCACAAAATGCAAACTCAGGTGGCCAGCTTGTTTTGATTCTGCGGGTTCGCGCGCTCTGTGACCTACACTGCCAAAGCGTCCGGTCGGACGCTCTGCAACCTGAGAGCCTACAGAACGAAACTACCGAGCGCAAAAGCTACAAGTCTACTTGCACTTGAGCCAAAATTGGCACACAACTGAATTGCAAAACTGAACATGCAAGTGAAAACTGCAGTGCTGGTTCCGGCAGCTCTGCATATGAAACGTGCTCACACTCGCCTCTCAGCAAGGCTTCCAGCTTATCTCAAGCTTGGAGTGGGCACTCGCGCTGAACACAGAAAGCTGCTACAAACTCTCTGCTCGAAACTCGAGTAATGAACACGAAAAAAGAAGAAACGAGCGGGGGTGGAATTGCCCTTAAGCCTTTTAAAAAGTCTCACTTCTCTGGTTTATTCGAGGGGGGTGGAATTAGAATACATTCCCTCCGGAGAAGTACTACGCCTCTTAAATTGCTGCCAAGGCTGCAAGAACTTGCGGCTTTAGAGGGGAGCTTTAGGGGGCCTTTAAGGAACAGAGGGGCTTAAAGGGGGGCTTTAAGCCCCCAAAACCGGGGCCTTAAAGGGGGCTTCAAGGGGGCTTAAATGTTTGGATTGAGCTTTGCTTTCTGCACATTACATTGTCCATTGCGTGAAGAACATGCAACACTGACAGAGAACATTGGCATATAGACATTGCCCATGATGCATTGGCTCAAGTGGTTCAAGATTGGCTTAGCCCCAGAGATTGCTAAGCGAGAGATTGCATCTGACAGTTGTATGCTTGCATTGTGGTGTGGCCAAGACCATTGATTGAACAGTCATGTGTTTGGTAGTTTGCAGTTTGATATTATACAGAAAGTGACCTTTGTGATGAAGCTTTTTCAAAAAAAACAGTGTACTGTGGCAGAAATTGTGTGCGAAGTACAGATTGCACATGTCAGTTCTGTCAAAGAATTGCAGAGCATGGGCAGAGAGAATTTTGTTGTGACTGCTGTGTGGAGAGTGATTGCGAGTTTTGGTCGGAACGTTTGATTCGTTTGAGTTTTGGTCGGATTTTGGTGATTGCAAGTCGCCAAGACGACACGCATTGATGCTGAGTGAAGCTAAGGTTGTGTCTGAGATTTGTGAAGCCTGATTGACTGAGGTACAACGAATGGAGGATTGGACAAGAAGGAGAAGTAGATTGAAAGAAAAGAATGGGCAAAGGAAGTGGAGGTTTCAGTCCCCACAGAGAGCAGGAATTGCAAGGAAGTGGAGGTTCCAGTCCCCACTGAAAAGATTGGAGGTTCAAGTCCCCAACGAAAAAAAAAAGACAAAGAAAAGGATTAGGAAAGGGGAAAGGATTTGAAAGAAAGAAAGGCGAAAGAAAGCTGACATCAAAGAATGATGGCCAAGAGGAGCCTTTGGGTTTTCAAGCTTGTGTCCCTGCCTAGAAAGAAAGAGGAAAAGAAGAAATGATTGAGGGTTCCAGTTCCCAGAAAACTGTGTACTCAGGAAAGAAGGTAGAACAGATGAACCAGACATGATTGATGTGGATCAAAGCACAGAAGCGTTGCGTGTATCTGCGTGACTAAGAAGCACCAAGGTGTTGTTGAAGAAGGATTGGTCGATTGCTTGGTTGAAGTTGAGAGAGTTGATTGAAGAACCGTTGAGGGTATGTGAAGGAGTTGTGTTGGATATTAAAAGGTGCTGAAAAGGAGATGTCCAGAGAAGTGCACTTGACAAAGGAGTGATCTGAAGCTGATTCGCCAAGAGAGGCCGGACAGATTGGATGGACAAGGTTGACCATTGAATTCAGCCCAGCTGTAGCTTGCATTCCCGAACACGTCGGGCCGTCCACCACGACCTAGTAGGTGTATTGCTAAAACAGCAACTCTCGAGATTGGTTGGAACTGTGTGCAGTTCCTTCGGCCGAATATTGAGACTCTGTCTCATACCGTTTACTGTGAGTGCGCACCTTTACTCAAAAGCCTTAAACATTGTTTAGCACTTGGGAGTGCTTGCGTGAGAATTTGAAAGGCATTGTGGGTGTCCATTGTCGTGTTGCTTGTGCTTCGTATTTGAGAGATGTGGCCTGTGAAGACTGGAATTGTTGGTCGAATGGTTTACTGCGTACTTTGAAACATTGATCCCAAGCCGTTGTGCATAGTTGAGCCTCTATAGCTGCGCTAGCTCCGAGGGCGGATTGGCTGCGACCTTGTAAGCGCCAGTGAAGCTCGGATTGGGCCAGTTGTTTGAAAGTTGTCGTTTCTTGGTGAGTCGAACTGTCATTGGCATGAAGCATTGGACCGTGCTGTTGCCCTTGCTTGAGCATGTGTGAGCATGATTGTCGTTGTACCTTGATTGCAGCAAGGAGTGCGTTGAGGCACGAGCTGCGTGCTTGGTTTGTGCTCGGTTGATTGATGCTATTCATTTTTTTTCCAGAGCGCGTTGGATTGACGATGGATTGTCTCAGACATGGTCGGCGCAGATCAGAGCATTGGAAACGTTTTGATTGTCCTGCTTGAAGCGTGATTGATGGATCAGCGTTGGCTTGTTTGCTTGGATTGCTTACTTGTGACAGTTATTGGTCGTTTCCTTGAATTTGAGAGAAGTGCATGCTTTTATGAGTTTCGTGTTCCGTTCACTCGGGACAGCGTTGAAAGGCGCGCGTGGGCGCTGCCTTGAAATTGGTCAAAGGAATATCTCCTTCTGCAGGGCTGCCAGTGCACAGCAGCTGTGCTTGAAGGAGTGAGCTGATTGATTCCTTGCCTTGCTTCGCCGTTGTGGTTGTTGGCTTTGTTGCTTGTCGTGCTCGATTGCAGTCAGGTCGGTTTCGCCGCTTGAAGATGGCCTTATTGCTAGTCCCAAGTTGGCAGTTGGATGGGTTTGGTCCTTTCCGTGGATCCTAAACCCCAAAACACGCCGAAAACCAAAAATCGGTCGATTGAAAAATCGTTTTGTCGTACAGAAGCCCTTGGCGGGTGTGCTCAAATACTAGGGTTTTGTGTACTTGGTTGTGGTTGATTTTCTCAGATGTGCTGATTGCACAGCAAGGGACGGAAGCGTGACATTGTCTCTTCAAGGGACGGAGTCGTTGGTTAACCATTGTGAGTTTCAGCTGTGGATTGTTGGAAGAGTGCGTGCTTGCTGGCTTGCTTGCTTGCTTGGATTGACCAGTTGGAGCCGTGAGTTGAGACAGTTTATTGCTTGGTGCCTGCGCTGCAACACATTGAAGGTCAGGTGGTGAGCGTATGCTTGCCTGTGAGTTTGATTTTGTTACAAGCGTCTGCTTGTTATTGGAGGTTCAGGTCAGGTCAAGGTGGCTCAGATTGAGTCGCTGTTGATTCTTGGCTCATGGTGATGACAAGTGTTGTGCTTTTTGGTTGCCTGGTTTTGGTTGCTTTGTGCTGCGTTGTCGTTGCTACATTGGTTGGAAAACAGTTGTGCCTACAACTCCTACGATTCAGGTAATCGTGCTGTAAGTACAAACCTTTATTTTCCGGAGAAAAATTTTCGAATTCTACGAATGAGAAAGTTTTTCGGCTCAGACGAAGAGAGGCCACAGCCCTCTCAGCCACAACCCTCGTGGAGAGGGTCCGGGAAAATTTTTCTGCCTTCAGCCAAGTGTGCTGGGGGATTAGCATCCTGCGGCCTGGTGGGGGGAGCGGGAGCCTCACAGAAGGTCGATGGCGCTTGGAGCTTACACTTTACGCTTGGTTTTGAAAGCCGATTGCCATGCTGCTCTTGAGTTTGCTTGGGGCATGTGTGCGTTTTTGCAGTTTTCTTGCGGCATGTGTGCGTTTTTGCAGTCTGAGCCAGGACGCAATTTAAGGATTCTTTTCTCCAGGTCTATCTTGGAGACTTTGTGAGTGCGTTGGTTGCTGTGCATTGCTGTCGCTTGAAGTTTGCTGGAGTGCAGGTAGATTCCTGGAGACGAGCTAGTGTCTTAGGTTTCAGAACTTGCTGCAGCTGGTAGCTGTTCTCGTCGACTGCGAGAGTTGTACATGTCAGGTCAAGATATTGTATCTTGCAGGGAACCAAGTTTAGAAGCTTTGGCCTGGGTGTAGAAGCAACCTTGTCTATACGTTTCTCCTGCAGCAGAATCAGGAATCAGCTTGCGCAGTTCACGCCCCGTCCAGGCATCTTGATGTGGGGACCCGGAGTGCCCTCCTCGTTAGCCGACGGCCAAGCAAAAGGTTCAGCAGCGTGTCCGTCCTGCCCTGACATCAGGTCCTAGACGCTAAGGCACGGAAGGTATGAGCAATCAGTGCTTGCATTTGCACTGTCTCTGGAGTCTGCTGCGTGGTTTGTGTTTTTGAAGCATGTTGGTTTATGTTGGACCTTTGCAGAAAGAACCACATTGTCAAGTGAACACTGCTGCACTTCAGGTGGTGTCCTTCGAAGTGAAAAGTCTCCGGGGAGAATTATAATGCATGAGCAGTTCCAAGAATGCTGCAAGGGCAGCTCAAGAGAGATCAAGCTGCTAAGGCAGTCGTGGTCAAAGATCGGCTGAAGGGTCAGCTCGTTGAGATCTGTTGCAAGGGCAACTCAAATAGTTTTGCTGCAAGGGCAGCTGAAGATGGCAAGGGCCAATATTCAATGCACACAATGAGTGTGCTTCATACATCGCTGCAAGGGCAGCCCATTCTTTCAGGCCGTGACGACAGCCAAATCCGGCAAGGGCCGGCAAGAGGTGCAAGGGCACCGATCAGTCGTCTAGTAGAGACGAGAGGTTCTCTCGAGAGCTCGTAAACAGAAAGATTGCAAGCTGCTATCATCTCAGCACTTAATTGCACATTTCAAGGGAAAGACGTGCTGACATTTGAGTATACTCTCCCAAACCTGAATTTCTCTCGGCTCAAAAAAAAAAAGAGAGACAAAAAGGGTAGCAAAGGCTCTGAGAGGAAACAAAAGCCAGGGGGCAAAGAAAAGAGGCGTAAGCCCAGATGTTTCCGTGGCCCTTCTTTCCGGGCGGTGAGTCACAAGGCTCTGCCTCCAGGGGCCGCAGGAGGAACAGAAGCAGCAGCGACAGCCGTCGCTCAAGACGCAGAGACAGGCGCCGAAGGGCGTCTAGGTCGCGCAGCCCAAGGGGGCGTCGAGAAAGGTCTCCAGAGACCCAGCCGAGGACCCCAATTGTTGGGAGCCCTAGCATGCCAGCTCCGCAGCCAGGATTTCACTGGTGCCAGGTGCCGACTGCGGTCTTCGGCGTGGCGTCTGGCCCACAGACCCAGGCATCCCTTCCTGAGGCAGCTTCTTCTTGGAAGGACTCCTCCCGGTGGCAAGAACAGTCCACCCCATGGAAGAGCCAGCAGTCTTCATGGGGCAAAGGTTGGGGGCATTCCAAGAACTACGGCTCCAGCAGCTCGTGGCAGGGCTCTGGAGGGAATCGGCGTGAGAAGTGGGACAAGCCCAAAGGCTGGAACAAGTGGCCCAAGCCTGAGCAAAAGCCGGCTAAGGAGCAGTATGGGCGAGGGGCTGCCCCCAAGGAGGAGGAGCCGGAGACTCTCCTCGACCCAGTTATGGCTGGGATTTTTGGCGCCCGGCAGCAGGGGCCGCCTGAGAGGCCCGACTCTGCATTCAACGTTGCGGAGGCGACGGAGGAGGAAGTTCAAGCGGCGGCCAATCGCAAGGCTGAGCGCGAAGAAGAAGGGTTCCACAGTCAGCTCTGGCAAGGGGCGATCGCTAAGGCCCTCGCAGACCCCTCGCGACCCAAGTGCGCCCGAGAACTGATGCGTGAGGGCATCTTGCGCAGCTGGTGGAACATGTCCTGGAAGGACGCCCGAGGCCTGATTGACGGGACCTTGGTGGACGAGTATCGCGATCGGTTGATGCTGTACATGGCAAAGTACAAGAATCCCACCGAGGTGCCGCAGCCGATTGTCGAGCGCTGTGCATGCTTGTTCGCGTGGTTCAAGCAGAACTCCAGGCCGCTGGACATTGAAGGGGACTTCGATGCGATCATGTTCGCAGTGCCAGGGCAGAAAGTGCTGTGCTTTCGCACAAAGCTGACAGGGCCATCCTTCCTGGAGCCCGCAAACCACCGCTACACGATGACAATGTCCCACGGCTTGCCGTGGACAGCAGCCGTGGGTGTGGGCGAGTATGGGGAGATAACCCCGGGAGACTTCACGGACGGCGACTTCCCGTCCTACGGATTCAGCGGCCGAGGGGTCTGCAATGACTCCGGCTTTGAAGGTATCAAAGCCTCAATCTCCAAGGTGGCTGCAAGAGCCAAAGGAAGGGACGTCATCTTCTCGATGGAAGGGCTCCTGCAGGAGAATACGCAGGTGGAGGGGGGCATGCCGGCACTGAATGCTGCTTGCCGAGATGCAGGCAGCGCGCGGTCAGGGGACCACCTGCTTTTGAGTCCCACCTGTGCAGTTTTGAGGGCCGTATCCGTAGCCTGGCCAATCTGAGCCAAGAGCCGAAACACTGAGCCTCGATATAAGCTCGTCGGGAGCCATAAAAGAGTGTCCCGTTCAGACAGGGCGAGTGAACTTTCGCTGTGTCATCATGTTTGCAACAGGAATTTTGTCTCCCTCACGTGTTTCTTTTCATGCAATTATCGAGAGTTTTGGGTCAGTTTTGGTTCAAGCCCCAGATGGCTGGTCACCTAAGAGCATCGGAGGTGCCTTCTGACAGCGAGTCGGAAGGCCAAGAAGTTAACCAGCATCGTGTTGCTCAGGTCCTGATTTCCGCAGGACCACCGAATGTGCAACTCCCCTGGGAACAAGGAGTTTTCAGGGACATCTTCGCACCTAGACCAGTGGTGTCACTGGACTGGCCAGAGCCCAAGGTTCTTGTCAATGTGGATGAAGCCGAACTATCGTCTACACCAGGTCCCAGCGTTTTGCAAGACAAAGACAAGACGCCAATCGCAGGTGTCTTCAGCTCCTCACCGGGAGCCAATGTTTTCAGCAAAGTGATCAAGTGCAAAAAGAAAGATGAGCCTTTTGAGGAGGCTGTTGCAGGCATGTGGTTGAAGAACATGCAGATGTGGAAACAGCTGTTCGAGGCCTCCCCGTCCACCACTTTTGCCAAAACATTACAGGAATTGGACGAAGAGGAGAAGATGTTGTCCCTTCGTGACATGTTTGGATCGAAATCACCACACACAATCCAGAAGCGTGCATCAACCTTGTTGAGATTGTTTCGTTGGCTTCAAAAACAGGCCGATGTGCAAGGGACCTCTGTGGAGGAACCCCTTCTCCCATCAGAGGAAGCGGTGTACAAGAGAGATATCCCACAGGAAGAAGGGCAAGCTGGCACCTCAGAGCGTGGTACAAGCGTTGAAGTTTGTGAAATTTGTGCTTTCCATTCCAGATGTGGAGAATTCCATCTCCCCCAGGGTCCAAGGCTTGGCCGACCGAGTGGCAGGCGAGCACGAGCCCACACATCAAGCCCGGGACCTAACAGTACTTGAAGTTAGGTTTCTGGAAGAGTGTGTTTGGAACGCGGAGCTCCACATTGTCGATCGATTTGCAGCAGGAGTATTCCTGTTTCAGATCTTCAGCAGGAACCGTTGGTCGGACATCAGGCACGTGCGATCCTTGGAGTTCGATTTTCTGGAGATTGGCCCCGAAATTTGTGGTTTTCTGGAAGGCAGGGCCAGAGAGGTGAAACAGTCCAACAAGAAGAAGAAACTCTCGTTGTTCATGCCCCTTGTGGCTCCAGAATGGCAGAAAGTGGCTGCCGAAGCAGGGATCGTGCTCTCGAAGACCCCTGTAGGCCCTTTACTACCGGCCACCGCCCCAGACGGTGCCTGGCTGCAGAGGTCCATCGACTCCGCCGAGGCCTCCAACTGGCTGACGGGACTGCTAAGGAACCGCGACCCCTCAACAGCGAGGGTTACCACACATTCCTTGAAACACACTGCTCTGGGCTGGTTGAGCAAATACGGCATTGCGGGCGAAACACAGACACTCTTGGCACATCACTCTACTGGAGCTTTGAGTACATTAGCTTACTCAAGAGACGCCCTTAGTGGCCCCCTCCGGCAGCTGGAAGAAATGCTAAAGCAGGTACGGGAGGGCTCGTTTTGCCCGGACGCTACTCGAAGTGGATACTTTGCCCGTGCCCAAGGATCAGAGGCAGGTGCGTCTGTTGACCTCGGGTCCTGGTTGCCGATCAGCAAGGCAGGCAGCTTAGATGGGCTGCCCGCGAACTCCGAAAGCACGCGTGAGCCTTTGCCAGCTACAGTGGAAGACTTTGAGGACGATTTCCTGGGGGTTGGACCGCTTTGCTCCTCGCAAGGGAAGGTTTTTGAGTCACCAAGTGCCATGCCTGTCTTGGAAGCATCTGCACCGTCGGTAGCGGAAGGAGACGAATCCCCCTCGAAAGAAAGTGAGGAATTAGACAGGTTGGCTACCGTGACTTCTGGGCTTTGCGAGGCGTTGTTCGATAAGGACGACATACAAGGTGCAGATGATAACGAGGAGGCAGAGATCTCGCCCACCACATCAGCAGACGGGTCCTCCGAGGAAACCTCTGATGGAGCCTCGTCGGAAGAAAAGGAGGAACCAGCTTCGTCCCTGAGCCTACCGGAGGGTTGGAGTGCGATCCAGAACAAGAAGTCTACCATGTTACATCTGTACAAAGTAGGTCAGACGACGCTGAAATGTGGAAAGTGGATAAGCGTCAATTTTGTAGAAATGGAGAAGCCCTCAGCGAAGTGGCTACAGTGCAGCCGTTGTTTTCAGGAGTAAAGAGAGGGGTGACACTGTTGTTGGCCGGTTTGTGGGCTTGTGCAACACCATCCCTTTGTACCAGCTCTCTCTCTTGCAAGTTGCAGTTTTGGCCCCACGCCCTAAACATGGCAAACGCAGCGGATAGTCAGCCTTTCTTCGAGCAACATGCTCGCAAGATCGGAATGGAGCAGCCACTCTTGGACAAATTCATAGCTGGAGGGGTCAAGACGGTGTCCATGGCAGCCTATGCCGCCACTCAACCGGGTCAACCTCTCACAGATAGGGAGGTCTCCACTCTATGTACGGGTCTGGGGCAGAACAACCCCACTCTTGCACAGATGACGGTTGTCAAGAGGCTCCTGTTCGAGTGCCAGACCATGAGCTTGGCAAACTTGAAGGCGACCGTGGAACAGCAGCCGGACTCAGTCCTACGTAAGCTGCCAGGAGCTGAGAGAGCCCAGCGCCTGGAATTGCAGGCTCAAAGGCTGGGCGGACTCTCGATTGAGCATGACTTGGAGCCCGCCTTTTCAGTATATGATGCCGTGTCGACACAGGTAGAGCAAGGGTCGCTGAAATACCTGCACCCGAGCAAGATCCCCACGCGTCGCCAGGAATTGGCGCAAGGCAAGCCAACCAGGGAACTTGTGCTGGATGCTTCGGGGGATGGCCTCTCGGGTCAAGACAAATCCTCTAAAGTAGAGGCCCAGTTGGGGTCAGACATGGCGACTTACAGGGCGTTGCAGAGACGGGGTCTGGCCTACGACCTCGTTGGCATTTTGAGTTTCAAGGTGCACGAGAAATGGCTTCAGAAGGCCTTTGCTACCTTGCAGACCCCACCGCCCCCAGGTTTCAACCGTCCGACGCTGCAGCAGGTCCTGCGAGCAGATCGGGCCTTGTGGATGGAGCTTGGCAGCAAACAGCCGACCCTGACAAGGGCAGCGGCGAACGCGCCGCTCGCGGACGCCCGGTGCTTAGATCAAGTCTTTCTGGAAGCCACCAACACGGGTTTGAAGGTGAAGATGCTATGCGCTCAGCAGCCTCAGGCTCTGTTGGGCCCCTCTTATCTGCTTCGTGTTTTGCGTCCGGTCCCATAGACTCTGACGCTGAGGAGTATGAGTTTCTCCTGAACCCTCTGACAAAGGTCGTGCATCTCGCGAAGGTGTGCTCGCTTGCACATCCGGCTTGTCAGTACCGTCCTCTTCGCGAGGCGGACGATGACAGACCTCTGCGTGCTGCTTGTGGTATACGTGGCTGTTCATCAGCCGGTGCGCTTCAAAGAAGCTCGGAAATTCCTCAAGGCTTTCGCCTTTGTCTCAAGTTTGGATGTTCTCGTGACGCGCCTCTGCCTGCGACCACGCCTGGTTCGGCTGAGGCCTCTCCCCGTGCGCGCTTGCCGGGAGAGATGGCTGATCCGGTGCCCTGAGAATGTCCGACGGTCTGAAGAGATCCTGTCGTATGCTTGGCAGCACGCTTGCTGCCTGCTCTTTTCCTTTTGGGAATTTTCCGCTGCCGATGAATCTTTTCGGCCTGGCGCATGGAGTCATTTTCTGGATTGCGCGCCTGCTCCAGAATGATTCTCGTCTTTTGCCACCTGCCTTACCAGGCTCGCATGTTCTGGTGAGTTGGGGCCATGACAAGATCTATTGCATCGGGGCTCTCGGGCATCGAAACATGCACGTCCTCTTCAGGTTGTCTGCTGACAGGGACGAGACTCTTGCGCTTTGCTCAGTCAAGTTTGCTGCTGTCGCTCAGTTTTGTGGTTCGAAGGGTTCTGTTCTACTGGCGCCATGGCAGTTCGCATTGATGATGCCTCATTTTTTGAGGCTGCACTTGAGTCCTGGGGCGTTCCGCAGGCTGTCAAGGAGAAACTTCTTGCCAAGGGATATACAACCATGTCATTGGTGGCCCATGCCCTTCCAGCTCCTGATCAGCTGGAATCTTTTGTGATCTCCGTTCTGGGTCGACCTTCCGGTCTTGCGCCCGAAGATCCAGTGATCTCGCCTGCTGCCTCAGCTTTGCGTCGAGTGGTCAAGGAATGCACAGCTGCAGCTTCGAACTCTCCTGCGATTCCTTCGATCGGAGGGTTGCCATCGGGCACCGTCCTTGCTGCGAAACCCAAGCTTGCAGCTGCTGACGTCACCAAGCTGGTGACTGACTTCCATAACAAGTATCCTTCGGAGTTTCTTCGTCCTGAAACCATGCCGAGCCTTTCCCTGCTTCTGCGAGTTAAGGATGGTCTTGACAGCAAGAACCTCGGATGGATTCCGTGGAGATTTCGGACTTCCGAGCAGGAAGAAGCCGTTGTGGAACGTAGACGGCCTCGCACTGAAGTTGCGATGTTATCCTCGCTGCTTGCTGCCCATGAACCTGAACCCTGCCAGGCGTCTGTGCCATCGGGAGGCCCCTTGGAGCCCACGCTTCGCCGATTCTTCGGCATCCTGTGCACGGCGATTGCTTTGCTCGATGGCATGCATCTCTTGCCGCTTCGAAAGATGATGGAGAAGTTCGTTGATTTGGCGATCAAGATCCCGGACGATAAGACGCTCCGTGGCCCTTTGCTCAGTGAGGCAATAGAAGCAGACAGAACGCTCTGGGCGGGCGTTGCCTCACTGCAAGTGGAACATAGCTGGTCGTTAGCAGACGCAGTGGCGGAAATGACGCAGATCCGTCCAGACTTGTACGCCGCTCTTGCCCCTCGTGTGCGGGCTCCTGCTCCTGACTCCACCAAACGCAAAGCACCAGCCCTGGATGCCGCTCCCCGTGCTAAGGCTCCTTCTCGGTCCCGGGCTAAAGGTTCTGGTCGAAAACGTTCGGGTTCCGGGGCTGGCCCGAAGGCGTCGGCGAAGGCTGCTCCCAAGGTGACCGTCTCTGCGTGGCCTGAAAACTGGGCTCGCTCGGTTGATGGGGTGGGTCCCTGCATTCGGTTCCACACTGCTAAGTGTCGAAATGCGAAGTGCCGCTTCAGTCATGCCTGCCCCATTCTGAATGCTTCAGGGGTTCCGTGCGGCCAGCCTCACTCGGCGCAGGACCATGCCAAGGCGCCACATTGACGGGGGGGCTTGGGTCGGCAGTCAGCTCAGGAGGCTGCGGACTGTGAGGCCTTGCTGCGCAATCCTGAGGCTCCTTTTGATTTTGGCCCTTCTGCCCCTGCGTTGTCAGCTGAAATTTTTGCTCAGCAGATCCTCGCCGGGCAGCTGGACCTGACGTGCGCTTCGGTGCTGCAGATTGCGGATCTCCTCCTTTGTGAGTGCCCTGATTTGGATGACCGGTTCGCAGTCGGTAAATCTGTTTCTGCGGGCTTGCATCAATCCGGCAGAGGGGGGCTCCGCAAGTCTTCCAAGTCTCATCCCCTGTCGGTTCAGGTGGTCACTCGCTTCATTTCCAAGGTGGCGCCTTCTTTTCGTTTCTCCAGTTTTGTGCTCATTGATGGTGTGGAATCGCCTGTTCACAAGGATGTGCGCAACTCGGTCTTGCCCAATCTTGTCATCCCGCTGTCGTCCTTTCAGGGCGGTGAAGTGGTTGTCGAATTTTGCGACGGCTCGGACTCTCTCAGCGTCCAAGGCCAATGTGTTCCGGCGGTGGCTCTTCCTGTCAATTGCCATCCGGTTTTGTTTTCTGCCTCGCGCTTCTTTCATGCAGTCCGTCCGGCTCAAGGTCGACGGGTCGTTGTTGCAGCTTACTGCCTCCAGTCTGCTCATTTTCTCCACCAGGATTTGGCCAACCAGCTCTATGCCCTGGGGTTTTGTTTGCCGCGATCATCTGATGCTGACAATCCGCCGACGCCACCCTGCGTTGTGCGGCTTCCTGAATCTTTGCAGCTTGCCCTTGGTCCTCCCCTTCATGGTTCTGCTTCATGCGTACCGGAGGCTTCGGTGATTTCTCGCTCGCCGCGGTCACTGTTCGGCTGCAACTCCCTGTCGTTACAGGGCCCGAGCAGTGTGCCAGCTCCGTCGTCGGTTCATCTGCCTGGGGGTTGTGCTTCTACAGGTTCGTCGCCGCGTCCGTCACCGCAGGGTTCTCGAAATCCACCTGCTCCTGCTCCTCAGCTGGAACCGGAAGTTCCTGCCCTTCAGCTGGAGCCAGACATTCCCCCCGTGGCGGTTACCCGGCCGCGCCTTTTCCTGGATCTTTTTTCTGGGGCCCGACAGCCGGTGTCACGCGCGGTTGCTTCGTTCTCAGCGGATCGGTTTGAACCTGTAGACATCATTCATGCTGAGTCCATGGACCTGCTTCGTGATGACACTTTCAGCTTGCTTTGTGATTTGGCTGATCATGGTGTGGTCGGGGCCGCTCTGGCTGCGCCTATCTGTGGTGAGTTTTCCATTTTGAAGCTCAAGCCAGGTGGTCCTCCGCCAGTGCGCACGCCTCGCTGCTTGCACGGTCTTCCGGAAAATGACTTGGATCAATCTCGTCGGGTGCAGGACAGTTTTCTGCTGCATGATCGGGCTCGCGAGATATTGAGTCGGGTCAGTGCTGGTCATGGTCTCATACTCTTCGAGAATCCCGTCACGTCTATGACCTTTCAGGATCCTGTGATGTTGCGGTGGCTTGCTTCTGAGGCCCCCTTCGCGGCTCAGGTGGCTGCTTGTTCCTTTGGCCTGGACTGGCAGAAACGCTGGCTCTTTGTGTCCAACAGGTCTGAGTCGCTCTCTTTGGCTTGCCAGTGCACTCACGGGCGCCGTGCCCACCAGTCTCTTCTGGGACTTCGGGATGCATCAGGTCAATATGTCAGTCGTCTCTCCGCTGAGTATCCTTCTGGGCTCGCGACTCAGATTGCTCAACTGGTCCTGCCCTTCCTATCTCGAGGGGGCAGGGTGATTGCGATTCAGCAATGGCGGTCATTGCTGTCTCCTTCCCCGGCCTGGCCTCTCCCGCAAACACGTGTCGAGGACGGAGGTGGCCTGCGGAGTACGGCGGCGTGGTTGGAACCTCAAGGTGCAGATGTCTTTGGTCCTCTACGCAAGGAGTGGTCGAAACGTCTTTTTCGCGACAAGCTTTGTCTCCGCCTGACTGCAGCTCTCCAAGGTCCTCCGACATCTTGTCCCCTGACGGACGAGGAACTCGAGCCTTTCTTGGGGGATTTGACTTCCTTCTTGGGCGTGCGACCTGATGAAACAGAAGAGCTTCTGTCGGTCTCGCCTGGCCAGCCTTTGCGTCTTTTCCTCCTGGAAGCCCTCCTGCTGCGCCTCGGCGATTCGGAGGCCTCCATGTGCGCCGATTTGCGTCAAGGGGTTCGTTTGGGTGTCAATCACGCTCTTGAGCCTTCTGAGCATTGGCCTCCTCGGGATTGGGAGCCCGTGTTGCCGGATCTGAAGTTGTGTGAGGGGTCCTGGCTCTCGGCATCTTCGCATCCTGAGCAAGTCCTTTCCCTGCTGCAGGAGGAGCTGGCCGCTGGCTGGATTGAGGAATTCTCTTCCTTAGGCGAAATCCAGGCCAAATTTCCTTCGGTTGCCTGCGGTCGGTTGGGTCTGGTGCTTGCTGAGGGACGGTCTCCTCGGCTGGTGGTTGACTCTAGTATTAGTGGTGTCACGGAGGCTTGCTTCATCCCCAATCGCATGCTCTTGCCTCGGATCGCTGATGTCGCCGCCTGTGCCCCGGTGCATTGCGTCGCGGACGACTGGGTTTTGGTGTCCCTTGACATTCGGAAAGCCCACCGTCTTGTCTTGATCCATCCCGATGATCAGGGGCTCTTATGCTTCTCCTTTGCTGGAAGATTTTTTGTCTCTAAGACGCTGAATTTCGGTGCTCGGGCTTCCGCCTTTTGGTGGGGTCGCGTTGCCGGGGCTCTCATTCGCCTCTCGCATGCCCTCATCTTCTTGCCTCATTGTTTGTGGGACTATGTGGACGATTTCTTGGGAGCTTTTCGGGGGTCTACTGCTCCGGTTCAAGCCGGTCTTTGGGTCATTCTCTTCCTCGTTCTCCGGGTACCCATTAGTTGGGCCAAATGCGCTTGGGCCTCCAAGGTCCGCTGGATCGGTTGGGACATTTCGGTCTCATCCTGGTCGGTATCTCTCCCGGATGAAAAAAGGACTAAATTGCTGATGGCGCTGGATGACGTGTTGGCGGCCCCCAAGGTCAAAGTCCGGGTCTTGGAATCTTTGATTGGTCGTCTTCTCTGGGTCTCTGGCCTTTGGAAAGCGTTGAGGCCACTTCTGTCGCCTCTCTATGCAGCTCTCCATTGCATCCCTGCATCGTGTGTTGCCGTGTCGCCTCGGCTCTGGAATGCTCTGCTCAATGCTGTGGATGAAGCCTGTGTTGTCCAGTGCGAAGTGGGGCACGCTTCCTTTCCTGTCGGTTCGCGTATCCTGCGCGTGGCTAATACAGCTATCCACCGACCTTCTGATATGCATCGCATGGTTTTCCAGCATCGCCGTCTCTGGGTCACTGTCCGTTCCAATGACCATCCTTTGCGCGTTTTGCCTGAGCCTGCGAAAGATGCCCTATCTGCCTGGCGGTCTGTGCTGGAGTCGACTCCTTTGATTTACTCCATTCGGCAACCTGTGCAATTAGCTCTCATGGCTGAAGCCGACGCCTGCGCATCGGATCAAGGATGTGGTCTTGGTGGGTATGTTCTTTGGCCATCGGGTCGTCACGACTGGTTCGCTGTGCAGCTTTCTGCATCTGCTCTTCGGGACTTGTCTCCCCTCTTTGAAGGCTCTCCGCAGTCCCACATCGCTGCGTTGGAACTTCTTGCCCAGCTTGTTCTGATCTGGCTTGTGGATCGTACGTTGCCGTCCTGTCGGACCTTGGTCTCAGTGGCGCTACGTTGCGATAATGCTGGTGCTGAGGCAGCGGCAGCCAAGGGCCTGTCGGCCGTCCGTTCTCTTGCTGCTGTGCTCACAGCTTTCTTGGCGTATCAGTGTCGCCTGGGCGTGGCTGCTGAAGTTGAGCATGTTCCTGGATTCCGCAACCAGCTAGCTGATGAGCTGAGTAGATGGTCTCAAGGGCCATCTCCTCTCCCTCTGGAAGCTCGTGCTGTCCCTCCGCTGGACATACTCTTGGCTGGGGGCTTCAACAGTCTGCAGCTGGCTCCTCGTGAGGCGTCCTGGCCTTCCCATTTCTGCAAGAAGCTTCGAGGATCGTAGCCCGTGACATTGCGCTCTCGCAAAAAAGATGGGGCGGAGTTGATTGAAATGCGTTTCTCGATGGGAAGTCTTTGGCGAGTCCCCCGTGTATTTTGCGGGTCGTGAAACGAGCATGGTGTTTGACTTTTCCCCCGCTTTCTACACTTGTCACCTTTTTGCAACTTTGTTGCACGTTGGGTGGCACGTTCGTGTGTTGGGGGGTTTGGTCCGGTTACACCTGCGATTTTTCGCCATTTCCTTCGAGTGAAAAAAGGAACAGACTGCGTGCTGTTTGTTCGCATTTCTTTGTTTCCTCCGCCTCCTTTCCCTACCTTCATGGTATTCGGATGGAAGATTGAAGTATATTCACACATCCGTTTTTGCATGCGAGATATTCTGGATTCAGAATATATTCCGATGATCGTAACGGATCGGGATTCCCGAACGGTGTGCATTTTTCCTGAAAAATGCGGGTGTTCGGGATCGGGGACCCGGAAGGCATCGGGTTGCATGCTGTTTTTAACGTTTGTTTTCTTCTGTGAACTCGACATCCTGCTGGAACCATTTCGGATCTCTTATTTGGAAATTTTGAACTTTTCCGAACGATCTGTCTCCGGCAGTTGAGTGCTCGCAGCTGCTGCTGAGAGTAGATTTCTGTTCACCCACCTCCTTCCCCATGCACCTGCCATTGGGACGTTTTTCTCGCAGTGTGACTTTTCCCCCGCTTTCTACACTTGTCACCTTTTTGCAACTTTGTTGCACGTTGGGTGGCACGTTCGTGTGTTGGGGGGTTTGGTCCGGTTACACCTGCGATTTTTCGCCATTTCCTTCGAGTGAAAAAAGGAACAGACTGCGTGCTGTTTGTTCGCATTTCTTTGTTTCCTCCGCCTCCTTTCCCTACCTTCATGGTATTCGGATGGAAGATTGAAGTATATTCACACATCCGTTTTTGCATGCGAGATATTCTGGATTCAGAATATATTCCGATGATCGTAACGGATCGGGATTCCCGAACGGGGTCTGGCCTACGACCTCGTTGGCATTTTGAGTTTCAAGGTGCACGAGAAATGGCTTCAGAAGGCCTTTGCTACCTTGCAGACCCCACCGCCCCCAGGTTTCAACCGTCCGACGCTGCAGCAGGTCCTGCGAGCAGATCGGGCCTTGTGGATGGAGCTTGGCAGCAAACAGCCGACCCTGACAAGGGCAGCGGCGAACGCGCCGCTCGCGGACGCCCGGTGCTTAGATCAAGTCTTTCTGGAAGCCACCAACACGGTTGCAGTCAACTTTCACTTCATGCCGACACCTCGTGCGGAGGGGTTCCCAGATAGAGGAGGCAAAGGCGCTGGCAAGGGCCCCAAGCGCTGGGGCGACGGAAAGGGGTACCGACAAAGGAGACAAGGGCCAGGGAGGCAAATCAGCCTTCAAGGGGGCCCGCCTCCCCACAAAGGGCAAATTTGACAGTGGCAAGGGAGGCTTTCCGAACAAGTCCCTTGTCTTGCAAGGAGGCAAGGGGGAGACCCCCATGCCGGCCGCCTTGCGAGGCGGAGTGCCGAACGACGAGCAAGGAGAGCCTCTCTGTTTTGGCTTCAACCTAGGACAGTGCAAGGACGCCCCATTGGGGGGCAGATGTGCACGTGGCAGACATGTGTGTTGTCACCCAGGTTGCTTCCGGAAGCACCCCTTTTCTGAGCACAAGCATTCAGGCCAGGCAGCCTGAAAGAACGCCCCGCTGCAAGGGACGTCGAATGACAGCGCTTCTGCGCTGGACCAGGCGTCCCGAGCTGCTCTGACCGCGCGTCGCGCACAAGCGTGCACGGGAAGAGCCGAAACAGCCATGGGGGAGGGTGGAGACAGTTCGGCCCAATTTTGTGAACAGAACAATTTTCCCGCTTCTGAGGCGGACAGGCCCGAAGAGAGCTGCAAGGACTCGTACCCTGCTGCTATTGCGAAAGGGCAAGAGAAGCAGCCCCCGCTCAAGCGGGTGGCTGAGCCAATCCCACAATTTTCCAAGCCTCCAGCTGAGGCTTCTGCATTTTCACCTCAGGCGAGTCATCACGGCGCGCAGAGGTCTGGACAAGCGCAATGTACTGTGCCCCAGACCATACAGGAGTGTTGGGTTTTGGAAATTTTCGCGGGGTCGGCCGGGATTACCTCGGCAGCTGCTTCAGCCGGCCTCAAGCGGTCAGTCGGAGTAGACAATGTCCGCATGCCGAGGCGCAAGGGCAAGATCATACAGCTGGACTTGCTCCTGCTGTCGCACCAAGGTCTGCTGTGGAAATGGCTGGGTTCTCCAGGACTGGTCGCCGTATGGCTGGCGCCGCCCTGCGGCACATCCAGCAGGGCCAGGGAACTCCCGCTTCCGGGGGAGGACGAGCCGCGCCCTTTGCGGTCAGTGGAGTGCCCGGAAGGGCTCCCAGGCCTTAGCCCAAGTGATTCAGAAAGGGTGGCAAAGGCTAACGAGCTTTACCGGCTCACGGCCCGAATCTGGGACTTCTGCTGCGAAAATGACATTGTGGTAATCATAGAGAACCCCTATCGCAGTTTCTTCTGGCATTGCAGCGCCATCGAACACATCCTCAGGAGTGAACAGGCGATCGTGGTCCAGTGCGACTTTTGCATGATGGGAGGTTCGAGATTGAAGCGGACGGCCCTGCTGTGCAACAGCGACCTCGTCACAGGCCTGGCTGTCACGTGTGATGGATCCCACGAGCACCTGCCCTGGAAAGTGCAAGAGGGAGTTCTCGCAACAAAGCTTGAGACTGCGTACCCACACCAGTTTTGTAAGCACTTTGTTTCCCTGCTGCTGCAGCATCTGACACAGAAGGGTTGTTGGGATGGTCTGAATCTCTTGGAGGCAGATCCCGCAAACTCCTCAGGAGCCAGGGTGGTAACGACGCAGGCGAAGACCAAAAGGGCTGCATCGTTTCAGGTTATCCCCGAATTTCGCAGACGAATCAGATGGACAGTGCCCGGCCAACTCCGTAGTACTCTCCAGACTACACAGTGGTTGGCACCGGACAGGATCCCGGGCTTCAAGGCGCCAGGAGCCCCGGCGCTGAGAGTGACGCCCCTACTGTCTTCTGCGACGAATGTGCTGGTGGAGGTCCCGTGGAACCCACAGGAATTTGTGGCGAAAGCCCGACTGGCCGGCCACCCCCGACACCTGTGTCTCGGGGTGCCACCCGCCCTGCGGAAGGCGATTTTGGCGTGTTCTAAACAGCCTGCCACCAAGGTGATTGAGACTCGAGCTGCGCAGTCACGGAGATGGCTCCAGCGAGCCCAGGAGCTGCAGTTAGCTGAGGACGACTTCAAAGCCAAGCTGCCCGAGCACATTCGCAGCAGCCTCCGTAACAAGAGAATACTGCTCTTCAAAGAGATGCTAGAAGCGTCCCACTGCGCCGACAAGGCAGTGGCAGACGACCTGGCACAGGGTTTTGATCTTGTGGGGCATTTGGACCTTCCGGCAGGCTGGTCCACCGACTTTCGTCCAGCATTCCTCTCCCTGAAGGACCTTTCCCAACTGACGCAGGAGACCAACCACCAGGTCATCAAGGAAGTTGAGGACTCATCTCAGTTCCTGGAAGAACTGTGGCAGAAAAGTCTCGATGAAGTATCAAAAGGCTGGTCGGAAGGACCTTTCCGAGAGCAGGACTTGCCACAAGGAGCTGTAGTTAGCAAACGTTTTGCAATCCAACAAGGGAACAAGGTCAGGCCGATTGACGACCTGTCTCAGAGCCACATCAGCGAGGCATTCGGGAGCATGGGGAAGATCGAGTTGCATGACATCGAGACAATTGCAGCGTCGGCCATCTTGTTCCTGAGGCACGCAGGACAAGGACTGCTTGGTAAAACCATTGACCTGAAATCAGCATATAGGCAACTACCACTGTCCGAAAAGGCACTCAACATGGCCTACGTGGCTGTCAAGGACCCCAATTCGGGGGAGGTTCGCTTCTTTAGGCTTCTCTGCCTTCCATTCGGCGCTGTGGCGGCGGTCCATGCATTCATCAGGGTCAGCCTGGCTATTTGTCATATAGGAAACACGTTTTGGCACTTGCCTTGGAGCTCTTTTTACGATGACTTCACACTGTTGTCAACACGACAGCTGGCCACTAGCGCAGAGGCCAGTGCATGTTTGCTGCTAGACTTGCTCGGCTTTGAGTTTGACAGAGACGGAGACAAGGCCCAGCCGTTCCAGGAGGTCTTCAGATCTTTGGGGGTCGAATTTGACCTTACAGACAGCAGCAAGCAGATATTTAGGATCCAGAATACAGCAGAGCGGACCAAAAGTCTCATCGAAGACCTGGCAGCCTTTCAGGAGCAAGGAGCCTCAAGCCCTAAGACCTGGAATCGACTGAGGGGAAGGCTGCACTTCGTGGCGGGCCAACTCTCTGGGCGCTTGCCGAAGGGCTTCATGAGAAGAATCTCTGACATCATCAATGCCCCCGCATATGTCAGGAGACAAAACCAAGCCTCCCTTTGCGCAGCACTGCAGGGGCTACGACACTACATAGCCGAGGCGTCGCCGAGGATAGTGCGAGCCCAGACCTCAGAGACGGTGTACGCCTTTACGGACGCCTCGCAAGAAGGACTCCAAGGCCTCGAAATGGGCCTGGGAGCAGTCCTGTTCAATCAGGAGGGGCACATCCTGTGCTGGTTTGGCATTGTGTTGCCGCATGACCTTGCTGAGAAACTTCTGCAAGGAAAGTCTAAAGTCATCAACGAGCTCGAGAGCATAGCTGTTCTCCTGCTATTCATTCTAGCCCGAGAGTTTCTGCGGGGGAAACATGTGATGTGCTACTTAGACAATGAGGCGGCGCGCATAACGCTCCTCAAGCTGACCAGCGATTCAGAGGCTTTGACCCTCTTGAGCAATGCTTGCGCATTGTTAGAACAGGAGCTTGAGATGATTCCGTTCTACGCTCGGGTACCGAGCAAATCCAACGTGGCGGACGCCCCGTCTCGCCTTGACTTTACAGGGCTGCCACACAATTGCAGGTTCCAAGACCAGGTGCTTCTTGCGGAAATGGCCAAGTTGGTGAACTCGCTCGTCGGGCGCGGGGCCTGAAACCCCATGACCAAGGAAGGGACTTGCATTCTCCCCGACCAAGAGAGGGAGCTTTCGTTTCTCACACACCTGCAGAGGACAGATCTCGGATGGAAGCAGACATAGCAAATCCCCTTCCTTGGAAAAGATGCCAGTGCATAAGCTTCAGTCGTGTTAGCGTGAGGGTGCATGTCATTGCAGTCGGTGCATGTGAATAGCATTGCCGTGCATGGAACACCAGTGAATGAGCATAACATCGATGGATCGCGTACTTTCAGCCAGGCGATGTTTTCATACATGTGAAACATGTTTGTTTGGAAAATAAGGTAATCGTGCTGTAAGTACAAACCTTTATTTTCCGGAGAAAAATTTTCGAATTCTACGAATGAGAAAGTTTTTCGGCTCAGACGGCCACAGCCCTCTCAGCCACAACCCTCGTGGAGAGGGTCCGGGAAAATTTTTCTGCCCACCCACCCACTCCAATTGTGCCTTACATTGGGCAGTTGAGATGAAACGCGATGCCGGAACAGCGGGTCTTGATGAAGAGACGAACAGAGAATCAAGGATCCAATGGCTGGCAGTGATGGTAACCAATGTGCCGGTTGTGGATGTTGTGCTTTGTAGAGTGGCGACCACAGGAACAGTTGACGACGTCAAGTTTGCGGTTGCTGACGATGTGTGGCATCGCTCTGGGCATGACTTACGTACTTCCAGTTTCCGCTTGGAAATGCAGGGTCGTCATGTGCCTTACAGCACGAACCTCAGCGATCTACCGGTGCACCTCGGAACATGTGTGCACTTCGTTGTTCAACTCACCCATTGACAGGCCGCTCACTTAGGCGGAACCGCTGAGTGCAGCAGAGAACTCTGCTTTCAGCACTTTGTGTAGCGTTTCACGGGGGAGCTTTCGTTTCTCACACACCTGCAGAGGACAGATCTCGGATGGAAGCAGACATAGCAAATCCCCTTCCTTGGAAAAGATGCCAGTGCATAAGCTTCAGTCGTGTTAGCGTGAGGGTGCATGTCATTGCAGTCGGTGCATGTGAATAGCATTGCCGTGCATGGAACACCAGTGAATGAGCATAACATCGATGGATCGCGTACTTTCAGCCAGGCGATGTTTTCATACATGTGAAACATTTTTGTTTGGAAAATAATGTTTGGACCTTTTGATCCTCAATTGTTTTGGTTTGGAAGCTTGTTTGAGTGACTGCTTGTGTGTGAAATTGCTTGTTAACTTGATGTGCCCAGTGTGTTGGTTTTGAAGCGATTGGCAGAATCAAGGTGGGAGCCTGTTCCCATTGCTTAGCAGGCCAGATTGTTCATTCAGTCCGCCTGTGGAGCGTTTGTGCTGATTGCATACTTGTAGCAGTTGCTTTTGGTGTGTCGAGTTTGGGTTGCCTGTTTTGGTCTCTCGGCAAGATCATTGGAGGAGCGTGTTTCTCTAGTCTTGCAAGTCAGATTGATCTCCACTTGCAAGATGTGATTGTCGCTTGACTATTGAGAGTTGAGTTGGTTGCGCGTGTTGCTGGTGTCGGTTTTGCATGTCCTGCTTACATTGTGCATGTCTCTTGCAGAAGCGGTGTGCTGTATAGCATCTTGACGAAGGTGATTGTGCTGAAAACCTGGCTTGAGCAGTTGAAGCTGGAAGTTGGTATTGCGTACGTGCTTGCTTGATTGATTGCCTCGGTATACATTTGCGCTGTGTTCATTAGCATGCATAATCACTTTGGTCACTGTCGGGTGACATTGCCTGAATCATTGGCGCAAGCGCGCTTGTGGAGGCAGATCGGTATTGATCTTGTTTGTGCGTCTTCTTGAAGTTTTAGTGGTGCAGATTGAAGTGATGGCTTCTGTGCTGCACCTTTGCCAACAGCAACGTGTAATTGCTACACCAGTTGGTTTTGCCTTGACCCGTTTTCTTGGTCGGTTGTCTTGTCTACATTAAGGCGTGTTGGAGTGAATTGGTTTTCCTTGGTTGCGTATTGCACATTGCCAGCTATGAGAGAGGTGACGCCTCTTACTGATGGCGATTGGCCCTGACGAGCTCCTGTTTTGCCTGAGTTGGTGCATTTGGCGTCCTTGGTTGATGCGTTTGGCTTGCGTGCTTTCCTTTTGTGTTGCTGAGTCGTCCGTGTTGATTGGTCCTCTCGTTCTCCCGCCCTCCCATCCCTTTTGTTGTTCGGCTTGCGGCTGAAGCCTTAGCCGAGGGACGGAGAGGAGGAAGGAGTCAGTATTGAATCTAGGAGTCGGCATTGGCTCCAGGTATTGCTTGAAGGCTTGAATTGTTAATCTGATTTATGCGTTGATTGAGTGGCTGATTTGCGCTATATTTGTACTTCGTTGGTCGAGCTGTCGTGTGTGGTTTGCTTTCTTTGCATCTTAGAGATTGATATCGTGAAGAGCCGATTGCGCTTCTTTGCGTGAAAATTCGGTGCCAAATTTGTTGATATCACTGATGCACAGGTGCTTGTTGTTGTCCGCCGTCCAGGCCTTAGTTACAGTTGCTCATTGCCTGGACCCTATCTGTGCTGCATTTAGCTTTCGGTCATGTTGCTCGTTAGGATTGGACTTCCAAGAAAGTTCGCGAGAGCGTTGTGGTCTAGTGTTGGCTTTGAAGAACCTGTTTTGAATAATTGCGCTGAGCAACTTTAGGAACCGACCAAAGGGTGAATTGCCCGAAGTTGTTTCCTATTGCCGAGGAGCAATTGTATATAGGAGCCAGACCTAAGGAAACATTGGCAGGTGATTTTCCTCCATTGTTCCGTCAGGAGCAGAATTGTGCATACCTCTTCTTGTACATAGAAGAAGCGACCATTCTGATTGGCCTTGACCTAGTGTTGTTGTTTTCTTTCTTGAAACTGGCAGATGCGATTGCTGATTCGTCCTACGCCCTGATCCCTGATTGTAGCCATGGTTTTCTCCAGTGCTGCGATTGTGCATTTTCTTTGCGACGAGTACAAGTGGTAAGGACAAATGGTTGCTGTTCAGTCTGCTGGAGATGGTTTCCGCGGGATTGCCTTGAGCATTGTCCCAGGACTTCGTTTGTTCAGACTGGTTGTGTTCTTGTATAGCTTCAACAATTGGAGACACACTTTGATGATTCCACGAACTGCATGTCCACTCGGATTGGTTGACTGTGCAGGTGGCAGAAGAGAATAATTGCAGACTTTGACTTCATAGTTTGTATTGAGTAC
Source organism: Symbiodinium natans (assembly GCA_905221605.1). Classification (NCBI taxonomy): domain Eukaryota; class Dinophyceae; order Suessiales; family Symbiodiniaceae; genus Symbiodinium; species Symbiodinium natans. Next base: position 80,833 of record CAJNDS010002630.1, read on the forward strand.
ATGAATGATGATTTGTTTCCTTCAGTGCCAGTGATTGCTTTTGGTTCTTCGGATTGCCATAACAAGACCATTCGAGATGCACGAAGATGGCGTTTGCATTGTGCAGTGCGAGGCATTGGCAAGTCTTCGGATTGAGTTTGTGTTGTCCAACACAGACACTCAGAGTTTCATTGTGCAGCAGCTCATCGTCACTACCTGCGCTGCTTGCACATTGAGTGCGCGATTCAAGTTCCTTCTTTCAAGACCGCAGCAGATTGGTTTGCGTTCTGCAGACTGATCACAAGATGAAGCATTGTTCCTTTACTTTGGCGGTGTATACTACATTGCAGTTAGCGTGTGAGTTTGGTGAACAGTTGCGCGAACGAGTGGTGCTATTTTCTGCATAGTGCCGATTGTGACGAAGTGGCTTACCCATTTCTCCTTATAGCATGTCAGTGTTATTGTGGTTTTCCGGCGACGCGCTCATCCTGTGGAGTCCTTTGCCCAGTGCTTGGCTGAGAACAGCTTATTGACCTCGAGAAGCTGTTGACAGGTATGGATTGAGCTTGTGTCTGGTTCACTGCATCGTTGCAGGATTGCAGCATCATTTCCTACAGCTGATTGCTTTGCTGCTTCTTCAGCGAGAGGTAGCCTGTTTTCAAACGCCTTTTGGTTTAGAGCATTGCTTTACGAGAAGAAGACTGGCGAGATTGCCTGTAGTGTTGCCAAAAAAAGCGCCAGATGCTGTGGCAACATGCTCGATTGAGAAGGATGCACTAAGGATTGGTGTCTGATATTCCTTGCTTCTGATCTTCGCGTTGTGCGGATATTGCTTCCGCGTGATGTTTCTTCATGGCAATTGTTGAGTGCCATTGATCCTTACATCGCACACTTCGCCGATGCGATTGTGATTTCACGATTTGACGTTGCCCTTTGACAGACAGATGGTCCCCTATGTATATTGCAGAGGACATCACCAATGATGCCTGATTGTATGACGGTCACGAAGAGCTAATATGGACACTGGTGGTGATTGGTTATTCTGCAAGCGTTGTCCACTCTGGTCATTGAAAGCGAGACGATGGATCTTTGACTGGATTGACATATGCTTGGAAGTATTCGCAGTTGCTTTGTCTTCGTGGTATTGGTCAGCGCTTGTGAACTCATTGCTCGTGATTCTTTTTTCCGTATTTTTCTATGTGCAAACCGAGTCATTGCATTCATTCGACCACAGTGAGATCGAATATCGCTGGTAGCCGCGAGCTTGGTGGAACGCCTCATTGGGCTCATAACCCAAAGTTGTATAGCTCACAACCCATAGTTGTGTAGGATTGGAATTCAAGTTTTACGTGGAGTCAGACGTTTATTGGCGACTGTATCAGTGCATGAGAGTTCTTTGGATGATGGAATGGTTCTATGGATCGCTTTTCTTATCTACTATTTTATTTCAGGCCGAGTTGATTGATGATATCTTCTTTGCGGTTGACACGCACTGGTTTCAGGAAGCCATATAACCGGCATTGCTATCTCTACGTGGCGTTGCTCGGTTCTGCAAGTTGTGAGAAGGGTCCTGCTTCCTTGACCCTGATTTAAAGCAGCGTATTGATCGCCGTTGCAAAACTGCGCGTGGGAATCTTCTGGATTGCGTTGGATGCAACCTGGCTGGTCCTACTTGAGTGACGGCAAGCATGCTCATTGGTCAGCTGCTTCTTTTGAACCTCGTCGTACAGTATTGAGGTTTTACAAAATTAGTTTGGTTTTGTCATTGTTCTCATGCTGCAGATTTCAATTGCACGAACAGTGATTGGTTTTGTTTGCAGTCTGCTAGTGACTGCTTCATGGGATGTTTTGCATTGTTTCCGGAAGAAGACGAATGAATGCGATTGGATTGCTTTCATTGAGATCTTCGGTACGGTGTTGGACACCGTATTGAACTTGGATCTGGAAAGTCATTGCAACTCCACCTATGTTGCAAGACCTGCCGTTTTGAGCATTTTGAGTCACATTGACTTACTCATTGTGACATCAAGCCGTTTCTCAGAAGGTCACACGGAGCGACGAGCCTTTGGCACAGAAAGAGAGCCAAATCCAGGAATGCCTTCGAATAGGTTGACTGCAACCAAAAGCTACTGCCGTCTTGACGTGAAGAAGAACTGAGCTCATTGAGCCCCGTTGGCAGAAACGCTGTCTGATTCACTGGTCTCTAGTTTCTGGTTCTATTGACTGCGAGTAAGCTGTGTTTGGATGATTGCTAAGTCATTCATTCAATGCGGTTGTTGATCTTGCAATTGTAAAGGTCATGGAACTCTAGAACAAGAAATTGGCCACAAGATGCCGGTTCCAGACCATTGTCTTTGTTTTATCAAGTAACAGATGACTGCCCTAGAACAAAATGAAGATTGACCCACAAGAAGGTCGGCAGCATCAAGAATTGTTGCGCAGTTGGTTTTTGTAAAGCTGTTAGTGTGAATGATTGCTGAAGCATTCATTCAAGGGACGGTGTTAGGATTGAGCTTTACTTCCTGCACATGTACATTGTCCATTGCGTGAAGAACATGCAACACTGACAGAGAACATTGGCATGTGGACATTGCCATGTCCATGATGCATTGGCTCAAGTGGCTCAAGATTGGCTCAGCCCAAGTGACACAAAAGATTGCTGAGCGAGAGATTGCATCTGACAGTTGTATGCTTGCATTGTGGTGTGGTCAAGACCATTGATTGAACAGTCATGTGTTTGGTAGTTTACATACAGTTTGATATTGTACAGAAAGTGACCTTTGAAAATTTCATTAAAGGGGGGCTTAAAGGGGGGCTTAAAGGGGGGCTTAAAGGGGGGCTTGAAGGGGGGCTTCAAGGGGGCTTAAAGGGGGCTTTAAGGCTTAAAGGGGGGCTTAAGGGGGGGCTGAAGGGGGGGCTTAAGGGGGCGCTTAAGGGGGGCTTAAGGGGGGGGCTTAAGGGGGGGCTTAAGGGCTTTGAGCCTTTGCCCAACCCCCCCCCCGAAGGGACCCCCTTTGCAGGGACCCCTTTGCCCAAAGGGGGGGGGCCCATTCTCGTTGCCACACTTGTTCTTGAACTTCAGGACCGGCTGAATTTCCTGGAGACGTACCTTTGGGAGTCCAAGGAGAAGCACGCCGGGCCCGCAGATTCGTTTTTACAGATTGCATGTGTACACAGAAAAGATGAATTTGATGAACAGCTTGGAGAAGCACAGTTGTAAGAAGAAATGGCAGGAATTGTGCCTAAGAAAGCTACGTGGATTTGCCTAGAAATTGCTTACAGAAAGCATATTGCTTGCAGAAAGGCACGTTTGCAAAACAAATCAAAAAACCCAAATCCAAAGATCCTCAAAACCATGAAGCAGGGACCCCACATTCTTTGATTTTCCCAAGGTTTTCTTAGTCTTATTGTTGGAAAAGTCCAAAAAAAAACCATGTGCTTTTTGGATGTTGCCCTCCACGGGTTTGAAAATACAAAACAAAAACACACGTGTGTTTTTCTTTGATTTTCAAAGACAAGCCCAAAAAAGCCATGTTTTTCAAACTGGGCACATTGAGCATGATTCTGCAAACCTCAGCACATGTATGCTTGTTTCTTGTGTATAATGGGTTGATGTCTTCCGCAAGCCTTGACCCTCAACCCCGCTTCCTCAGAGGTTGTGTTGTCTGCCTTGTTAGGGCGGCCCAATCTCATCCACCGCTTCGCATCCGTTTGGCTTCGGCTTCAGCCTTGGCCTGTTTAGGCCCTGAGCTGTTGCTGGTGTCGGTGCTGTTGCTGTTTCTGTTGGTGTTGATCTGAGGCTGAGAATTCTAAGTAGTTCTGAAGAATGGCTCGTGCAGGATTGGTTCAAGATGTTGCTGCACCCACTGGTGCGGCAGCTTGAGGGGAATCTTCGAGAAAATTTGGGTTAACTTGGGCTCAACTGAATTTCGACTTTGTTATTCGTTTCTACGGGATGCAGCTCGTCAGCAATTGTGCTCATTGCCAATGACTGTTCTGACGCTTCGGCCTAGGAAAGGATCCGAGAGGCCACCCAGCAAGGCCGGCGTCCGCAAAACAGGAAAGAATAATTGAAATCAATTAGCTTTCCCCTCCCCCCCCCCTTCTCGGCTTGGTTGGGAGCAGGAGCTTTGAACCCCAAATTGGCCAAACCCATGATTTCCCAGGCAGGGGCTTTCAGCCAAAAACTTGCCAACCTTATGATTTCCCACGAGCCCCTCAAAATTTGCCAAACGCATGATTCCCCGCCTTCCCCCCTTCTCAAAGACGAAAGCTATCCCTGGATTCATCTGATTCCGCCTTGCAGAATTCCCATTGAGTCCCTCATTGCGCCGGATGCTGATCCTGACCCGTTGTTGGGCACACACACAACTAACACATGCTGACACAGCTGTCTAAAGGAGACAAGCAACCTCCCAGTTCCAGCAGAGTAAAAGCAGCGCAGCCTGAAGCGGAAAGCCGACACCGAACTTTGCAGGTTTTCTTCTCTTGAATCTCGATTGCGACCCTAAGACCACAAGTTGCTTCAATTCAACTGAGTGCGACCATGTGGTGATTGTGGTGTGGTTATGCAGGCCTCCACGCAAGATGAAGTGGACCTGTGGGCAGAGGTCTCAGCGTCCACAGCAAGAAAGTTCATGCTGCGACAAGTGGGAGTTTACGAATATACGGGACCCCTAAAATAGATTCCAAATAGTAGGATCCCCTTATAATAGGGACCCCAATAAGGTACCCCTAATTCGGAAGCCCCTATGTAAACAAGTACCGCGACAAGAAACAATTGTAGCGCCACAAGGTTTTGTCGTCGGATGCTCAGGGCCAGGGCTTTCAAGTTAAGTGGCCCATGGCCATGGATGAAGCGCCTAGGGGCTTAGCCTCACTCTCTATGGTTCAGAACCCACATCCCCAGAATATACAGCCTAGCCTGTTTAAGCCCAAGCCCGAACAACCCAAGCCCTGCGCAGCCCACGGTGTTGGCTAGGCGGGTGGCAAAAATGGCCCCGCGCAGTCTTGCGCCCCCGCACTTGTCATGGCATTGGGCTTCGCTTCGTGTCGTTAAGGCACTCCCGCCGTGGGCGGAATCTGCTCTCCTGGCATGTTTTGTTGAAGGGCCGAGGATGCCAGAACCGTATACACATGGTGTGCAGCTTTGACCGAGGGCCGCCATGACACAGGCCGTGACGGCCCACGAAACAGCTGTACAGCGGTGCTTCAGACATCCAAACGGTTTCAGGGCTTCAGGGGTTATAAGACTTTAGGCTACAGGATACAAACATACGCTATGTCTTTCAATGTCTCTCTCTTTCCATCTCTTCCTCTCTCTCCTTCTTCTTTTTTTTTTTTTTTTCTTCTTCTTCTTCTTCTCTCTCTCTCTCTCTCTCTCTCTCTCTCTCTCTCTCTCTCTCTCTCTCTTCGGTGTTTGTTCTCTCTCTTCTCTTGTCTGCCACATCCCAAACCCGAAGTCCTCGATCCGAAAGACCGCGCCGCCTGGAGGACCACCCTCCTTTTTCTCCTCCCCTTCCTTACATAGTGTAATTTTCACGAGCTGCGCGATGTAAGAGCCTGGGCATGCAGGATTACAGTATTCTGCATGAGTTCGTTTGTTGCTTTCTGCGTACCTTCTGGCTGCTCACAGGCAAGGCGTACTCGAAATTGCCTTTTGCCGACTACCGAACACAGTGGCAGTGCGTTCCAATCTCAACCCCGAAGCATGTATGCTTGTTTCTTGTGTATAATGGGTTGATGTCTCCCGCAAGCCTTGACCCTAAACCCCGCTTACTCAGAGGTTGTGTTGTCTGCCTTGTCAGGGCGGCCCAAGCTCATCCACCGCTTCGCATCCGTTTGGCTTCGGCCTCAGCTGAGGCTGAGAATTCTAAGTAGTTCTGAAGAATGGCTCGTGCAGGATTGATACAAGATGTTGCTGCACCCACTCGTGAGCGGCAGCCTGAGGAGAGTCTTCGAGAAAATTTGGGTTAACTTGGGCTCAACTGAATTTCGACTTTGTTATTCGTTTCTACGGGATGCAGCTCGTCAGCAATTGTGCTCATTGCCAATGACTGTTCTGACGCTTCGGCCTAGGAAAGGATCCGAAAGGCCACCCAGCAAGGCCGGCGTCCGCACAACAATTATTGTCATCAATTAGCGTTCCCCTCCCCCCCCCTTCTCGGCTTGGTTGGGAGCAGGAGCCTTTAGCCCCAAATTGGCCAAACCCATGATTTCCCAGGCAGGGGCTTTCAGCCAAAAATTTGCCAACCTTATGATTTCCCACGAGCCCCTCAAAATTTGCCAAACGCATGATTCCCCCCCTTCCCCCCTTCTCAAAGACGAAAGCTATCCCTGGATTCATCTGATTCCGCCTTGCAGAATTCCCATTGAGTCCCTCATTGCGCCGGATGCTGATCCTGACCCGTTGTTGGGCACACACACAACTAACACATGCTGACACAGCTGTCTAAAGGAGACAAGCAACCTCCCAGTTCCAGCAGAGTAAAAGCAGCGCAGCCTGAAGCGGAAAGCCGACACCGAACTTTGCAGGTTTTCTTCTCTTGAATCTCGATTGCGACCCTAAGACTACAAGTTGCTTCAATTCAACTGAGTGCGACCATGTGGTGATTGTGGTGTGGTTATGCAGGCCTCCACGCAAGATGAAGTGGACCTGTGGGCAGAGGTCCCAGCGTCCACAGCAAGAAAGTTCATGCTGCGACAAGTGGGAGTTTACGAATATACGGGACCCCTAAAATAGATTCCAAATAGTAGGATCCCCTTATAATAGGGACCCCAATAAGGTACCCCTAATTCGGAAGCCCCCATGTAAACAAGTACCGCGACAAGAAACAATTGTAGCGCCACAAGGTTTTTGTCGTCGGATGCTCCGGGCTTTCAAGTTAAGTGGCCCATGGTGCTGGCCATGGATGAAGCGCCTAGGGGCTTGGCCTCACTCTCTATGGTTCAGAACCCACATCCCCAGAATATGCAGCCCTAAGCCCAAGCCCGAACAACCCAAGCCCTGCGCAGCCCACGGTGTTGGCTAGGCGGGTGGCAAAAATGGCCCCGCGCAGTCTTGCACCCCCGCACTTGTCATGGCATTGGGCTTCGCTTCGTGTCGTTAAGGCACTCCCGCCGTGGGCGGAATCTGCTCTCCTGGCATGTTTTGTTGAAGGGCCGAGGATGCCAGAACCGTATACACATGGTATGCAGCTTTGACCGAGGGCCGCCATGACACAGGCCGTGACGGCCCACAAAACAGCTGTACAGCGGTGCTTCAGACATCCAAACGGTTTCAGGGCTTCAGGGGTTATAAGACTTTAGGCTACAGGATACAAACATACGCTATGTCTTTCAATGTCTCTCTCTTTCCATCTCTTCCTCTCTCTCCTTCTTCTTTTTTTTTTTCCTTCTTCTTCTTCTTCTTCTCTCTCTCTCTCTCTCTCTCTCTCTCTCTCTCTCTCTCTCTCTCTCTCTCTCTCTCTCTCTCTCTCTCGGTGTTTGTTCTCTCTCTTCTCTTGTCTGCCACATCCCAAACCCGAAGTCCTCGATCCGAAAGACCGCGCCACCTGGAGGACCACCCTCCTTTTTCTCCTCCCCTTCCTTACATAGTGTAATTTTCACGAGCTGCGCGATGTAAGAGCCTGGGCATGCAGGATTACAGTATTCTGCATGAGTTCGTTTGTTGCTTTCTGCATACCTTCTGGCTGCTCACAGGCAAGGCATACTCGAAATTGCCTTTTGCCGACTACCGAACACAGTGGCAGTGCGTTCCAATCTCAACCCGAAGCATGTATGCTTGTTTCTTGTGTATAATGGGTTGATGTCTCCCGCAAGCCTTGACCCTAAACCCCGCTTACTCAGAGGTTGTGTTGTCTGCCTTGTCAGGGCGGCCCAAGCTCATCCACCGCTTCGCATCCGTTTGGCTTCGGCCTCAGCTGAGGCTGAGAATTCTAAGTAGTTCTGAGGAATGGCTCGTGCAGGATTGGTACAAGATGTTGCTGCACCCACTGGTGAGCGGCAGCCTGAGGGGAATCTTCGAGAAAATTTGGGTTAACTTGGACTCAACTGAATTTCGACTTTGATATTCGTTTCTACGGGATGCAGCTCGTCAGCAATTGTGCTCATTGCCAATGACTGTTCTGACGCTTCGGCCTAGGAAAGGATCCGAAGGGCCACCCAGCAAGGCCGGCGTCCGCAAAACAATTATTGTCATCAATTAGCTTTCCCCTCCCCCCCCCCTTCTCGGCTTGGTTGGGAGCAGGAGCCTTTAGCCCCAAATTGGCCAAACCCATGATTTCCCAGGCAGGGGCTTTCAGCCAAAAACTTGCCAACCTTATGATTTCCCACGAGCCCCTCCCCCCGGCCAAAATTTGCCAAACGCATGATTCCCCCCCTTCCCCCCTTCTCAAAGACGAAAGCTATCCCTGGATTCATCTGATTCCGGAAGCTTAATAAAAAATATAAGTCATGAATTTATCGCTTGCGATGTTTTGGCCCGTCTTTGACAGGTCGCAGGCGCCGCCATTCCACACGGTGGGGGCGGTATGAGGTGAGCACACTGAGCTGCTTGCAAGCGTCCAACCTGCAGAACCATGCCCAGAGCAACATCCACCGGTTGGCTCTGAAGGCTTTCTTGGCACCAACAGCCCCCCTGGTCAGCATGATTCCATCGGAGCAGGACGACGAACTGCTCTCAGGAGCGGTTCCACAGGTGGAGGATTGGCTGCTGGCGTGGGTTGAGTCGCAAGCGTCCTTTCGGCAAGCTGCTCAAGCTCTCACTGCAAGCCGATGGCTGGCAAGTGCGCGGAGGCCCGAAGTGAAGGCCAAGGCCATGCAGAATATGCTTCAAACCATGGCTGAAGCCGTTCGTCTTCGCCATCGCGAATGCCTTCGCAAGGCCTGCTGCGTGAGCCTGATGCTGGACGACAAGAAACATTGGCGCCTGATTCGGTTCAAATGCAGCTTCCGCAAGGAGGACGGCAAGGCGGCCTAATCTTGGCTTCTAAAATTCGTCTTGGTTATAAAGTCAGGGCTCCTTCTTTAGGCTAGTGCGCGTCGCAAGATGAGATTCCGTGTCTGCGTTGCAGGTTGGAACGCAACGTGGGGTTCTTTGGGTCGAGAACATGGCCTCTGTCGAGCTGGACATCGAACGCTTGCAGGACGACTATGGCGAGCGAGTCTGCAGAAGTGTGAAGCGCTGCCTGGAGAAGTTTTGTGGTGAAGACAGGGAGCTGCTGCGCCACATTATTGAGCACACCCATTCCATGTTCGGGGACGGAGCGCTTCAGAAAAGCTTGTCCATGTTGAGAGTGGGTCTTCCTCACCTTCATCTGGTTGCCAAAGACACTGCGCACACCATAAGGATTGCAACTGGAGATCCTGTGAAGCGCGATGCTCTGTTGGGCGAGCAGTGGGAGCAATTGATGGCCGCAGGCGGTTTGGTTCATACTGTTCTTTCCTCAGCAAAGCTGCAGCATGCATTGATGGCATGCCAAAAGCATCTCAGGACCCCAAATGGCATGCAAACCATTTTGCGGCAGATTGGACACTCCGATGTGCGTTACGAGAGTGCTGCAGCTGCACACAGGCAGTACACGAATCTGCAAAGCGCCATTGCCTTGCTTTTAGCCTTACGGTCGCAAGACCCTCGGCTGAAAAAGGAAGACCGCTCACAGGCAGTGGCCTGGCTCGAAGCCATGGGCCCGGCAAGCGCTGTTCAGGCCGGCCTGCTCGACGATTGGTCCGCGGAGGCGCTCAAGTTGGTGCGAGTGAACGATGTTTCAGATGCCGACCCGTCTTTGCTGAGAAGGCATCTCGATGCGTATTTAGATCGCCTCCATGTTCTGTTTGACCAAGGCAGAATATTGCTCGATGCCGAGAACAACATGGAAACCAACATCGCTAGATCGATCAGCAACGCCCGAGAGGCGCCGCCAATTTATTACGGCCACAAAATAAAATACCTTTGGCAGGAGGATGTTGGCGCTGAAGAGGCCGTCCTTGCCCTACACCACATGCGAGAAGCAGCTCGAGCGACAAAGGCCAGGTTGGCAGCCGAATATGACGAGTCCTTGCTGTGCGACTTCGAAGCCTTCGACCTCAAACGCTGGCACTGGTGCCTTCGCCGCGCAACCGAGAGTCAACGGCTTGGCGTTGTGAATCTTACCCGCCGATACAAAAAGCTGTGCAAGGCCTTTCGCCTTCCTGTTCACTTGGCGGAGCAAGAATGCTCAAACGAGATCGTTAGTGCTGCTCAGCATTTGGTCAGAAGCAACCCCGCAGCCTTCCAAGACGATTTCGCCTTCGATAATCGGGAGCTTTGGGCTACTTTTAGCAATACCGAGGGCGTCGGTGCCGGCTTCCGATTCCTGCCCAGGGTTCTGGAGTGGTATCTCTCGATCGAGCACGTAACAAGCTCAGTGGAGCGTGGCCTTGGGGATGTCAGGCGTGTGGCAGATTCACATTGCGGAATCTCAGAGCTGCCGCTGTCGGATCTCAGCCTCTTGCTGATCGATGGCCCCAGGCTCAAGGAGGACGTTGTCAACATGGAAGATGGAGTTGCCAAGCTCACCGATTGGAGTCGGGATTGGGCCACTCTGTGGGTGGCCAAGTATGGCCGAAGGTTTTGCGCGTACACTAGGCGACATGGTCCGGAGCCCATTTGGGCCAAGAAAAAGATTGAGACAGACACTTCAATCAAAGAGTCCCAGGATGCTGCACGCGACTCACTTTGCAACCTTCGGAACCATGAAGCTCGACAATCGAAGCCGATTCTGTCGCTGCCACGTGCCTCCATCGTTGAGCCGGTTCAAGTCAGCAAAAAGACAGCGGACTTCAACAAAACCACGGAGAGGCGACGTCTTGAGAGCCGGAAGTTCAAGGAGGATTGCATTCAACAGAATGAGCCAGTGCTGCCGGACGTCCTCGATGCCCAGCTGCTGCAGTCGACAACGACAACCTGCCGCAAGAAGTTCGACAATTTCAGCTTGGCCCCTCAGACTCAACCTAAATTATATGATGTGACGCTTTTTTGATTTGATTGTTCTGAGTCTGAGATATCCATTGACTTCAAACTTGTTCGGGGAAATGTTTTTTTTAATAGGTTACACGGTTCTGCTTCGCTTGTGCCAGGTGATGGACACCAGCCTGCCAACTGTCGACTTAGCAAGGGCTATGCAATGCAAAGCTCTGCTTGTTGTGGAGGACGTCCGAAAGGTGCACTGTGCATCGGAGCCGGCGCTCGCCTTCGCTGTCGCCGTCGCAGGGCTCAGCATTTGTCCTGCAAGCGCGTTTCGCGAGAACAAGCCGGTGCCCGATCATCGTAACGGTAAACAGTTTTCTGTCCGGCTGTTTTTGGGTCAGTGACCTTTTCTTATAGTGTTAGCTTGTCTTGATGCACTGCTGTAACAGCTCTTTCCCTGCTCGACAAGTCAGGCGGAGATCATCGAGCATATTCCCGCCTCTGCAAAAGACACCTCAATCAAGATCGCAGAGGGTGCTCTGTCACAGCCATCACTGAAGATTTGTACAGTTGCTGCGGACCTGAAGTTGATTCGATTGCTGGAGCCGACAGAGCAAGTAGGCCATGATACGTATGAGATCCGCACATCCAAAGATTTTACAAGGGTCGCTATGTCATTGCTAAACGTGCGTAGAGAGCCGGGTGTCGCATTGCCAGGAAGGCACTTCAGCATGAACTCATGTGTGCCGAGCAAGAAGCAAGCAATGCGGTCTCGGCTGCAAGCCCTTTTTCAATGAAGCACATGGTTGCACACGATAACCTAAATTAAACTGAAAACGAAAAGGCTTGCAGTCAACAGGTCAGTGTCTCTGTTTCCGGGGTCAAAGGGGTTCGTCGCAGAGAGAGAAAAATGCAGCTGAGTTCCATCATGGGTTCGTCGCAGACAGCTGAGTTCCATTGTGATGCTTGTCACGCGGCAGACTTGCTTCATTGCCGTTGCCGATTCTGCCAGGCGATGATGGACATCATCCTGACCTTCTGCAGCTGCCATATCGTTTATTTTATAATATTCAGTAATCTTAACGTTCAAGCCGAAAGTAAATACTGATACTCTGTGTGTGTGTGTGTGTGACCCTAGCTTTTTTGGCTGGTGGAGAAAATAATTTTCAAAACAGGCGGATTGTGAACCAAGATATGGAAGAAAAGCCGAGGAGTTGGCACCCAGCAAATTTGAGCTGTGAATGGTTGTGCTATGTTGGTAGGTGGCTTGAATGCCCTGCATTTCTCGTAGAGCTTTGGTGTGGAAGGCCTCCAGCCTGTGAAAATATGATGAGTTTGCTTTCATCTGCACTGTATGCAATATATCAGGTGAATCAACCTCTGTAACTCCCTCGAAAGGTTTTGGGTTTGTACGGTCGATAGGGTTTGCGGTTTAAGGGTTTCCAGGGTGTGGAAGTTTGGCGGTTCAAAGGGCCTGTATGGTTCAGGGTTGAGGGTTGTTGGGGTACAGAGGTTTGAACTTAGTTTCAACCTATCTCGCCAGAGCCTGGTCTTTTCAACCCTAAGATGCTAAATCCCAAGCCCTAAAGCTTGCGACAAGCTTTCGTTTTGCAGTTTTTCCACGGCCAGACGTTGGCATCATGCAGGGCGAAGCATGTACCGTCGAATGTGGATGCATGAAAACCCACGTGGCCCGTGGAAAACCAAAACTGTGTGTTAGTCCACGTCTGTCATGCTTCGCCAACCGAGGACCCCCCGTTGACTTGACTTTGCAAAACCTCGATTCCACCACGCAGGCCACAGTTTTCAGCATTTTCATGCATGTCGCTTGGGCCAGCTGAAAAAAGTGAATCGACATACCTTTCACGGTTTGGAACCCAGAATTGCACAATAGGCCAACCCTCCAGCTGGAGGAATTCGCACAAATGGGATTCTCGTTTTTTGCAACGGCTGGATCAGGGGTTCCGAATCTTTTTGAATTCGAAGGAAAGTGAGAACATGGAACGCGGAAACCCACCAAAAGCAGTTCGGATTTGGATCCGGAATTCGCTATGTGAGCATTGACGGTTAGTTTGGATGTGCGTTTTGTGCATATTGCTTCAACGAGGTCACAGTTACATTGTGGATGTTGTTTTTGTCGGAGTTCATGCAAAAGCAGCAAGGTTCAAACACGTAGTGATATGGGCAAGTGCCAAGGCCCGGCAGGTTGTATCGCATTCCGTTTCAACATGTTCGCAGCTTCGGTTTGATATGCCAACATGGGATGGAGAGTGTGCATGGGTCGTCAGAAACGAAACGAAGTCCTCTCATTTCGGGTAGCCCGGCTTCATGGTGTCCAGCCTGCTCTTCTTGCTTTCGGCGGTGTCCGCGCAAGATTTCGCCCCGTTGGCCCCGCTTCCTGGCAAGGGCGATCTTCCGAGCGCAAGCCTCAGCTCGAGCGTCAATGATTTTGAGGCAGCAGCGCGGCAGGACGTGGATGCGCATGAGGGCCGGCATCTGGTATTGTTGGGTGCAGTGCTCGCTGCAACCTGCATCTTTTCTGGCGTGATCCTCGGGTTCCTGCTGCTCGCGTCCGTGGCCGGGCTGGCGATGCCATTGATGGGAGCGCTCCCATCGACATCTGCTGCCCTCTTCGCGATGCAGGTCCTGGCAGCTGTCGGGTTTGCAGAAGCACCGCCTGCTCTTAAGGACCTTGGTGTCCCACTTGGTTGGATGGCTCCGCGGCCTGACTCCGTGTTGGTCGGCTGCATTCTTGTGCTCGCTTTCGTGTGGCTGGCGAGGCGGACTGCTGTACGGCTTCACCGGAAGAATCTCGGACCGCGAGGTGTAGCACAGTTGCCCCATGGCTTGTCACCGGGCTCCTGGGAGCTTCGTGCCTTGGGGCTCGTAGCTTTCCCTCTGGCGGCTGCGAGCACACAATTGGTGGCAAGCCTGGATCAAGCAGACTCAGCCGTGGCGGGCCTGGTAGTGTCCTCGGTCATCCTTTGCTTCCTGGCGAACCAAGCGGCCCTTGCTTTCTGCTTCGTGCGACGGGTGCTGGATGAGGGTACGGTCAAGCGCACGCTGCTGCCAGAGCTGGGTCGAGGTTCGGGCGGCCATGAAGTCTTCATCGACAAGCTCTGCGACGAGCTCCGGGCCCTGCCCCTTAGCGCCTCGCCACCAGGCCAGGCCATGTCCGATTGGTTAGGGACATCTGGCTGGTGTGTGGCACCACCGGTGGCTTTGATCGAAGAGACGGAGTGGTCGGACGAGGCGCACGACACCTTTCGCGAGAGGATGGCGCATGCCAGCCCTGTATCGGAAGATGGCACATGGCAAAAAGCGCCTTTGCTTCAATTCTATAGCTTGTTCCGTCGTACTTTGCAGTTCCCAGCGGTTGCAAGAAAGGTTCCGGACTCCCTGGATGACGAACTCCAAGACCAGCCCTTGTTGGAGGCGTGGGCAAGTTATGTTCGGAATCAAATCGTCCCCCCATGTACGCTGCCCAGCGCAAACGCTCCTTCAGCATCCTTGCGGCACCCCTTCTGTCATCATCGTATCAGCAGCCTGTAGTTTTGTTTTCGCGGGCTTTAGACTTCACATTTCACACGCTTGAAAGGCGAAATCTCAGGCGGCCGTGAGCGATGTGCCGACAAGTCTCCCCGAACCTCAGGCCAAGGGAAAGTTTTGGTGCTTTGGAGAGGGGTACAGAATCGTACGGATCTTCAACTGCAGTTGCATCTATTTGTAGCATCTGCTTGTAGCATGGCCCGAAGCCGTGCATCTTCCGTGTTCAACTCCACAGTGGGGAACCACTTTCAATATTTAAGCAACCTTCAATCCTGCCTCGCACCTGCTGCAACTCACCGTTCCACATGCTTCTCTTAAGCTTGGTGCAGAGCATGCGCGCAACCCACTCACACATAGGAAGAATGCAGTTAAGACATACTCCGATGCAGGTTCTCTTCCGCGGTGGAGCGAGTGTGGTCAAAGAATTCCACCCGCTCACCGTGTAGCTGGCCAGCAAGAGTAATCTTCTGCGCGCTTTTGCAAGATGCTGTCATGTGAAGGGTGCCGTGCCGGCTGCCACAGGAAATCCACAGTCTGCTTCGATGGGCCGGCGAGGGAGGCATGTGCAGGCACGGACTCTTACGGGCTTTCTTGTTCCGTTGGATGTGTGCTTGGACAGGGCGAACGAGGCTTTGCAGTTGCAGCCGCGGAAGTTGGGGTGATGGTTGGAGGTCGACTTGAGGCGAACTTTCTTTGTTGATGGTTGGGCTCCAAGCATTGTTCTTGCCCGAAACGTTCCAGAGAAGAGCAGCAGAAGCCAGAGCCCTTCTGCACGAGGTGAGAGCTTCTCAGACAGCGTCATCCATGTTCCGACAAGCACCCCCTCAGATACTGCTAAAACTGGATGGCCACACTGCTACGACCTGCACAGCTCGTTGTTTTGGGTTCACTGCCAACAGTTTGACGTATGAAGAACTCTCGAACCTCAGTGCCGAAACCCCAGAAGTTCATGTGTGACCGACCCCACAGTGTCCCTCGTCATGCACATGAATTGCCTCAATTGAGGAAATGGAACGACTTCCGTGCTGTCCGTGGTGCTCTCTTCAAAGTTTGAGATGATGTCTGACTCCTCCAGGAGTGGCCTGCCTCCCGTGGCTTGACTGTGCCGTGCCCTCCAGCGCGCCGCTCGCCGCAATAAAGCTGCGAGCACTCATGGAGCATGATGCATCATGATGCCCAACTTTTTGAGCTCACGAAAGCGAGCTTCGAGTGCAGTGACGGCATAGTGGTGCAGCGGGTGTTGTCGTTGGAATGGTCGCTCTTGACTTCGAGGGACACGTTCAAGCCTTCTTGTGCCTGGTGAGACGAGGCTGCAAAGGGTGGAAGATGTGTCGGGCTGCGAGCTTACCGCTGATCATCATGGTTCTTCCGTGGTTGCCACTTTGCCGCTATCGGCTGTGGTGATGTCCCACCTTCTGCATGGCAAGGGTTGGCCCTTGGTATGCCCCTTCCCATCCACCTTCCCAGGCTCCGTCACTCTGCGGGTGCATCCTTCGCAGCTCGCCGGGAAGTTGTCCTCTGGGTGCGGGACCTGGGCTCATGCGACCTAGTAAAAGGGTGCGGGAAAGGGGCTTGAGGCTGCCAGGCTTCATGCTTTGCCTCCTTGCCTCCTTTCGCCAGGCATTACGCTGCTTGCTTTGCAGCCGCCTCAGCTTCTTTGAACCAGCTGTTGTACCCCCAACAAGAAGAGCCCAAGGACTGGGGAACCAAGTCGCCTTGGCGTGCACCCCAGATGCGAGATCAGTCTTCTGAAGTCCTCTGACAAAAGCACACATTCTCCTTGTTTTGCGCAGTCATTGGCAATGACTTCAATCTACTCAATCCTGCTCATGGTCACCGTAGCCCTCGGTGGTCTGTGTGTGCAAGCCCACGAGTTGATGCACCTCCAAATACGTGCACCTTCACAACTCTAGGTCTGACAGAGTACCCCACTCCCACACCCTGTCCCTCGAATCCCAAGCTCTGAGCTCGGGCCAGGCGCTGGCCCCTGGACCTGGCAGCGCAGGCGCACGAAGAACGATTGAAGTCGGGCCACGCCAGGGTAGCTCGGTCTAGGGCCAGCGGGTGTGGGAGACCAGGGATCGAAGTGCAAACGGCAGTGCTTGTTTCCGATGTGCGTCGATTCTCTAGGTCAGGTGTTGAGACTTCATGGTGATGGTGATGGTGGTGATGGTGGCGATGGTGGTGATGGTGGTGACGCCGGTGATGGTGATGGTGGCGGTGGTGACGATGACGATGATCCTGGTTCTGCTGCTGTTGTGAGTCAGAGTTTGGAGCCTACCCATACCATGAATCTGGTGCGCAGACGCCAGGTTCTGCTGGGCTTGTGGGTTGGACTGCAGCGGTCCGGCCGCCAGGCTGTTTTGAAGGGATGTGGGTTCTGAAGGTTGTTGGAAGCCCTGAGGTTCAAGGTTTCGGGAGTTATGTGCTTTCGCGGTCGCTTTTCCTAAGCCCGGCATATTTCTAGCCCTTGGTCCTGAGCATTTGCAGCCCGAGCCAGCACAGCCCCTGTTAAGGAGATTTCTCTGGCAGATACTAGTTTGACGTATGGTAGCTATCAAGATAGTGATGCAACTCCTACTAAGAGAGACTGCTTTGCAATGCGACCCTAGTGTGAAAACCTTCTATATTCTGGCAACATTGCAACGCAATATAGCGACAATGCTTTTTGCAGGGATAGCGAACATGGGCAGGAAAGGTAGTGAATTGGTATCGTGAGGCACGTGTATCAAGTAGCAAGAGAGTATCTTTTGTTGATACATTGGATGCTGCATTACAACTGTCACCAGACACGTTAGATAATGCCATGGTTGTACACGAAACACCACATGTGACAAACACAAGTTTCTTTTGCTGTTAGAATTGGTTGTGCATCAAATTCCGAAGCTCCATTCTGTCTTTGTCAAATATAAATCTGCCACGGAACATCATGAAGTCACATCTGATACTTGTTAATCCAACAAGTAAATTGCAACATTTCAGTATTCCAATACAAGCCGTTACAAAAATCTCTATATCTGTGCATAAACTTTAAGCCCATCATCAAAACCGGGAGCATGCAGTCAATCCTTTTGCAGGTCCTGCCAGCTGCAGGCCAGATCGTCGTGGATGCGATTACGCAGCAACCTTGGTGCTCAGCCTGGGCTTCGACAGAGGAATGTTCGGGCAGATTCAGGCTAGGCCTTTGTGTGGTTTAAATGTAAGAGGCACAGCATTCATCAGGATTCATGCCGACTGTGCTCAAGCCGAAGTCCTTTCATACAGTGTGCACAGATTCGTGGCTGTTG
Organism: Symbiodinium natans; assembly: GCA_905221605.1. Classification (NCBI taxonomy): domain Eukaryota; class Dinophyceae; order Suessiales; family Symbiodiniaceae; genus Symbiodinium; species Symbiodinium natans. Next base: position 98,596 of record CAJNDS010002630.1, read on the forward strand.
CTCGGTCGAATCCGATGCGTGGCATGCGCCAGTTCGATCGACTCGACCTAGAATCAACCAAAGTAGGTTTCTCTGCAAAGTCCGCAGGCTCGCAGTCCTTGCTGGTCTGGTCCTCTGCTTCTTCAAGGCAGAGAGCGCATATGCAAATGATGTAGTTGCAGATGCTAGTGCATTCATTCATGTTGATCTTGTTGTTTTGTGCTGCAGGTTTCAGCGTGGGAGCACTGGCACCTGCCTCGAGTGAGTTCCGCGGATGGCTGTTCAAAAGCTTGTTATGGCTACGTATGGCCTGCGGCCTATGACCTTTGGCTGTCTTTGGCTCATGGCAAGGATCGACAACCTTGCGCTGCGCTCTGCCTACTTGATGGCTGGGCCCCTGGATATCCCAGTTCCCAAGGGTTGCGCCTCTGGCCTAAGAGAAACCTGAGGTGCTGGAGGTGGTGTCCCTGAAAGTCATGTGGGACCCGCTTGGAAGGCGCCTCAGCAGCAGAGAGGAGCCTCGGATGGGCTCCCTGGTAGTGGCGGCATCGTCTTGGTCCAGCAGAGTTCACCTTTGGCTCCGCATGGCTTCATGCATCTTCCACATCTGGAAAAGGGGCTGTGGGAGTTTGGGATTCCGAGCAAATCGGTTTGCAGCTGTCAGTCATGCTTGGCCCACCGTCCCAGGCACGCGCTTGAGGTCCCGGCGGCGGTGCTCGCCGCCGGGCGTGGGCCCCGGCTGGTGTCAGTGGGGGTGGAGTTGATGGGTCCGGAGATGTCCTGGTTCGAAAGCTTTCTGTGATCTGAACGGGGTCATGAAATAGCCACAACTCAAATGCACTGACATCTCCGACCCCTTGAAGTCGTCGTGCGCCAAAGGATTAGTGCCCTTCAACTGGGCGTTCCAAGAGCTCGCGAGAGGTTGGTACTGGTGCCCGTCTCCATTTCGCTGCTCTCCGGTGCAGGGGCCATAGCCAGACTTGCCTGGCTGCCCGAATCACGTTCCACACGCGACGTAGTCGTCAAAAGCAGCCAGAAGATGCTCTGCAAACCCGGCTCAGGTTTGTCTGGTGGGCGTTGCTTTAGGGCGGCTGGAGACGCAGGGCTTGTGGCAGGAGCCCAATTGCATGAAGCTTTTACCTTTGGGTTTGGGTGTCTCTTGGTTCTGATCAGGGGTTTGAGGAAGTTCTTGGGAGGTGTCCAGCCTCTCGATGTGTTCTCTTTTTTTGCGAATGTTTGGCGAGGATCGGATGCTGCAGATGTCTGTGGCAGGTGCCGGTGCCTGCAATGGGGTTTAGGGTTTAGGGTTAGGATATAGGGGGACTAGTGGGGCAGGGTTTTGGGGGAGGAGTTGCCACAACTTCTGGCATAATCGTCCACGGATTCTTTCTGTTTGATTTCCGTTCTTCCTGCCTACCCCCTCTCTCTCTCTCTTTTCTTTCTCTGCGTCGCCGTGCTACATTGAAAAACTTACAACTGAAGTTCCGCAGCTTCAGAGCATACTGGCAGTTCTAGCACTTGTGTTGTTTTTCCGTTCTTTACTTTTGGGCTCGTAGTTTCTGAGATTTTGCGGTTTTCTACCGCCATGCCGGCCTGAAGATTCCGGGACAACTGAACATCCTGCAAACCTTCACAAAGGGGCATCTTAGTCGGCGAAAGCAGAAGAATTAGGCTTTGAGCGAGCCGTGAGACGTGAAGCCACAAAGCGTCCCAAGCGGGACATGCAAAAGCCCGAAAGAGCTGGTAAAAGCATCAGCGAACAACAGCTCGAAACTGACTGAGCAGCTAGGATTAAAAGGACCGATCCAATGGAGATGCCCAAATCGGCTCATTAAAAAAAAACCCCAAATTCACCTATACAGAACCCCAAAAAACCCAAGCCAGGGTTCGGAGAAACCCGCTAAGAACCTAAGACAAACCTGAAAAAAACATAAAAAAAAGGCGGCAACCAAGCACATGCTACGAGACATAGACCATGGCTTTGGCGCCCCGCCTCACCTGCAAAGGGGGGGGGGGGGTGGGGGGGGGGGAGAGTGAGGAGGGGGAGGGCGAGGGAAGGGGTGGGGTGGGGTTTTTTTTGGGGTTTTGATTGGGTTTTTTTCACGTTCTGTTCACGTTTTTTCCGCGTTTTTTTCGCGTGTTTTTCGCGTTTTTTTTTTTCACGTTTTTCCTAAGGAACACAAGAGCCCCCTCCCCTCGCTCCTGATTTCAGGGTTTGGGTTTTATCTGGGTTTTATACAGGATTTATACAGGTTTTTTTTTGTGGTATATCTGTGTTCGTCTCCATGCCTCGAACCTTCTAAAGCTAGGAACACTGACCAACCAACCGGTCAACCAACTAAGCAACGAAATCACTCACCCACGCACACATGCACTCACACACATGCACATCGCAGGCATGACATGTCAGAAGGAACACAGAAAGGCAATCGCAACGCAGTGCCTTTTCCCCTTTCAGCTTCAACATGCAGAGGCTGGGCCGACGCCACCAGAGAGAGCGAGGTCCTCCCGCTGGGCTTGGGTGGGGCCGGGCTGTGCAAAGATTGCGCCAGCATATGCCAGCTTTTCATGTTTGTGGGCTGCTGGATGGGTTTAAAGTTTAAGGTGAGACAGTGGCGATGGTAGTTGACAGCAAAAACGAGTGGAAGCCATTTTCTCCAGTAAGGCCGGCAAAGCCGAGCCGGAAGTCTGCATGCTGTCAGGAGCGCAACTTTTCCGGCTTCTGCGACGTGCAGCGCTTCCCCCGAGGCGAAGCTTCGGGTCTTCAGCAGGTTTGGAGTCTAGAGCGCTTGCGTCAAGCCAGGCAGTTCACGGGACGTGGAGGTCGTGCTGCCGGGCTCGAGAAAGGCAGCTGGATGATAGTGTACAAGTCGTTGTTACAAGCATGTGGAGGTAACATGCTGAAATTTCGCGTGACCAGACTGTCGGAGCCAGGCTTTCGCAATCTTGCTGCCGGGGCGGTCGCGCCTCAGGCCAGGCACACGAACCCCGGGCTCGGCTTGTCAAGCATGGGCTTTGGTGCCAAGCCTTCCGGCGGGTACATCGAGCCCCGCAAGACCCCAAAAAACACCAGCGGGGTCATGGGCCAGCTCCGGTCCTTCCGGCACCCCAAATCCTGAAGCCCAACAAGGGGATCTGCGACCAGCTTTTGACTTTTGAGTGCAAAAGAGGTACAAGTGAGGAGTCGCCTTCTTCATGCCACTTTTGACACTCATCATTGTGTGGTACAAGAGAGGATCCAGCACCTCCAGCTTCTGCCACCCGCAATGCGCGGCGCTGAAGTTCGGGTGCTGCGCGGGCCCCGGTTTTGAGAGGCCGGCAGCCGCCATACCTTGCGGCCACGGCCATGCCCTGCAAGTGTCCCAGAAGACGTTATCTCGGAGTTGAGGGGTGGTTGGCAGGCTTCTTGGGCTCATACGGCCAGGATGGGCATCCACGGACCCAGGATCAAGCTCTTTCAGTAGCTTCCGCTGCATTTGCCATAAAATTGAGTTGATTGAAAAACTGCCCCTCAAGGCACGGCGCAGATGGTTCAGATCGCCCGCGCCTGTGCGAGACTTGGACATCGAGGTGCTGTGACAGCCAACTTTGATGCTGCTAGCCTCCCCACTGCATTCTACCAGGGACCCTGGCCTACCAGTCTTCAAACACCACCTGCCCAGGCCACTACCCCCTTGGCCACGACCTTATCAGTTCGAGCAGTTCGAGCAGCTCGCCAAACCAAGCGTCATCAACCACAGTCCCGAGGTTCCTCTTCGCACCGGAGGGCAAAGGGGCCTTCAGTCTAGAAGCTGAGGCTTGGAGTTTGCAGCCCTTGCCTTTGGTGGTCATGAGCTTCGTTGGAGCTGGTGCCGCTCATGACATGCAGAGCAGTCCCGCCATGAGTAGCACTGTGCAAGCGCCGATGCGGAGAAACAGGCACATCTGGCAAGGTATGTTGGAAAGCCAAGCATCCCAAACGGCAAAGCCTAACCGTGAAGCAAGCAGAATCCCCCCCCAACAAGGACTCTGAACTTATGCAACCCTTGCAGGGACTTTTTGAACTTCCGCACCCCTTGCAAATGGAAGTTGAGCAGGTGCCCTCCAAAAGTCCATCTCCCCTGGCGAGGCCTCTCCGGCGCCGCCCGGCGTGGTCCCCCTGGCTGCGCTCCTGTCGCCAAAGCCTTGTCTTGAGGATTTCTTGGGGGGGGTGGCGTCCGAGTCAGTTGAGTCGACAAGGCATCGTGAAAGCAGCGAGCCCGAGCTGCCCAAACCCTGAACTCCAAACCCTCAAAACTCGACTCGTCACGTGAATCCTCAGGCCAGGCCATCCTGGGATGCTCATCTACGCCGAGGCCGGGTGAGGGTACCGTGCACCGGAGCCAGAAAACAGAGTTCAATGGTGTGGGCTTCAGTGCTTCTGGAGACTGGCTGGCACATTCATACGGCCTTTTGTAACTCCGTGTCCTTAACGGTTTCAGACTTCATTCTCCTGGGCGGTATCTCCGTATTCAGTTGCCTCTTAATATAGCATGCATCGCAACTTTCGAGGGCCTCCACCAAGTTTCTACTCGCCATATCATGCTGTGCCAAGGCTTCTCACAACAGAGAAGATGCAGACTGGCGGCAGGCGACATGTTGAATATCGTTGGATGCAATCTTTGTTCTTAGCCATACCGAAGCTTTCAAGTCTCAAGTTAATTCCGCATGCCTTGCAATCTGCAAAAAGGATCCTGATTTCAAAAGGACCCCCTTAAGGTCTGCTGTGGTCATGAGTTACTTTGTCCAGTCGGGTCACAAGGTGTGGATTTGATAGAAGCCCCGTGAGAAAATCGAGATCATCTTTATGTTCTTAGCCTACCGTTTGGATGTTGAGGAAGCGCTGGGCCTGCTTTCCAAGCAGCACTGCCGCTGCAAGACCGGTTTTCTTGATGCAAGCAGTCCTGTAGATCCATCAACGCCGCACTGGGCAGTGTTTTGAAAGCGGCTTCTTCACCTACAGACCAACATGTCCTGAAGGGCACAAGCAAATGACCAGCAACTAACAAAAGATGAAAGATGATCATGTGTGGTGTGTGTGTACAGTCCTGTGGTGCCCCTTTTTGGCACTCTTCTCAGGCATGCCGAACCATACCTGCCTTTAAAGGCCCGCCCTGTGCAGGCCGTGCTGGGCTTCTTCCGCGACGAGGGAGGCAGGGCTCCCAGTGCCCCAGAGGAAGCGAAGTTCGCATTTTCTTGTCGTGAAACTGGTCATCGTACCACAGCTAGTTGGATCGTAATAGCCTGGACAATGGAGCCGCAGGTGCTCTGGCTGAGGAGGCGGACAGTTCCTGGATGTTCCTGGTGATCTTAGCAGTTTTGGGGTCCTTGAAGCTGGAAACGTGAACTATACGGCTTGTGCCCTCCAATCATGTCGCAGTGTATAGCAGCGTGGATGTCAAAGGCCTTTTTCAGCCCAGGAGAGGGAGATGCGATAAGTTTCAGAGCAGGTCCGGGTGTGCAGAGGCGTGCTTCAACGGCCTTGCTGTGCTTCTTTGCGGCAGGCGCTGCGCCACATCGCTGCGGCACAGGAGTGCTAGAAGCAGCAGTGGGGTCAGACAGCAACGGCTTCTACTTCTGTGATCCATTTCTTTGATCGTTTGTTTTTGCTGGCGGAACAGCTGATGCTCAGAGACTCCGACTCCAAGCATCTCCAAGCAGGAGCACTCCGATTTGCATCCGTGCTTGGTGGTGGTGGAGGCCATTTAAGTTTGTGGGTGTGTTTGGAGGGAGTGGTCTAGGGGGCAGATTTCACCAAGCGGGGGGCGGGGGGAATCGCTTCGCCGAAAGTCCTTTTGCTTTGTTTGTGTTTGGCCAGGTCCTGCCATCCTTGGCTTCCGCACCTCGGCTGCCTTTTGCTTCGTGCCGCCACGTCGTGTCGTGTCACGGGAGTGCTCCTGGCTGCTACTTGGGGGACTCAGGAATTCATGGACGACAGATGCCAAGTGCCGGACGATGTTTGATGATGAAAAAAGGGGCCTTCGTCTTGTGCTGATTCGCGCCGCGAGCGCTGGTGGTAAGTTTCGCGTCTTGAGGCTGCAGACACTGCAGTTTGCAGCTTCGTGGGGCTTCGTGGGCATCTGCGGCTCAAGCGGTTGCGCTTTGTATGCGATCCGGCTTGGGGCATGCGCGGACCTTATTATGGTTGCCGGAAATGCGCTCCATGATGAAGTTCTAGGGTGCAGATGCCGCAGATTGCCACAGTGTCCGTCATTCACCAAGGTGTGCCCAGCTATGGGTTGCGGTCACGGTGAGGGCCCTGGCCTGGCAGGGTTTCGTGTTGAGTCCAGCGACCGAAGAGTGTTCTGAGTACGTCTGCGTGTAGACGTCTCGAGGTAGGCCTGCTACTGGCCTCAGCTGGTGCGGACGCAGATGAGGAGGCAAGGGCCGATGAGCATCCGCTGAGCCTTGCGAGCCCTGCAGTGGATGGAAGCCCTGAGAAGTCAGATGTCTCAGAGTCAACTCTCTTCCGGAGGTTGCGCCCGCGCGACGTCTGACGACCTCCAGGCAATGTAGGCAGCAGCCACAGTGCACGCATCGTTCGCCGACCTTGTTGGGTTAACGTATGCCAATGAGTGGGAGAGAGTTCGGGGGCCGCTCAACGTCCCTGAAGCGCGTTGATCACTCTGACCCTGAAGTTCGTGAGGATCAAGCGCAAACTTGGGAACAGTGAGCAGAGTAGTGACATGAGTAGTGGCGTGAGTCGTGAGTGCTAAAGCTCTAAGGGTTTGTCCGCTTCGTCCGGCCATGTCAAGGTTGGATCTGGAGGATATGCTGAGAGATCCGTGGGCTTCCCAGTGAATTTTTTGAGGCATTGATGAGGTTTGTGTGTGTGTGTGTGTGTTTGTTTGTGTGTGTGTGTGTGTGTGTGTGTGTGTGTTTGTTTGCAATATATGTGTATGCATACCCCTGCACGCATGCACAAGTGGGTTCACTGGGACGGCCGTCCCCTGCATGAAAAGGTGGGAGCTTGCCGGTACGGGCTGGACATTTCGGCGTTCATGCAAGGGCTTCGTTGCAAATTCAGTGTCTTCTCCGATCGAGTCGATTCTGAGTGGGGAAGGACATCCATGAGAGTCTCTTTTTCCCTCTCTGCGCTTAGTGCTTGTTTATCGTGGCCTCTCCTTCCACAGTTTAGAGGGCCCGTGGTGTGGATCTATTTGGAGCCAGTTCCGCTAGCGGTGTACTTGATCTCAGGAATTGGCTTTACGTGAACAATTCTGCCACTCGCTGGCGGCCTTCTTAGTTTCTGGGAGCTTAGTTAGGGTGAGCTGCCCAAGTAGGCGGTCAAGGTGATTGCAGGCACTCAACACTTTGAGTTTCAGGTGCCGGCTGCGATTGGAGAACAAGATGGCCGGCTGCTGCAGGCAGCTCCTATGATAGTTCTCTGATGCTTTTTTAAAGATTTTAGGTCCTTTCGATGCTGCTAGGCAGTGGAGGCTTGATGCACGTTGAGCCTCCACATCCTCGGTTCCCACCATGTTCCCCCCCTCCCCCCGAGTCCACGCAGTCCCAGGGTCGCCAACTTCGCCGAGGGAAAGGCCGAAGGCTGTTCTGAGCCGGGGAACTTGGAGCAGAAGCGCTGCTGTGTGTCATATTTTTTGGTTGCTGTGGGGTTTGCGCTGCTGTTGGTCTCTGACTTTCATTTTGCATGCTCTAAGTTCTCGTATGCGATTTTGCGAGCCCCTGAAGGGCCATGAAAGACGCGAGCTTTAGTTCCCATGTTCAAAACCCTGGTGCCCAGTTGCGTGGCAAATTGCCTGCACCAGAACATGGTCACGCTCTGCAACCAGAACTTTGGTCAGGCTGACAACAGGGCTTAGGGCTTGAAATGGCTTGAAGCATCTTCAAAAGCCCGGAAGCACCGAAAGCATGCGGAAGTTGAAAGGACAGTGGACGGGAGACTCGCGCAGTGTGAAGCCGCGTCAGGCCTGCCTGGTGAAGCGGAAGCCTTTCTTTCGGACAGGTGCCAGCGACGTCGAGGCGGCTTTGTGGGAACATGTAGGGCAAACCATTGCACGTGCACAGAACAGGTTGGAAGCAAAGAAGCAAGTCAACCATGCAGTTTGCCAGTCTCCAGTTTGGGGCTTATTTGCGTCAGCTCGTGCGTCGCTCCCTTATGACCTCTGAAACTTTCTCTTCACACCGCAAATCCAGTCCCGGAACTCCTCAACATCCAATTCCTGAACGCCCGAGCTTGAAATGGCAGAAATGGCAACCTGAAGACTGGACTAAAGCCGCATACCCAGCTCTATTCGTATCGACAGGTGCACGAAACCTTCTGTGTGCCGACGAACTGCAACAACGGCGCGGACAGGCCTTTGGGGGCCCCTTTGGGAGGACCCGTCAAGCTGCTGCTTTACATGTTGGGTGTCGGCTTGTTTCACGTGGGACCGGGATGTCAACCTGTACTATCCCCATCACAATGTCTGAAGTGAATCGGAGGGATGCCCTGATCGCCTGGTACGCCGCGATCTACGTGTGGGCCTGAAGCCGCAGCAGTGCAGAGGCTCCCGTGCGGAACGCTCTGCACTGTTGTCCCTTCTGCGATTTCTCTTCGCTTGCAGACCATTTTGTCAAGCCCTTTCAGAGCCTTTGAGCTGGGCTTCAGACTCGCAATGATTCATGAGATCCTTGAGGTCAGCAGAAGAAATGGCTGGCATCTGGACTACGATGAGGCTCCGCGGCAGCCTTCTTGGCTTGAAAACTGTTGATCCACAAGGCAAAAGTAGTGAATCCGGGCCACGGCTTTGGGTGCTCAGCCCATCCCAGATTCTGACAGTCCCGAAAGAAAAGCAGTGGTTGTGTTGTGAGGGGCGTGTGACGTGGAAGCAAGAAGAGTGTAGCAACCCGTTGAGGCAGTCGAGAGAGGGTTGTCCGCCTGAAGTGGACTGCGTCTCCCTGCATGCATGTCTTGCCTGGCTCCTCTCCACACATCTCAGCTGTGAGGCCGTTCTCGAGTGCCCCAGTGGTGTTGTAACCGCGATCATCGGTCGTGGCCCCAGGGCTCGGAATGGCGTCCGGCTGATATCAAGTATCTCTAGATGCTGACGTTGCCTGACTGCCGAGTTACAGTGGTGGTGATTGCAAGTGCCTCAGTTTTTCGGCGATTTTCGGCGGTAGGCTCAGGGGAGAGGGAATTCCCAGCGCTTGATTCTGAGGTAGGCATCATCGCCTGCATACCTATCTCCATCTTCCTCTTTAAGCGGACGCCTCAGCAGCACAGCAAGAAGTGCAGCGATGGAAGTTCTTGAGCAAGCCGGCTCCGGATAAGAAGCAACGCCAAGCAACGATGCAGACGTGTGCTTGGCGACTTCATGCGCTCCATGTTGCCAGGGCACCGAAGGAGCGCGGCCGGACCCTCATCTCGCAGGAGCAGATGCAGGCGAGCGTGGCTGCATCCTTCCGTGGTCCCACTTGATGCGTGCTGACTGTAAACTGGCGCCGCGACGTTAAGGGCGCAGAGGACCGTTTTTCGGGGGGCAGGCGGCGGGGGGGGGGGCGGGCGGGGGGGGCAAATTCGAAAGCCTTCTTCGCCCCGATCGCCTATGGGGGGTTTCCCATTCCAGGCAATGAAGGGGGCCGCCGCGTGGCTTCGCGGTTGGGGGAGGATTTGGAGGGGCGTGCCTGTTCTTACAACCTGGAGACCTTCGGCGCGAGGCCTCGGTATATTTGCGGAGCTTAAGCAGCTCTTAAAGGAACAGGGAGGCACACACTTCATACATGCACCTACCATCAAGTCGAAATGACTCTGGGTTGCCACAGGCCCATCTGCGCCCTCTGCAAGGAGAGAAATCACCTCATCCGACCTTGGTTTCCACTGTTTACCATGGCCCTTAGAGCTGTTTCGGCCGAGCACGTCTGCGATAAGATAACGAACGCCCTCACGTCGAACTCTGGAATCAATCGCACTCGACTTCCGGAGACTTTTTCCCAGTTGAGGTCTTCCAAGGGGAAAAGATGCTGAATGCACAAGCAAGCAGTCCTGAAACCAAAGATTCGAAAGCACGGAGTACCGCGACAGACATTGGCAACCAATACAAAATTTGTGAAAATCATCGCCGGAAGGGCATGGGTTTTGGGCGTCATGAATAAAAGTTGTTGCAACAAGGCATAGTCGGAGAGGCTGTGCACTGATACTCGCACGAAAGGCGGCATTTGTCGCATCCAGGTCCCCTCACTTCGTCGACAATGGGCAGCGCCACGCGGGAAGTTTGCTCCATACGGCCACACAGGCATTTCAATCTTTCTGGTGAAACATGGCCCACACCAGCGAGGGCCTGGTGCCCCACGCCAACGTCCATTCTCCCTGACCGCATGCTGCAAACGCGAGCTGCTTCCAAAGGAAGAAACCTCCAGATGGCAATATCCGCCCTGCCCCAAAGATGGCACAGTTTTGTTTGGTGGTGTTTTGGTCTTTTGGGATGCACTGTGCTTCTTGGGTTGGAACAGGCTTACACGCTTGTTGTTTTTGCTTTTCTTCGAGGTACCCTCTGCTGCACGGTAAGTGATGATCCTATGCCATACAGTCTTTCCAAGCCTTTTTTGAGCCAGGCAGAGTCCATGCGCGCAGAGGAGGACGCATGCTGCACTGCACACTGCGTGCAGAGAAGCGTAAGACTGCATAATTTCAAGTGCTCAGTTTGATGCAGCTCGCAGATTTGTGCTAGTATGTAAGTACTTGCCAGAATGCCTTACTCCACAGCGTCGCCCAAACTGTCTTGCAGTATACTCAAAGCAACAGTTACAAGTGTAGAGTCCTCGATGCCCATCCCGTGTGCTGAATCCAGTGCAGGATATGGACGCCAGCCTGCGCGGCGCCGGCGCAGGTGGCGTGCTAACACTCACTATAGCAAAACCGTTGCGCAATCGCTCAAGTCTTAATTGCCTGAACTGATCGCTAAAGTCACACGTCGTCATCAGAACATACAGCATCTTAGACGACCCGGGTGCATGTTGCTCCAATGTCAAAGTTGGACGAACTTCTTTGACACACCATGCAGATTCGTGATCTGGCCTTGCGGAAGCAGCCAAGGTGGCGACACCCTCGGGAGTTCCGGCATGGGCGCCACACGCTAGCCCAGCTCCCACCTCCAAGAATACCGTGCATACTGGGTTGTATCGGAGGCTTAATGTAGAGTTTTGCAGTAGAACTCTGGCCCTGTGCCGGACTACGCATGTTTCCTCTGGCTGGCGTGGGGTCACTGAAGGTGCATTCCGCTGTACATACGCCTACTCATAGGGGGCTGGATGCCCCAACAGTGGTCTACTGTGGCCAGCTTGCGATCACCTAGGGTCAGGGGGGTTCATGGGATCTAGCTTCAGGGATGTTTGGATTGCAACCGATCCATCCGGATCTGGTAGTCGCAAGACTCAGACCCGTTTCACCCCCAGTCGTTGGACGCGTGTCACAAGTGCATGATCGAAAGTGTGACTGCCGCTGTTTGCCTTTGTCTGAGTTGTGAGAGAGTTGAACTGGCGGCGGTGTGAAGGACCCCCTGCCTCATGGCATGAACAGCCAAGCTGCAGCAGCACAAGTTGCCATCGCACAGCTTCGCACAGCTTGAGATCAGGGCCTGTTTGGGCCGTCCACAGCCTCATATTCCACTTTTCCTGGGATCTTGGGCACCAAAACCCCCAGCCGCTCAGCAAACCTAAGTTTGCGCCGTGTGCGCACAGCCCCCGCATTCTCTTTGCAGCCATGGATCCTCTCAGGCACGCCCCTCTATTCAGAGGCGCCGGAACATGCCAGCACTCCTGTTGTGCAGCTCTCTTGTAAACGGTGCGCGTCGCGTCGACCGCCTGAGCCAGTCCCATGTGCGAGTCAGGCTACAAGGAAACACGCGTTCTGGCACCTCTGAACGTTGGAACCCCGTAGTGTGGACGCACTGTTTGGAAGTGCAGCCTTAAAAGACCAAGTGGTTTGCATGGGTTCGAGGGGGATCCCGAGGGCATACTTCGGGAAGGCTCCGAAACAAGGACTTTCGTGCCCGGACCCTGGTAGGTCGGGACCAAAATCAAAAGTCGCAGGAACAACAGTGGGTCAAGCGTGGGCCCCTACGGGAGTTCTGACGCCCGCGAAACCCACTACTGTCAGCACGCGCATGCGATCCCACGTGTCGAGAGAACTTTGTCAACTAAGCATATCCCACATGAACATGGATCAATGGCTCTATAGTGATCAATGTGCAGACACTCACCAGAAGTTAGGAAGTGTAGGACCCTGCCGAAGTGCGCCGGTACTTGCGCAAGACTGAATTCAGGTCCACCGTTGCGCGAGCAGCGCGTTGCGGTGGAAGGCGGGGTGCACGGCGGTGGGCCAGGTGGCAAGGACCCAGACGGGATCAGGAAGGTAAGGAATATGCAAACCTCGGCGACCTATCACTCCAACTCAATCAGTAACTTGGATCATCGGGAAGCATCAGGACATGCCGCCTGTGCTGCTGGGGCGGCTACGCTTGACGGGAGCTCAGTGCACGGCCGAAGCGGGCCTAAGTCTTTGGCGGCTTTTCATGTTTTCGGGTCCGTCTTGTGATGTGCTGTGGTTCTGTTGCTTCGAGAAATACGCAGATTCCGTGGTTCCTCCTTTGCAGTAGATGACTTATCAGTTTTTGCGACATACATGCCTGCTTGAGCCAGGCCATTGCATAGCATGTTTGTGAACTGGAGGCCCCGCCCTTCGCACATGCCCAACATCGGCAAGGCAGTTTTCGATAATCAGTGCTGCCTAAGCCAGAGCGCGAAAGAAAGACAGAGAGAGAGGTTTCCTGCCCCATGCCCTGCAGAAGAAGAAGAAGAAAAAGAAGGTTTCCTGCCGACCTTAAGAAGAAGGCATGGCATGCTTACGCGCCGCTGGTCGGAAGGGTCATGCGGTGCACCTACCAGCCCAAGCGGGTTTCCGGCCTTCGGAGAGAAAAATGATGTAATTCTCGAAGTGTGGGAGGAACGTCACCCAGCAGCCGAGCTACTGACCACGCATGTGCCGAAGGAAGAGGTGGATCATAGTCACCCCGCAGTAGTGTCAGTATCACGCCGGCAAGGCCAATGGTCCTTTGAACATCTCCACGTATACGGGTGTGCCGCGACTGCGCTGCTGGGGGCTCTGCGCACACGGGGAGATAAAGCAGATGGTGCTGCGGGGGGTGGAGAGATCGAACCAGGGAGGGTGGAGGGAGGAGTTGCGCGATGGATGTTTTGTGCCTACATCGTGCGTGGGAAGTACCCTTCGAATGCACTTATCTGGCATGGCTTGAAGTGGATGTTGGATAGCGAGGTGACAGGAGGTCCTGTTTTCGTTGTCCGGGGCATAAACCAGTAGTGCCGTTGGTATGCACTCGTGGCAGCACTTGATTGTTGTGCAATTCATTGCCTCGGCTTGAGTCGAGAGTGAGAGTTGGTGTCAGGGCCAAGGGCTTCAGTTCCCCCATGTGCTGCTGAACCAGGATCCCGAGAGCGCGATCTCGGAAAGGCCGGGCTCGAGCAGCATTCGCAAGAGCTCTGTGTGAAACGGATCCAGTTAGAGATGGAGTATGGTTTTGATTTCTTTTGGTGTCCGGTGGGGTATAATCATCTGCTCACCATTTCCAAGGAGTTATGGAACCAATTCACTTCAAATGAGCAAGAAGCCGTGGTATCTTTGCATAGCTGCTTTTAGCTGTCTGCCGAACGGTGGTCGCTGCAGAAAGTCGCCCGACCTACGATCAGGATGCGGTGTCCTGCAATTATTATGTTGAACCCACTTCTCTTTCACGATGAGGAAGACATATACTTTCTGAGAGCATCGCAAGCATGGAACTCCGCCATCGCAAGCATGTCGAAACATCCGGTGAGGGCCACTGCCTCCCAGCCGCCTTTGAGCGCCCGGACCCGGATCAGGGTTCATCACGGTTCTTGGAGTTTCTCGGAAAGTTTATCCAGTAATGAGAATTCTACGAGGTATGGCTGGGAATGTGGAGGCTTGTTTGCAGGGTGCAGTGGGCTTTGGCGAGGCCGGAGGTAGGAAGGCGACTCCTTACTTTCATGGCTCCGAGTGCGTCGGAGCAGACCCCTAGCTGCCCTACAGTAGCTCCATATGTTCAGAATACATCGAAAGATCCTCAGCAAGGTCATGCCCCCGCACCCCGCAAGCCGCAGGAAGCCCAAAGGTTTCACGGCCGCCACGCCGCCACCTGCCCTCTCGAGCAGGGCCACTTCCCGGGGCGCCCCCGGCTGTTTTGAGGAGGTTGTGGAGTTGGGTTGTTTGGGGTTGAGAGTTTGGGGGTTTAGTTGCAAAGCTCAAGAGTTAGAACGCTTGGACCCCAACCCGAAATCCCAAAGCGTTTTCATGTCTGGGGTTTTAGTGCAACCTGCTGCTTATTCTCCTGGAATCTACGAGTGTTGGAGCCTGCGAAGTGCATGTTCTAGCGAACCTAGCTATCCTGACTTGCAGTGAGACGCTTTGTAGTCCTGCCAGAGGCAGTGCTGGCAGCCCAGCAGCAATGCATACGCCAGGAACCGAGATTTCAACACGCCACATAGCAGTGCATTGGGCTCCAGCATGCGTGAATATGCTTGATTTCAGAAGCTTGCCAGACAAATAATAAACATCTGCGCAAGCAGAGCCTGCGGGCTAAAACGCAGAATGTACGGGCAATATCACCTAAACCCCAACCCTGTGATGCCACGGCTCTGACCGACTTCGGTCTGCCTTTGTCCAAGGTCCTTGCAGCAGGAGGCGGGCGGGAGAGAGGGATGCCGACGAGTCCTGGGCTCTGTCGACTAGAGAGCGGCCATACAAAACCTCCCATTTGTTCAAAATTCTCCCTCCCCCCTACAGGCATTCATCCGCAGAGCAACCCTGTCCGTTTCGGATCCTGTTCGAACAACACCTGAGATAGCAGAAGCCAGTGGATAATTCATGCCTTCCATCCTTGGCCGTGGCAGCCCGGACAACAATTGGACACTGTTGTTCTCGCGCTGGGCTATGGGTACCATGGTTGTCCTTGTCAATGTAGAAGTAGGACAAAAACGTGGAGTGGAAAGGTTGCTAGACTGCTAGAACTATTGCTCCAAGCGAGTGAGACATGAGTTTCCTAGAGTGTGCTCCGAGCCGCAAGTGCGTAGCTTTCTCGGTGAATGCTGCAGGAGCGCCTCCGGCAGAAGCCTTTCACAACCTGGTCGCAGCAAGGCACTCAGCGATGCCGCGAAGGCATAAGGTAGCAACTAGCCACTCGCCGGGTCGTCCACTGCAACAAGCTGGCGGTGCACCCGTGTGTCTGGTTGTGAAGCGGCTGTTGGTCCAATCCGAATGGACACCCAGGCTTCGCACCCGCGAGCGCGGTCCTCGGACATGACGCCAGGGTTCGTAGGTTCAGTGCTCTTAGTTCACCCACCATCAAATCCCTGACCCTCCGTCACGGCCACTTCTCCCCAGTTGGCACAGGTTGGCCCCCATGCCCGATGTAGAGGAGCTGCTGGCCGGGGTACCTGGTCTCGGGCCTTGTGAGGTCTTTCGGGAGCTTTCCCTTGCAAATCCCAAGCTGCCCGACCGAGCAGAAGATGTCGAAGCCCCCTCTGATGGTCAATGCCGAAACTCGTCTGCCCAGGGCATTGGGCCTGCAGTATCTTTTGGCCACGGCCTGCTGTGGCAGCAGCCTTGGAGGGGGTTTGGCGCGTTCGGACTTGGTCTTGGCTATTGATGAAGCAAGTGGTTCCTAAGCGAATTTGAATGGTGCCTCTCGGCTTGAGCATAGATTCTTAGATGTCCAGCCTCTCGGATGGGCTTGGCCGAAGCCAAAAGCAAGAGCTCGTCGCTGGCAGGCCGGGCACTTTCCAGCAGTACGCCATCGGCTGGATGCCGGGCATGAGCCTCTCGGGATGGGGCCTCGGAGCTCTTGGGGGCTTGAGGTTGAGGTTTGAGGTTTTGGCTCACGTTTCACGGAAAGCCTCGAAGTTCCTGACATCTGCGATGAGACATGAGGGGCCGAATGAGAATCCAAGAGCCCCCCCATAATGTGGTGAAGCCACTGCCGTGGACCCAACAGAGACCTTTAGAAGGCGCTTGCCTGGGCATCGCCGAGTTCGGCCGGCTCCTCCGGGAGAGCCAGGTGCACCTCGACTATGGCTCGCCAGGGACTCTGCATTCAGCCTTGATGACCTTTAGGGCCTATAGGGGCTTTAGCGGCTTTAGGGCTTAGGGTTTCTGTGACTTGTTCTTCAGGCATCTCGGGATTTTTTTACAGTCGCAACGCTGACAGACTCGTCGCAACGCTGACAGACTCGTTGACGCAAGAAGCATACTTGCACAAGAGAAAGAGAGCCGATGGAACCAGTACTCAGCACGGTCTTCTGAATCTCCTCTGCCTCTTACCTATTCTTCTATCTTTTGGGGCCCGGGGTCTGTCGAGGCGTTGCCGCATCCTCGAGCTTGCAGTGGGGAGGGGTGCCCAGAGCATCGCGCGGGGCCACAGCCGGAGCGAGGTTCCGGGTTCAAGGGCTGAGTCGGCAACAGGGCCAGGCTAGGGGTTGGGCTTTTTGGGGCTTTCTGGGGCTTTGAGAAGGCCATGAGTCTCTTGCAGGTGCTCGGTCGCACTCTGCAGTTTTTGCGGGGCTGATTGGGGCTCGTTTTGTGCGGCTGAGATACAGTGTACTTTATGGATCATTCTGGATCGAGAGTGTGCTGACCTCTCCAGATGATGGGAAAGAAAGTGTCTGGTGATGGTTGAAGCTTTAGTCATGGTTGGCCCCCCGCTCCTCGCTTTCTTCGCCGTTTAGCGAATTTCGCCACCTCAAGTGGCTCCAGTGTACTCCAGAACTGAGCACAGACTTGCCAGCCAAGCGCTCCAACCTAACTGCATGGGCTGCTGGAAGGACTTTCCTGCGTTCCTCAGCTTCGTTGAGGCCAGAAGGGACTTGGGCTGGGGAAGCATCAGAGGGCCCAAAGTTATTCAGATGGTGCCGCATAACTGGCGTAGCCCTTGGACTCAGCAGCCTCGTGCTAGCCTTCCCGAAGCCTTGATCTCTCGGCAGCAAGTGCAGCCTCGCCGCAGGCCACCGCGAGGAGTGCCACTCTGGCAGAGGATGGGGGGGCCAGGGATGGATGATGATGGATTTCAGTTGGAAATTCCGCTTGGAAAGCCGACGCTATCCGAAACTCGAACCTCCGAAGGACCTCCGGGCCTCGGGTGGGCCGCGCCGGCGGCGGAAGCGGGGCGTGCGGCGGCCGGAGAAGGCAGGGAGGGTGTCACCCGACTTTGGCTTGAGAGTGGTAAATTCCCATCTGGCAGGGCTTGGTCAGAGATTACAGCTAGCTACTTTAGCATGTCAGAACAATTTGGCAATGGCGGACTTCGCAGCTGGCAGCCAGATTAACACTTAAGCACCTGCGAATACAACAATATAAAACAACTCAACAACTCGCAGCAAGTCTTGTCGCATTCGTGTTGCGCCTTGAGCCTTTTAGAACTCGAGGCTGCCGCTGCCGTCCTGCAAGCAGTTTTCAACTCCTACGCTTGGTGCCCAGTTTCTAAGAGAACAGAGGGGAGATGTTTGGTGCGAGTTCGCTGGAATCTGATGAATATGACCGACGTGCCACTAGATTACATGCATGCTCCTCAGATCCACTTCCCAGGACAGGGACAGCCAGGGCGAGCTGGGACGAGAAGACTACATGCGTTTGGTGCGTGATCGTGGACAGGCCTGCGTGGAAACAACCCCAGCAGAATCGGGGGCGCTCTCGGATGAAACGTTGTCGCTCCGCATAGGCTTTTGGCAAGGCACTCTGACAGCGCAACGGTGCAGCAGAATGATCTGGAGAGTCTGCGGCTTGTGCAGGTGCCTCGTACACCGGAAGACTTCCAGGACCTGCACCGGCAGCTGGCATTCTGCCGCGAGGACCTGACGTGCTGGCACATCCAATGCTCCTACACTTGCCATGCTTTGGTTACTTCTGTAGCATGGCCTGGGTGGCTTGGGTCTAGCCTATGTCTTTGCTCTCGGTCGCCTCTGCTAGCCTGAGCTCATAGGGTTTACGTACGTGTTCGTGGAAGTGGCACCCAGATGTTCCGGACGCCCGAGTCCTTGCGTCGGGTTGCCATGTCGGAACTCGTGTGATGGTGCGATGCCACAGATGCACGCTGTGTCTGACAATGATATATTCTCCAATATACACACCAGGCGTATCATTGTGATTCATCATTGGCATGTTTTGCACCTCGCGAAGAAAGAGAGAATGCGGGTTCGTTCACATGCTGTGTGCCACGGAGAATTTCCGTATTCATCTGTCAGCTCTCCTGGTGTACAGCTTTGTTTGGGATGGTACCTGTGGACATGGCTGTTGAGAGCTAAGAGTTGAGAGTTGAATCTCAACTCTGGCCCAAAGCTGGCCCCCAATGCGTGCAATCGATCATGCCACCGTAGACCCCAAAAACTGCAATGTCTTTTCAACGAGGCCCAAGAAGTGACGACAGCTCTGCACTTCACGGGGTTCACAGGGGGCATGATCGCCATTTGTAGCGACACGAAATGCACATTCCCATGCACACACATGGGGCCAACCTATCCAAGAACCCAACATGCAGCAAGGGTGCATCCCTGCCATGTTTTCGTAGCATGGAGCGTCGCAAGCCCCAACATCTGCAGTGGACTTAGGCGAGAGCTCGATTTCGAGTATGGAAGGTGCACCAGACGCCAGCGAGCGGTGACTGGGCACCTGCCGCGAGACCCCAAAGCGTGCCATTAGGATGTTGGGACACCTCTAGCTGTGGGCCCTCTGAGGTGTGCGCGCGGCAGGAAGACTTGCCACTCGTACTTAGCAGTGTCAACATTTCTCACAGACGCCGGTGCCGCTGGGCACGTCGCAGTGCCTCGCGCAGGCCACAAAACTTAGCAGTGTCTCCTGGCATCAGCCACGTCCCCAAAGTTGCTGAGACCTCGGTCCTCATCTTGATGTACCCGAGCCCTGAAGGTTTAGAGAGTTTAGGGTTTAGGGCCTTTAGGGCTCTTAGCATCTGCAAGTACCATGCGCTCGAAAACATCCAGATGGAGAGCCAGAAACCTCGCTGCTTCTCGAGAGGACGGGTTGCCGGGCCCCTTGGACCTCTCAGCCTTCACCAGGCCGGGGGTTTGTAGGGTTTTAGGGTTTTAGGACTTAGGGTTTTAGGGTTTTAGGGTTTTAGGGTTTTAGGGTTTTAGGGTTTTAGGGTTTAGGGTTTTAGGGCTTGCCCGGCAGTATTCGAAGAGGCCTGGATGCAAAAGGGTTTTAGGGCTTTAGGGTTCAGGGTTGAGGGTTTAGGTTATAGGGTTTAGGGTTTAGGGCCGTAGATTCTTTGCCGGGCTTTTCTCTTGGATCGAGGGATTGCAAGAAAGATGTAGAACTGGATGGTTGCATACTGGGGCCCGTATTATAAGGGAAATTTATTGGGGGCTACACTGGGAGTCCCTTATTTTCGTAAACCCCCATATTTCGTTTCACTGCAGCCTCCAGGCCGCTGTTTCGGAAAGCAGCCCAACATTGGGGGCCTTAGACTCAGCAGTTAGTGGTGGTTGGTGCAAAACATATCAGGCTGCTGGTTGTTTGGCACTTGTTTCATCCGTTTTCATCCCCTGGAGGTTCCTGGCCTACCTGAGCGGTGGCGGGTGCACGATTGGAGGGGAGGCAGCGGGCAGCTGAATATCAGCAGCCCCAAGAAGCTCTAGAGATGTGCTTGGTGACATCCCCGATGGCGTGTTTTCAACCGGGAGTGTGATCGGCCTGATTCAGCTACAGAGGTCAATCTCCTTCGTAGAGCTGGCCGGTCCGCGAAATCGTGTGCCGGATGGTGACAGGCGATGATCGATGAAACAAGTCACCCCTTCAAAGCATACCAAGCCGCATGTGTTGCGCCCTTTGTGTGGATCCCATCCGCGCAAAGTGTCATTCGTTACCTCAGCTGCCTTGCTAGTTGTACGTGTCTGATGTCGACCCCCCCTTTCTCTGCAAACGTGCCCTCCGACCCTTTTGAAGCCCCCGGGGCTCAAGGACGGGTTTGAAAAAGACCCGCTCCCCCTACCGGTCATCCAATCCGGTCATTGTAGCTGCCGCTCCCCCCTGCTGGAAGCCAAGAGTTTTCAGGTAAAATGGGGTTTGGATCAGGGACCCCAAGTATAGACCCCCAAATCGTAGGATTCCCTGATAACAAGGACCCCAATAAGGTACCCCCAATTTCATAAACCCCCAAATGGTGGGAAGATGTCGAGACCCCCATCGCTTCTGGAGCGGGGTCGAGCACAGTGCACGGAGGTCGCGGCCAAGATGCTTCCCGAGTCGTTGATCTCCATTGCCAACAAGGCATAGGGGAGTTTTGAAGCCTTTGAAGCCTTTGAAGCCTTTGAAGCCTTTGAAGCCTTTGAAGCCTTTGGGCGTCTTTCAGTGCCGGGCCCGGCCTTCATATGGGGACTCTCTGCAGGAAAAAGAGCACGGATTTTTTGGACATTCCAAGAAGCCACGAGTGACTGGCATGGCCACTGTCTACGAGTCTACACCTGAAGCAGTGAGGCAGAGCTGTCCTCATCGTTTCAGGCACGGCCGTTGGCGGGAAGGTTTTCAAGGTCTCTTACGGTAGTGCTCCGGCTGTTTTCAATTCAAGCCCGTCTTCGGCACGCTCGCTCGAGCTTCCTCATGGTTGCCTAAACACCACTCAGGGGTGAAGGGCTCAACAGTTCTGTTTAGATTTTCGAATTCACAAGGGTTCAACTTGGTTTAAACAGCCAACAGATTCAGAGCCCTTGCCGTACTTTCGGACACAGATCCAGTTCCCAAGGACCAAAAGAAGAAGGGTATCCTGAATTGGGGCAAATCAGTCTCCAGCAGTGGCATTTTGTTTGCGGTGTCTTCCCATCATTCCCGGTGAATCCAAGCCACTCTCTGGCTCTCTTTTCTTTCGCCTTTGTTGTCCTCATTGCGTCCTGCGTCGCGTCCCCCAAGAGGATGCCTGGAAGTACGCCTTGAGCCGAGATCACCACGTGAAGCTCTTCGAGGTGGAGGAGAGGGGCTCGGTAATTCCGTGCGTGTCAACCCACTACACTAACACACTCGTTGGAGAGGTCGGGGAGCTGGCAACGCTTCGCCGCAACCTCCCAACCTCCCAAAGACCAAACCCAATCTAGGTAGGGGCCCTTGTCCATTAGTTAATAAATCATGAATAATTAATGAATAATCAATGAATAATCAATTAATAATGAATTAATAATTAATTAGCAATTAGATTTCTTGGAGCTCCTGGGTTTCCCGACCCAACCAGGACTTCAATGCCTGGACCACTTTCGCAGCGGTCTTCATCTGCCTGATCGCCGGAGCTTCGGGAGCTTCGGGAGCGTGGGGGGAGCCTCGGGAGCCTCGCAAGCCTGGAAGTTTCGGGAACCTCGGGAGCCTCCATAGCCGTCTGGAGTCGCTTCGGCGTGTGAGCTTCGTGGTTTCCAGGCCCACCTCACAAGCCCGAAAACCAACTGTCACGCCTGGTTCACAGGCCTGCGCTCAAATTGTACGCAGTGCCAGTCGTTCTCAGCGCCCCTCAGATGTTCGACAACTTCTACCTGAACCGCAGCGCTGAAGAGCTGACCATCGGGCGTCCGGAAGCCCAGCAGGGATCGGGACCCGCAAGTGACTCCAAGTGCTCAAACTCTGTTGTCCTCAAGACGTGTGTTGAGGAGAAGATAGCCGAGGCCAAGCGTGAGTGCATCTTAACGACACGTTTCACGTGAGGCGCACTGCGCTACACCCTCTTCTGGATCTCCACGGCATTTGCCTTCTGTGGCCAGCGCCCCGGTGTTGAGAAAGCTCCGATGCCCTTGAAGGCTCTGTCTGAATGCTTTTCATGCCCATCCTCTTCTCAGCGTCTGCTCCGGTCCAAAGAGGCTGGATTTGGTACACGTACGGACGGACCGGAGCGTTCATGTGGATGAGCCACGGCCTTACCAGCGGCTCCCGCAGGCGGAGCACAACGAACGCTTGTACATCTGTCAGGGTTGTAAGTTGTAAGGGTCACTCGTTCCATACATGCCTGTTCTTGCTTGTGCGCAAGGGCGGGTGGCCTCATCCCAGGTGGATACATGCTGGAGTGGCTGCTGTCTTTCGACAATCTGTTCGTGCCAGCCTCTGATGTCCCACATGCAGTCATCTGGAGTTTAGGCTCGGCTCAGCAGGTGCCACTCCCAACCTCAAGAGAGCGAAGCAGCTTGCTCTCAGGTTTTCCACCTCATCTTCAACCTTTATGGCACTCCCGACCACCTGAAGCATCGACCGCTCTACATTGGGAGCGGGGCTTATTCCAGCACACGAGCTTGCCCAGAATCGGTTTGGCGTGCTGCTCGCTTCCTCCCAGGATCTGTGGCGCTGTGGCGTTCCGCCTCATGTTCATCTTCGTGGGCGAGTGCCTGGGCTAGGAACCCTTGAAAAGAGTCGTGCTGCCAACTTCGCCTCAAAAGACACTAAAGCTAAAGTCCGTGCAGACATGCCGGATGTGTGGTTAAATTCTGGTCGCAGGTTTGCAGCACTTGCGAGGTACATGATGCATGCCATGGTTTTCATGCACTTCGTCTTCGGCGCCTTCCTAGTCCGCGGCCAAGCTTCGCGGCAACATCCGAGCCCACCAACTCGAAGCCACGGACTGTGAGCTGACCAGAAGCTGCGGAGGGCATGAGCCTCAACTTTCGATCCGAAAGTCCTCCTCCAGCGGAGGCTTATTCTTGTACATGAAAGTGAAGAAAGAAGGTTACAGTACATGAGTGTCGAGCCAGACTCTTGCGGGGTCAGGGCTATGGCTACATATAGTTTGTGTCAGGAATCTGCAGGACGGAGATGTAGCCCAGCTTGGTCAGTCCAGGTGTACACTGGCATCAAGACCTTGGCTTCCGACGAGGAGGATGAGGCAAGGGGGGGGGGGGGGGGCGAACACTTTGTATATACTACTTATTTGTTTATTCATTTATTTATTCATTTATGTATTTATTTATCTATAGATAATTTTATGTATATCAATATTTATTTGGTATACATTTTTACACATATATATATATATCTGATGATGCATTGTGCTCCAGGTCAACCGTCGGAGCTCAGATGGGTTGGGGATCCTTAGAGTCTCCTCTGTCAGCTCGAGCCGGCCAGGATCCTTCTCAGAATCCGATGGTCAAGTGGCTCCAGGAGAAGGTGCGCTGAACCTTTAGGGTTTGGGGATGTTTGGGGTTTCGGGTTTATATAGGGTTTAGGGTTTAGGGTTCAGGTTTTGGGTGGGGGTTCTTTTTGGGTATATTTTTTGGTTCTTTTTGGACAAAAAAAAACCTGGCTCCTCAGGTGGGTGGGGGTTCTTTTTGGGTATATTTTTTGGTTTTTTTTGGGTGTTTTTTTTTTTTGGTTTTCTAAACCCTAAACCCGAAACCCTAAACCCTAAACCCTAAACCCTAAACCCTAAACCCTAAACCCTAAACCCTAAACCCTAAACCCTAAACCCTAAACCCTAAACCCTCAACACTAAACCCTAAACCCTAAACCCTAAACCCTAAACCCTAAACCCTAAACCCTAAACCCTAAACCCTAAACCCTAAACCCTAAACCCTAAACCCTAAACCCTAAACCCTAAACCCTAAACCCTAAACCCTACACCCTCCACCCTACACCCTACACCCTAAACCCTAAACCCTAAACCCTAAACCCTAAACCCTAAACCCTAAACCCTAAACCCTAAACCCTAAACCCTAAACCCTTAACCCTTAAAACCCTAAAACCCTAAAACCCTAAAACCCTAAAACCCCAAAAACCCTAAAACCCTAAAACCCCAAAACCCCAAAACCCCAAAACCCTAAAACCCTAAAACCCTAAAACCCTAAAACCCTAAAACCCTAAAACCCTAAAACCCTAAACTCCAAACCCTAAACCCTAAACCCTATTCCCAAAAACACACCCTAAACCCAAACAAATACCCTAAACCCACAAACATACCCAAAAAAAACCAAAAAAAACACCCAAAAAAAACCTGGCTCCTCAGGTTTTAGGGTTTAGGGTTTAAGGCCTGGAAGTGCTGGATTTAGAGCATGTTCAGAGCCCAGAATGTGTTTGGAGCACTTGGGCGTGCGGGTGTCAACGCGTAACCCTGTGGCATTAGCGGCAGCCCCAGCCAAGATATACGCTAGCATACCGGCAGCACTTGTGACAGAGACCAGGCCTGCAGATCGTCTAGCCTGGTGCATGTCACGCAAGGTCACGCGTGGAACATTGTGAAGCGGAGGAGGTGAGATCTAAAGAGGCCTGCGCTTTCTGGTGGAAGGTGCCATTCGTCAACGTGTACGACAACAACGGAGCGCCGCAATCCTAGCACTCCTCTATGCATCTGCCTTTTCTGTAACACGGCTTATGCGGTTCATGGGATGCTTTACAAAGCAGCCCGATCGAGCTTTCCAGCATACGATCATGGAAAGCTACTGTAGCAGGAGGCTGGGTTTGCGCAGAAACTGTGCTCTAAAGGCTCTGTGTCTGCGATTACTCTGCAGTTCTTGAACAGTACTGTTAGGATTTGATGTGGAGAATTCTTGACATTCAAGGTGAAGCTTGTCAGTAAGAAGATTCGTCCATTGCTGCAACTCACAATGGGACTGATCTCGGAAAATGGTTCGGGGGGCGGCAAATGCTAGGCATGCTAGGGTAAGAAGTTTCATTTTCAGAAGAGGTTAGGTGGCTTCGGCACCCTCGGTGACAGCAGTCATCGCCCGCAATTTGAGTAGGCCGCAATGCTTTTAAAGCCCTTCGAGCTGGAAAGTGTTGGAAGGTGGCTCAGGGTACACGTTGCAGCTGGAACCGGCTGAGGTTCTTCGTGAAAGTGCCGATTGATGCCGATGGCAGCATGTCCTCCGACGATAAGAACCAGCGGCCGCCCTGGTTCAACAGTGAGGGGATGCCAGCATACCCGTTCCCAACAGTGGTTTGGTAGGGATTATCCCACAGCCCAAAGCCCCATCCCGAGGCTTCCCCCCCAAGCCCACAGTAAACTCCACTCCACAAAGATGCCCTCACCTCCCCCTGCATGCCCCCCAGAAGGCCCTACTGCCCTTGGCAGGTGGGTGCCTCCCAAGGACGCCGAGTGCGCAAAGATTTCTGAGGGCAGCACTGAGGCGGACCGATCATGGTGGTGTGCTGGTTGCAGAGGTTCAAAGCTGGTTGGAACCAACGACTAGACCTGTCAAATCTCTGGATCTTGCTTTCTATAGTGGTTTCTACAGCCTTTCTTTGCCGACAAGCGCCCAGCACCGTCCCCTCCCCAGAAAGGTTATGAGTCCATCCTTCCATCCTGTGTAGGCCGGCTACGGCACAGTGGACTTCACCGGCTACAAGCTGCCGGGCTAAAAGTGGGGGGACGGAATGAGGCGGATGGGGCACTCCTAGTACTCTACCACTGAGGAAGTCTCACATGACGTAGAGTTAGAGCAATGTGTAGCGATGTCCTTCACGTCTCTTGGCAGCGCCAAGCCCAAGGGCCAACACAGTGGAGAGCACGACCAGGTCAGCAGCTGAACAGCACGTTTCTGTTTGCCGCCTCTCAGAGTTTGAGGTTGCCTACGTTCATGGTACTGTACCTTGAAGATTCCTACAGCTGAGTGGTGCGACTTTTTTTCATGTGGCCTTTCTGTTCCGGCCCGTGGGGTCTTCCAAGCGAGAGTTGTTCACCTTCCGCAGCAAGCGCTCCTGGCACTGCCAGCTGCAAAGACAACAGCAACCAAAATCCCACTGCTCCACTCCGTGAATCCCCAAAGGCCACTCTTAGATCCCATTTGAGGCTTTCGTTGAAGGTGCAGAGTACCCCCAAGAAGTTGATAGCGGTTGTAGACTTTCAACTCAGTCCAAAGCCGGTCTCCCCTCCGCCTTAGTCGCTTGTGCCATGCACGGTGGCTATGGCTGCGCTGCCTTGCCATCTCGGCCATGTGGTGACCTTTCCTGCAACAAGCTGTGGGGGAGGGGGAGGGCAGCCCGTGAAGGTTGTCATGTCCGAAACGTCTGGATCCAAACTTGTACCA
This sequence comes from Symbiodinium natans, assembly GCA_905221605.1. NCBI lineage: Eukaryota > Dinophyceae > Suessiales > Symbiodiniaceae > Symbiodinium > Symbiodinium natans. The sequence goes on from CAJNDS010002630.1 coordinate 124,612, forward strand.
GTTGATAGAAGACGCAGAGTAGACATCAGCTGGTGTCGGATTGAGTTGGGTGGAGCCTTGATTGTCTAAGCTATGCAGTGAAATGCGTCAAGGTCAAGGCTTCACAGCAGCGATTGCAGCAGCAGCATGTACCAGCAGCATGTACCAGCAGCATAGCAGCAGAATGCAGCAGCTTCAGCAGAAAAGGGTCTCCTTATGGGCCCCTTCTTGAGGCGGTGGCGCCTGTGCCGCGCTGGTCGGGGCACTGAACCCTTTCGAGCCTACGGCTCGGGTGCCGGCCGCCTTGAAGCTGGCCTGCAGAATTCTTGGTGGCTTTGCAGGCTTTTAAAGGTTTAGGTGGCGGATGAAGCTTGCACAGGGGATGCCTTAAATACGTGTTTGGGGCGAAGCTGGTGGTCAGCGCTGAGCCCTCGTCCAGGCCCAGCACGATCGTGCGACAGAGCTCACCTCCGGCAGCCCTGCCGGCTGCCCTGCCGGCTGCGCTGCCGGCTGCCCTGCCCTCTGCCTTGGCTGCCTTTACATGCCCCGGCTGTGGCAAAGTGCCACTAGCAGACGCTTGGCAAGCTTGAGCTCTGCGTAGCGTTTGTTTAGGTAAGGTTGAGCTCTGTTTAGCGTGTGGCGTACTTGCACCAGTCACCACGTATTAATGTGAAGCAAAGGACAGCGTCTTCTGCCGGCGTTGTGGTTACAGGCAGGGTGTGCTGTCTGTAGTCTTTGAGAAGACCCTCTTGTGATGACATGTCGCCGTCGCTGAGATGAAGTTGTGGAGAAGCATGGATGGACGCTGACAAACCGAAGGATCCCCAGTTCGCGTGCCTCCTTGCCTCACCTTGACCAATCTCAGAAAAGAGTTCAACCCCTAAACCCTCAAGACTCATCCCCCAAAGCAGAAAGAGGCTCCAGGGGTCGCCCGACTCGCCCAAGGAGGCTCCGCGAGAGGGGGCTTCGAAGAAGGAGTGAGAGTAACCGTTTTTGATGTTTTTGTTGTTCGGTGTTTGTTTTTGTTTTCGTTCTGTTTTGTTTGGAAGGCTTCGTTTGAGAGTTGACAGGTACTCATTGCAGGGACATGTCGCAAGGCTTTCGCTCTGAAGGTTTTGTGGTGCGAGGTCTGTGGCTGGGGGGGGAGGCCAAGCGCGCCGACGACGTGGTGAAGCTGCAGTCGCTGGTTGACAGCCTGCAGCAGGCACGGTTTGACTCCTTTCCGCTTTTTGAGCCCCTTGAGCCCTTGCAACTGGGATGTTCCCCCTTTGCCTATGGACCATGTACATCACCCACCACCCCCAATGCCGGATGTCTCGTTGCGTTTTGTACGGCACGAGGCAAATGTGGAACTCAAGCTTCAGGCAGAGCAGACGCCGGAGCCTTGTAGGGACACCATAAGGACCTGCGAGGGTCCCGGTAGTGTCGCATGCTCTTTCGCAGATCAACACTTCTATACTACCTTTTCACTCCAATTTCCTTTCGATTTCCACCCGAGGCCTTCACTTACTGCGCAGGCGCGCAGCCCCGCCACCGGCATCTGTTGGTGAGGAGAGTACTACTGCGAATGACTCACGACATGCAAAACAATAACAACAGACATCGCAAAAGCGCGGGGCTGCAGTACTAGTAAGTGTATATGAGTGTTGCTTCGCGCAGAATCCATACGGAATTTGTAACCCAGGAAGGTGTCATGGGCTAGCGGCTAGTCATAGGGCGCTCACGCCCCACGGCTTCTGAGTGGCTAACTGTACAGGGACAGCCTGGTATGTGCAGGTGGAAGATCTCACCCGAGATCTTACAGCCTGTGCCCCAGACCCAAGAGCAAGGTCGGGTCATTCAGGTTTAGGGATTTTGGGGCGCAGGTGTTTCTTCCCAGAATACAGCAGCGCGAGGGCTTCGGCGAGGGCTTCGGCGCAGGGCCACGAAGACCCAGACAAGCTAAGTGACCAGTGTTCCAATCCGTTTGTGTAGGCCTTAAAAATCCCTGAGTCTCCTGAACCTTCCCCGAAATCGCAGAGGCCTGCAGGCAAGGGAAGAAGCGCACGGAGCAGGAGCGGCTGAACGGGCTTGAGTGGTGTTTGCTCCGAGACATTGATTATTGGTTCGAACATCGTGGGACATGGAAAGTCGAAGTCTCTATTCAGCAGAGGGTGAGGAGGCAACTCGACATCTTCCATGATGTTTAACATTCCTTGGCGCGTCAAACCGTCCCTTAAAGACCTGTGCTGGCCTGCCGAAGGACCTGGCAAAGGCGCTGCAGAGCAGGGTGCCCAGCTGTAGCTGGGAGAGTCGCACGCCCATGCTTTCTGTGTCCTGGTAAGCATGCTGCTGAGGTGGCAAAGATAGCTTCCACTACTTGTAGCAGAGAGCGCTGTGCAGTGCGCAGCTGTCCCAGGAGTTTCTGAGCTGCAAGCTCTCGCGCCGCCGACATGTTTAAACAAGGGGGGGGAAAGGGTCCGATCCGCGGGCGACCACATGCCCACACCTCTTCCCCTGGTTGCATGCAAGAGAGACCACAGGCGAGATCCGCGTCCGAGCTTGACAAAGGGGTGTTTTCTGGCTTGCGGCGTCGCCTGACAGGTCGCGAAGCAGGAAGCCGACAACTCTGAAGGCAGGACTGCGATTGACAAAGGGAGCGCTTTGTTGCTTTACGACACTCCCAGAGTCCAAGAACCCAGCCTCGCTAGTGTCGCGCCTTCACGAACTCCTACCCTCCCTTCAGAGGTGCACTGCAGAAAGAGCTTCTTGAAGAGGATCACGCGAAGATTGTGGAGGAGGCCAAATCAGGGGTCGGACTGTACACGCTCCATCAGTCTGTCTGCCCACGCTGTGCAAACATCCTTGATCCGACAATGCAGCGGGCAAGCAAGGCATTGCAGGTTTCTTGGGTGTTTCGGCCAGTCCACCAGTTGAGGTTAGCAAGCGCCTTGCTAGTTTCCACTCCACCAGCCGTTGGGAACCCCGAAACGAGAGCTACTGACCCCTGCCCACCAAGGCTCTAGGACAGAGATGGAGATGCCCGGCAGAACATGCGTATGTACACCCCTACTCCTCTAGAAGCACCTCAACATTAGTGCGACCGCAGTCCCGAACCTGCACCTATGATCAGCCAGAAGTTGGACATTGCTCGGTGGGTTTGGGATGCTTCAGCTGGCCGAGGTTCGGGGCCGGTAGGTCTTGGAGTTGACGGCCCATTTTCGTGAGGCCAACGGGCGGCTGTTTGAAATGAGCCGCCGCGAGCAGTCCTTGAGAGGCAGGGCACCGTAACCAGTGATCCCTTCCAGTCAGTTTGGCAGGGACGCTTTGAGGCCTCAGGCTTCAAGGGCCAGTCAGTGTGTCCCAAAACCCTAAACCCTAAACCCTAAACCCTAAACCCTAAACCCTAAACCCTAAACCCTAAACCCTAAACCCTAAACCCTAAACCCTAAACCCTCAGCCCTTCACTTCCCGGACCTCAATAAGCCGTGGAACACTGGCAGGCCAATGCCAGCTTCTCAAGGCGCGATATCTGCCCTCTTAGGGGACGGTTAAGGGTTAAGGGTTTAGGGTGTATCAGTGTATCAGGATTTAGGACTGCCTCTGTGAAAACTTTCATTTCAGGGACTCCGGCCGGTTCTTGTTCATCTCGTCTCGCTTCCGACTCGGGTCATGCGGACCGGCACGTCAGGCCTGCTGCTTCCGACTCTGGTGGTGTCGGGCCCCCAGCAGGCTCTAGAATTTTAGGAAGCTTTTTCACTCCAGGGTTTTGACATGTTAGTGTGTAGTGCAGGTTTTTCTGGGGCCTGATTCAAGGGTTTGATGGCGGTTTTGGCTCGGCAGTTTAAGGGTATTGTGGCAGTCTGCAGTTTCGGTTGGAGGTGGCTGCAAGGCAAAATAGGGAGTGTCCGAGATCCTAACCTAACCAAACCCCACAAGGCAGTCTCGTTGTTTCCGCCAGCTTCAGCCCCTCCGCCTCCAGGTTTGGGCACCGAGCTGCCAGGAGCTTGGGGGTAGAGTTGAGGCTGAGAAATCCCATGATCCGGGTCGAGTTCGGGGGAAGCACTGGGTCTCGAAGTGCACATCTCGAAGTGCGGGCAGGACTCGATGTGGTGGCGGCCGCGGAGCAGGAGGGCACCCAGGCCGGAGGGTGCTTTGGACACGCTCGCGTGACCTCGAAGTTCAATCGCAAGGCGTCGAATCTCCTCCCTTTTTGCGCCATTTAGCCCTTGGCACAGAAGCATGGGGCTGTTCGAAGAAGCATGAGAGGAACCCTCCCGGAACACCGGCCCCTCCTGACCTGCAGGCCGTGGACCCCCTGCCCGTTAACCGGGTGCCGCTGCCCGAAGACTGGCGCGGCATCCTCCGGTTCCAGGCCGACTCTGGCCGAGCTGAGAGGGTTGGGGGTTGAGGGCTTCGGGCTCAGACCTTAGGGCTCCGGGCTCAGGCTTAGGGCTCAGGGCTCAGGGCTTAGGGTTTCGGGGGTTAGGGCTTAGGGTTGAGGGTTGAGAGTGGAGAACTCTCCCCCCAAAGAAGGCAAAGAGCGCCGCCCCCTTGCCAGGCCCAGCTCTTCCATGGCTTCGCCGAGGCACTCAGCCGACGCGTGGAGCCTGGGCCCCAAAGCTTGGGGGTGTTTGATATAGGGGTTTAGTTTAGGGTTTAGGGTTTAGGGTTTAGGGTTTAGGTCTAGGGGACCCCGAATGAAGTTTGATATAGGGGCCCCAATAGTCAGAATAGAGTTTTGGGGGTTATTACAGCAGAGTTAGATAGAGACCATGAGGGAATACTATTCATTCCGAGCCCTTCAGTTTTTGTTTCTTTTCTCCTTTCCACGGATGTTTTACGGGTTCAGGGCTCGGGGTTTTTGGGTTCAGGGCTACCAAGGGCAGAGAGCGTTCGGAGTGTCGGGGCTTGGGGGTCGAACTGGTTTAGGATGGTCTAGGGTAGTCAGGTTTGGATGGTTTCAGGTTTCGAGGGTTGGGACACGGCTGGGCCGTATAGTTCAGGCTTTGAGGGCTCCGGCCAGGAGTGTTCAGGAAAGACATACCTGATGGTGCCCTTCAACCCCCAAACATGCATTTGGCCCGGGGTGTGGGCCCGGGGTGTGGGGGGGGGGTGTGTGTTCGCATTGATCCTTGATGGCTATGCTCAGAGGATGTCGGGTGCTGCTTGCTTCGGAGCCGTCAAGCCGTGCAGGTCGAATGCAGTGCCCACCTCCATGTCTCCCAAGGCAAGAGGGGGTTTGGGGCGTTGGTCTTTGGAGTTCGGGTTCTGTGCCTGGAGATGGACTCCCGAAAGATGCAAGCTGCGTAAGACTTGCAGCCGCCACTGCAGAGCGAAGAAGCAACAGTTTGCACAAGGGATTTTGTTTTTAAACATGGGCATTGCCCATCACGATTGCCAACGTCCTAAATCAGTATGACTCATGGAGTCAGAGGACCCGCGTGTTCCTCCTTTAAAGCTTTAAGGCTTTCTTAGTAAGAGATGACAAAGAGTCTTGGCAGCCTCCCTCAGGCAAGCAGCGCCTCGCCGGTGCAATCACGTGAGTCAGTGCCACGGCGACCGGGCTTTTACCAGGAACGGTGAGAACAACTGTCGTCAAGTCGGCACAATAACCCTGCTGCTGCTGCTGCTGCTGCTGCTGCTGCTGCTGCTCCTGCTGCTGCTGCTGCTGCTGCTGCTGCTGCTGCTGGTGCTGGTGCTTGTGCCGGTGGTATTACCACGCACGGGTTGTGCTTTGGATGGTTGTGGTGTGGGGGGGGGATTTCTTCAAGGCGAAGGTTTGCGCCAGGGGCCTCACCATGACCAGGAAGGACCCGAGGTCAAGGATGCTTGGCTCATAGGGAGTGCTGCCGGAAGCTCGGTTTAGGGTTTAGGGTTTAATTTAAGGTCTTTTGTGACTTTGTGATTGGGTTTGTGGGGCTTTGGCCGGGCAAAGTAGGAAGGAAACATTCGAGCCGAGGCCTGCCAAGATGCACCCTGGTTGCATTGGACAAGTTCTCGTGTCTCATGCAGCCCTATGTAGTTCTACGCACTGCTATGTCTATGTGGCGCGGATTGCACACTGTTAGAGCCAGTGGTTGCAACAATGTTGCAACCTTTTGAGGTCATCAGCAGATGAAAGACCTGCTGATTCAACAGCATCAACAGGCTGCCTGCGCAACAGTTTCTGACACATGCATGTGCCGCGTAGGGCTACTTAGAGGCTGCTGCTCTGCTGTGCCCCATTCCAGTACCCCTCGGCACCGACAATATGCTGCAGTGCTGCAGGTCCTTCGGAATCACGAAAGGCAGGGGCTGCAAGAGATTTGAGCCCAAAAGCCTCAAATTGCAGACAGCCAAAGCAACTCAGCAACGGCCCCCTGTATGGACATCTACGACTCCATGACTCGACGACTCTGATGCAAACGACCTTTGTGTGCTGTTTTCTTCTCCTCTGGGGCCTCTCGCCCGTGGCCGCAGCACCTTCCAGCGAGAGGTGCGCCGACGCTCTCCGGCCCCAAAGGTGCCTTTGAGCTTGCTTTCCTACCTAGCTGCATTTTGGAGCAGGTTGGTGACCATGTGAAGGTTGCGGGCAATTTCTTTCCGTGCAGTTGTGTAGCGGTGTAGCTGCACGCGTAATAAAAGTCCGCCGCAACCACGGCCGCGAAGACGGGGATTTCTTTGGGTTGCATTGGGAGTCGGGAGTCCCATCCAAGCAGATCCAAGCCCCCAAGCCACACCCCAAAGTGAACTCCGGAGGATGGGCCGGTGGGCGCCAAGCCCGCGCTGAGGCGGCCAAGCAGCCGCCCCAAGTGCTGGCCTCGGTGCTCTTCACCGAGAGCTTGTGGCTGAAGACCTTGCAAAGCACGGAGTTAGTTAGGGGTGCGTCCTCTTCGTGTTGGTTCGAAATGTCAAAGCCCGCGGCAGTTTTAACGTCTTTGAGGATTTTTCTGAACCTTCTATCTGAGACAGATGAATCGTAGATGCCCTCCTGCATTCAGAGGCTGCGAGCCAGCTCGGCAGATTCTCCGCATTCTCCGCCAGGACGCAGGGACTTCCTGTTCTTCGAAATGCCGCATTAGACAACCGATCTGATGCATTTCATCGTCCATGACTTCACACGTTGAGTGGTCTCCGCATGCTGTTCCGGTTTTTCTTCTGGTAGATTTCAAAGCTGCGTGGCCGTGTAGGGACCCAAGGCTTCAATACCGTATACCGAGGCTTCAGTACACCAATTCGCTCATAGGTCCAGGTCTTGGGAAGCTCAGCTTCGCCAGAATACAGGATCTGGACAGTTGGGGACTGTAGCCCAAACATCCCCAAGCAGCTACTTCCTTCGCACATGAAAATAGGCAGGCAGCAAACTCCAAACTTTCCAAGGCTCACACGCACATACCCTTGCCTCTTGAAAGAAGTTGCTGGCTGGATGGGCGACAGCTGCGACAGCTGCCTCGGTCCTGAAACGCTAAGCAACTCATAGAACACCGCAGAATGCCACTATGCCACTATGCCACTACCCTCCTCCAGACGGCGCCCCCCCGCGCAATGGACCCGAAAGCCCCCAAAGGACGAGCCTCGGGCAAAGTTCCCGAGACCAGGCAGGGAAGGACCATGGGGCTCCATGGGGCATTGGGACGTATGGAGTGAAGCGGTAGACGAGCCCCGGCTCGACTCAGTACCGGTATCTTCATCCCGGAGCCGTGCAGCTTTTCGTTCTGATGACGTGCAGTGCACCGGCACATCCTTCAAGGCGTTGGGTGTCAGTGTCCCATCCTGGACCAGGAAAGCCTCGCCGCAACCTGGGCGCTGGAAGCTCTGAAGTGGCATAGGGCAGACCCCTGGTACTCTGAATGGTGACGCTACACCAAGTCATTCACATCGCTGGATGATTTGCGAGACGCTACTAGAAGCCTTGACACTCAGTACGTGCTTTCTGCTCTGATCTCTGAACACTAGATGCAACCTGGTTTGCATCTGCTTTTGGGGTGTCGGTTTCGGAACCTTGCTGCCTTCCCTGAACCCAGGGCAAAGAGTGCAGCCTCCGTGCCCCTCCAGCATACGCGTGCCGTTGCGAAAGTTTTCCATGATGCCGTTTGAAGGTCCTGCAGCATCAGCTTTTGCATTTGGCATTGGCAAATGCTGTTGTGACTCTGGAGGCATCGGTGGGAGTTCCGTGCGACCATGCTATTCCTGGTCGTCTGCTGTCTGGAGATCAGGCCGTTGCCTTAGAAGCAAAGATGACAAGCCACCCGAACTACGCTGGAACTTACGCTCAGAGAGGGTTTGGTCGGTAGTCATCGGCGCGCATCATTGGGCTGCGAGCCACTTTCACCGAACGCTGAACACTGAGTGACCTCATCTTCGCCGTCGACTCCGTCAGCGCGATCGTGGCGCAGGTCAACGACCTGTTCCTGGCGTGCTTGCCTCAGGTCTAGCTTTGTGGCGAATTTAGGATCCGGGATGTCGTCGTCAGGTTGGAACTGAAGGTCCATGTTTGAGCTCGATGAGTAGTTGCGGGTTGATGCACTTTTGGAGGGGGGGGTGGGGGACGAGTGACAGTTCTTGCGCCGTGAGGTACTCTTCGGCAGTCTTCGCCATGTTGGGCTTGAGAGCAACTTTCTTCATCATTGACGCCCGGCTCAGGTTTCGCATGCCTTCGTTAGGAGCCTCCGTCTTCTTTTGAGTAGGCTACCCTGCTATCCCCGTCCTTCATCAAGGGTTCGGCATGAAACAGAAGTTTGTTAGGGGGGCATGTTACAGCTGATTCCTGGGAGAATGTCTCTTTGGGCTGCTGGCTGCTAGAGCCCTCTTCGCTACACCCTTTCTGCCAAGCCACCAACCTCTTGCAAGGCTTTTCCAAAGCCACTCCCGCGGGCCTTTGTCATGTCAACTTGCAGGGAGGTCTGATGCTATTGGGGCTTGGCCGAGCATCGTGGAGGGTTTCCCAAGAGTGGCATCTGCACCCTCCACAAGGCTTCTGGACACCTTCCAGCCCAAGCAAGGGATTCACCCTTGCGATGTCAGCCTTAGCCCTCAGCCCAGGATGTGCTTGTCCACATGTTCGAGCTCCTCAAGTATGGAGTGGCGGCTGTGCCTCGGCGGCTGAGCATCTCGCAGCATCTCGCAGCGTGGCTTCTGTGATGCAGATGGCAACTGCGAAGAAGGGCTTTCTGAGTCCTAAGTTGCGTCAGAAGCTGTCGGAGCTGTCTCAGCAGCCCTTCTCGACCTGCTTGGAACCAGATGTACTTAAGATTTTGAAAGGCTGGGCCTTGCAGTTAAGACCAGGTGCTTGTCTTCATTGGGGTGAAGCTCATCCTGGCCCACCACTACACCATTGAGCCAGCGACCCGCCTGCAGATTCTCCGGCAAAGTCGCCAGCAGCCCCGACAAAAGGAAAGCTAGTGGCTTCCCAAAAAGCATTTTGTTTCTTCGACAGAATCCTTTTGCGTTGGCAGCCTCTTGTGTGGGTTTGAGCGACACGTAGCCCCCTAGCTAGAACCGTCCGAAGCTCGCAGCATACGGTGGTCTTGGTCCTCATCGGCTGCATCGGCGCGTCCATGGTCGCCTCTGTCATGAAGGCCCATGCCAGGGGCTTGCAGCTTCAACGCAAGGTCTCCGAGACTTTTAAGGTTTAGGGATCTTTAGTTTGGTGCACAACAAACTGCAGGATGAGGGATGATATTCGCATTTTTGTTTAGGCAAGGCTGCCGAGTCACCTGTTTCAAAATTCAATGCCTCACGCTTTGCGAGTCGTGCATGCCCCTCCTGCGTACTGCTCCTGTCTCTCTAGGGTTGTTAAGCTTACATGTCTTTCAAGTGTGCGCATGGTCTCTTGATGGTAGTGCTGACGAAATCCGAAAGGTATCTGGATTTGGTGTCTGAATTTCCCTGAGCAGTATCCGGTTGAGCTGCCAGCCGGTGATGCATTCGATTTCGATCGATCACGATCCAATCAATCTGTCTCTGGCTGACCCAGATCAACACACAATCTCCTGCAATCTCAGTGGTGATCTTGACGACTCGATTATCTAGCTCGTGAACCCCAGCGGAGGCAGAGATGGAGAAGAAGATGCAGGGCCACGACCCAGAGGACTCTGGGCTCATAAAGCTACGGTTTGCAGTGCATCAAAGGCGAGGCCGAACTTTGCATCGTCTGTGATCCTATCGCTGGGGCCAGGATCATGCAGCTCCGTGAGTGTTTTTTGGAGCCATGAATCATACGTGACATATACACACATGTACACGCTTCAATGTTTTCTCTTTCGGGAGGATGTTGCCAAGCGTGTGGAGCAGGCCACTCACTGAGGGACTCAGAGACTGTCCTCTTGTGAGCCACCCGCCCCATGATACCTCGAATCCCTTGAGTCGTGCTGTAGCATCGCGGAGCATCGCGTGCAGGTCAAAGAAAGGACGTCTCCGTTCACCTCGCCCTACGCGTGCCGCAGCCAGTAGTGGTCTTGGTTTTGCCAGTTTTGCGGCTTACTTTCCTTTGTAGATTTCAGGGGTTACTGGTGCATGTTGGGATCATGTTGAGTCCCTTGTTGCAGGGTCGAGGGGGAAATGGGATCGCCACGAACCCCGCTCAGTACTTCGTAAGCAATGGTTTCATACCGGCATATTTTAGAAGTTTCGGTGAGGGCCCTACAAGGACCACACACGCTGAAAAACCCACTGTCGGAGGGTTCAGGTTTGCCGTGCGAAACCCTAAACCCTAAACCCTAAACCCTAAACCCTAAACCCTAAACCCTAAACCCTAAACCCTAAACCCTAAACCCTAAACCCTAAACCCTAAACCCATTAGTGGAAGGGAGGTTTTTTCAGTGGGGGCTTTGAATCGCGCCGTTCGCATGGCAGGCCTGCGGCCCTGCCGACCGCGTAGCGTGCCTGAGTCGGCCCGGAAGTCGCGGATTAGTTTAGGGTTTAGGGTTTAGGGTTTAGGGTTTAGGGTTTAGGGTTAGGGGTCCAGTCTAGTGTGCATTGTAACTGGGTTTTGTCCGGGAGTGTCAGCGGGCTTCCGACGTTCGAGCCGTTCAGGCTCCAGAGAGCTGAACGTGCGTCCCTTGGCCTCATAATGCCTCACCGGTGGCAATAAGGGAGCTGGGAGTGTGGTTGGAGGGCAGAACAGGGACCTCTCGAATCCTTAGAAGAGTTTTGAGAGATGCAACAGCTGTGTTTCGCTTGTAGGTCGCTGTTCATGGTTCCTCTGAAGACCTTCTAAATGCTCCCATCGGCACCGCGAAGATACAGTAAGAGCCAGAACGCTCATGCTCCAGCTCTACCTCCCTATGTCGAGGATGAGAATATCTCAGCTTGGGAAGCAGCAAAAAATCGGAGCACCATGGTTTGAGGTGCCTTACTTTTGGGAACCCACCCCCCGTCGCCCTGTGTCCTTGGCCAAGAGTCTTTAGGCAGGTGTTGTGAGACGGGTTGGCATCAGCTCTCATTGCTCCTCCTCGCCCTGCAGCTTACCTGCCCAGAGGCTTTTATTAATCTTTTCTGGGCAACGCGGGAGACTTCATGCCCCCAAAGACCTAGGAACTCAGATCTCGAAGCCCATGTCACAAGCCTGATGCAAGCGATGTGGAGCCCGACAAGGGGCACTCAGTCTTAGAGGCTGGGACCCTGAGTCGTAATTACAAGACGAAGGAGGGATCTCTCCCTGAGTGAGGATTGCTGTCCTCTGTTTGGGAGCCCTCCCTGCTATCATGTCGGCCGCGGATTGCAGCAGCTGACACCGAGCCGGTGTCGCGCCGGTGCCCATCGCGCGCGTGGTAGATGATGCGGCCTGGAGTAGATTGGGCTTCCGAGTGCGTCGGATAGTGTGAGCATGGAATCTTCAGATTCCTGAGATGCATCCTTGCGTGGACTCGTGGCACTCGTCTTTCGGTCTTGGGGTCGTGTGTTGAATTCCGTTTAGAGGGTTGATGGCTTGCAAGGGAGAGCTTTGGGCTGGTCGAGGAAAGAACCCGAAACCCAGGAAGCGTACTTCCGGATGTGCTCCTTCTGGGATGGCCAAGGCGAGGTCGGCAGCTTCATTTTTCGGGTTTAGGGTTTATAGGGTTTAGGGTTCAAAGATCTTGATCCAAGAGTCCGGATCGCTGCTGGGGTGTGCAATCAGCACGAAGAGAAGGTTCTGAGCTGGTGAGCACGGGGGCTGTCTTCCATGAGTTCTGACACCCTCTCCCAAAGCCGCCATTCAGTTGAGCCCGCGGACGTTCGCCGGTTCTGCAACGGCCGCCTCCTGCGGCAGATGGGGGAGGCAGCCCAGGCCGAAGAACCTGGGGGTTTAGGGGGGTTTAGGGGGGTTTAGGGGGTTTAGGGGGGTTTAGGGGGGGTTTTAGGGGGGTTTAGGGGTGTATTGCATTCAAGTTGCGCCATCTGCCTGAAGCTGGGCAGGAGATGGCTGGCGAGCCCCTGATCTCAGGTCCCGCAGAGGATGCCATCGAGGCCTTTAGTAGACATCTCTTTCGGTGCCTTGGGGACAGGATAATATTCTGCAACCCGGAATTAGGTCTGGCGCACCGTGGTACTTGCATGCTGCCGAGAATTCCTGAAAGATCAAGATCTATCATGATGTGCTCGCGTTTCGGTGCTTGTTGCTGAAGAAGAGGGCTCGCTTCCTGATGCTCAGAACCTGCCACATTCGTACCAGACGAGGGCCACAACCCCGAACGACTCAACAGTGCTGCCCGCCTCATTGGAGGCACAGAGTGCCGCTGCCGGTCCCAATGGACTGGAGGCTAAAAGTGGCAAGTCGTGCAGTGCAGGATATCGAGGAAATGCCGGTGACATGGACAAGTTCGTAGGATTTCGTAGGGGTTGTTGGATTGAGAACCGTTCCTACAAAGAGCTTCAACTTCTGCCGGCACCCGGCCGAAAGGCCTTCCTGGACCACTGGAACGCTGGCGTCTACAGCTGCGCGAGGTGGGCACTTTTGAAGGTTGACCTGGCCCATGTGGGGGGGGGGTTTACGGAAAATCAGGCACCCCTAATAATAGACCCCCAAATAGTAGGATCCCCTTTATAATAAGGACCCCAAATAGGTACCCCTAATATCGTAAACGCCCATGTTCATGAACAAACATCGTCAAAATTTGGTTTCAATTGCTCCTGGCGGTCGGACGCATCTGACCACATGCAGGTGCCACAAGCAGCTGTACCCGTCTTCTTCAAAGTGGCGCGGTGCTTGGCCGTGCATAGGTTGGAGTTCAACACTGAGTCCATCTCACAACAAGCGGCCGACTTGAGGGTTGCTTTATATGTTTGGCTGCCCTGGTAGATGCCCTTTGGTAGATGCCCTTGTATGATGGTGCGTCAAATCTGAGCGTTCAGAGGCGTGGCCCTTGCGCTTGGCCTTCGTTCCGAGCCCCCGTCGCAGCGGTGCCCGAGATGCAATGTTCAGTTTTGTCTCGTGCATGAGCTCGATCTTCAGCGACCGCTCTGGGCCACTGCCGCTTTTCGCTAAACGCACAAAATCTCTGAACCTTTTCTGGAAGTCGATTCCCATTGCCGAAGCTATAGGCCTTACGCACGCGACCCGTGGTCGGATATGGAGGCTGCTTGGTGGATGATCTGGAGCTGTCTTGCAAACGGTGCGGCCAGGTTGAATTGTGCAGTTGCCGAGGTTACAAATGTGCCGTTGCAGAGCTGTACTGCAAGGGCTGCAATTTGTTCATAGGCGCGCTACTGCAGTCGTGCTGGTTTTTGGGACTGCAGATTTGCTTTATCTTTGACGTACTTGCCTGGACAGGTCACTGCTTCCAAGATGCCTTCGAACTGGGTGACAAGGCTGGGAACATGCTGCGCCACCATTTAGTCTTACCCCTTTGCGACCCGCCTTGGCCGGGGCCTGCCCACCGCAGCGGCAAGGCAAGGTCGGCATGACAGGCTCCATGGTTTGTCGCAGGGGGGTGACGACAAGTAGGAAAGGAAGGGGGCGGGGGCGGGGTGGGGGGCGGGGTGGGGGGCGGGGTGGGGGGCGGGGTCAGGGCGGGGGGGCCGGGCAGGGCCTATAGGGGGCAGGTGACGCAAATGCCCAATTTAGCGTCCTCATATATTGCAACAACGTTGCTGCGGAAGTGCCTCTTCGACTGTGAGCCAGGAGTGCGCATGTGGCAGAAGAGATGACAAATCAAGCGTTGTGATACCGTGTGATGCTTGCCATGGCAGGGCCCGGAGAGCACTGGTTGGCGCCACTGAGTCCTTTCGCGGTCGCTGCGCTTTGAAGCGCAAGCGAACTTATAATGCAGGGACAGCATCGGGATGCATCCGGGCGATCCTCATCTCAATAATCGCCGGAATAAAACCTCAACGATCATCTCCATCCAGCTCCGGCGAAATCTTATAGTAGGCCTCTAAACCCCTCATGCCAAACGCCTGATTATTGGGTGAGAGCCCGGCCACACCCTGCCACTTCCTCGCATAGAGCGGAAAGTTGAATCTGGTGGCGGCACTGCGGAGAGTGGGAGCCTTGGCGCGTTTGTCAACTGTTTGTTTTGGCAGAATTTCGTCTTGAATGGTATAGGATAGCTTTGTTTGTCGTGTTTGCTTGAGTAGAAACATGTGTTGTTCTTTTAGCGCAGCTGTACTTCTAGCGCCTCCCTTGCAAGGTCACCTGCGCTGGTGACATTGACGCCCGTCCTGTCCCGGGATGCCAAAGTCTTTGGAGTTTGCAGGTGACATCCGACATCCGCAGTCTTCCACCTACAAGAGCTGGCAGAGCCAAGTGGAGTCCTGCCATGCGTTGCTAACGAAACTCACGCTGGGAGACCTCGCAAAACAGAGTCATGAAGGAAACTGGGGCAGTGGATGGGGACGTAGGATGTCAGCCACACAAGTCGTACCTCATCAGATAGCACCCTTATGGTCCCCCACCTGAAAGCCTGTGAAGCTAAAGCTGATGTCTACACGAGTCATGATGACTCGGGCCAGTCGTTTCCTTCGTGAAGCTGTCCCTGAGCTGCGCTGGTCACGGCCGACGTTGGGAAAGCAATTGACAAACGTTGAAACCCCCACCATGCCTGAGAGATTCTGAGAGCCTCAGTGACTCCAAGCTCTGCTGTGGAGCTCTTCGCATTCAAGTCAGCAAGGGTCGTCCAGTCAGCGTGAAAGATTGGCTCAGCATGCCGAGAGTCAGAGCCCTTCAGGGCTTTAACAAACACAGCCGGATCTGCAAATAGCTGGGGTTGAATGGGGTTGAATGCAGACCATCGCGCTTGTGCGCAGCCCGAGCTTGCACCACAAACCCGAGGGATGACAACCCTCGGCGTGACCTACGAATACCCACGACACTGTTACCATTACTACACCCAACCTCAACTCCAAGCTTGGCCACGCTGGTAAGCGGGGGAGCCTCGCTGCGAGCCCACCTGGAGAAGCCATCTTCCGGAGCCATGCTGCCGATTCCGCAAGTGAAGCCCGAGGACATCAAAGGCCGAGGGCTGGAGGGAGATGCTGTGCCGGGCTGTCTTGTGTAAAATTGCATCAACAAACCAATCTGGTGAACAAGATTGTTGTGTGCTTACCATCGTCATCATCATCATCATCATCATCATCATCATCATCATCATCATCATCAGTCACCAGCATGTTCAGCAGCAGAATGAGGATTTGTGGTGCTTGTGAATAGTGTTGTAAAAGGAACAGCCTCTATTGGCGATCGAGTTGAGGCTGTTGGGAAGACGGCTTTGCCTGCACCCCTTGGTTCTGATGGGGTTGCCATGTCCAGGGCTTTGAAGGCCCATAACACAACCATGGAACCTTTCCACGTTGATGGCCGTGTGGCTGCAGGCTTTGCCAATGACGCGAGCTCAGCAACAGTGGCAGGAAAGAGTTGTGATGCCCTTCATACCCACAGGTAGATCGCATTTTCATGCAGAAGTTTCAGCACCATGGCGATGTGCAAGCATGGCAACATGTGGTGGGCAACACCCGGGGGGGGGGCAACACATGCCCTCAAAAGGCCAGCTTGTTTCTAAGAGGTGATGCAAGGGTCCTTGAGACTCGGGGCTGGAGACTGAAATGCAGCTGCGAGGTCATCGCGCGCCTCGCGGAGCTGATGTGGGGACCTCAGATGGGGACCTCAGAGGTCATCTTGAAGAAGATGTGGGATGCAACTTGATGCAGGATTCAGTGACGGAATGATGTGGTTTGAGGCGCTAGATTGGTGCAGTCGTTGTCTTGAGTTACACGTGCCACTTCGAGGTCGCTGGCTGCTTTTCTGCCCGTGGTGTTCCGAGGCCCCCTCCAACACTCGCCATCTCAGAGTGTGCAGTTGTGTTGCTTCGTGGGTGTGACATCCGGTGTGAATTTCAGGGTTTCGAGACATGTCCTGAAACGGACGCCCAAAGCGTCCCGAGTCCAAGTTCAAAGCGAGGTGGGCGTAAGCCCGCGAAGTATCTGAGGCTGGGGTGGAGGAGAACCATGGAGGAAGGAAGGGGAAGAGAGAACCAAGAAGCCAGCTCACGTGGAGCAACAGTTCGTTGCCAACTAATTACAGTTGATTTTAGGCCCCCCTGCACTCACACCAAGCCAGCACTTGAGAATGTGGCACCTAAGCCCTGGCGGGCAGAGCCTCCCTGCACAACCCCACAGGGCGGATGAGCTTCACATCAGCACGAACGAGGCCAGAAGACTAGCAATGTCGAGCTTGGTCCTCTTTGTCCTTGCCGTTGATGGCAGTGATTGGCAGTGGCTGGAGAGGACTGCAGCATTGAAAGCAACAGCGGAGCGGAGGACGCATTTCCGATCGCTCGCACTGCGATCACTCGTTTGTCGCAGGGCTGCTGGGAGCGGTCTGTTTTGTGTCAGCATCTGTGGACGTGTACGGCCGTAGTGACTTCCCGCTTTGCCTGGAGGAAGAAAGAGAAGAAGAAAGAGGCCAGCGACAAGGAAGCCAAGGACGGGCCGAAAACGTGACCACCGTTTGCTTGTGCTTGTTGCGGGATGCCCACCCTCTTCTCTCCGCTTGTCAGGAGGGCAATGCTGCAGAAGAGACGGAGACGACAGAGGCGGCAGAGGCATCCCGACAATTCTTAGCTTAACGGCTTTGGCGTTGCTTAGAGCAATTCTAGGGACCCACGAGACATCCTTCAGAGACCATCTGAGCCCAAAGTGGGAGAGGCGCTAGTCGCTGTGTCAGGACGCTTCTTGCCTTGCGTAGTCGACAAGAGCGGGCATCTTATCTAGGGGAAGAGTTCGGGACACTGCCCCATCCACACCCCCCTGAAGGCCGGAGGTGCGCCGACCGGGCTCGCCTGCTTGCTGCTCTACCTGGCCTCAGAGGCACCCTGGGCCTGGGCAACTCTGTGGCTGTGTGGCTTTGGGAAGACCGGGTCGGGACAAGTCGCAAGAGTTCTTGAAGCAGCGTAAAGGGATGAATGCATGGAGAGGCTGCAAGATCTGCATGGCTCAGTAGTTGTTTGATGTGTCTGTCCAGCAGAGCAAACCATCATCAAGCAGCCGCAAAAAAGCATCAACCATGTCAGAGGGAGCGACGGAAACTCTGGAGCCGGAATCGCCATCTCACCATGCGAACCGACATGCTCTGGAACATCATGCGTGCCAGTTGTAACTCTTTCCCATTTGCCGGCCTCAGCCAGGCACTTGGCGCACGTGCCCTTTTGTCCCCTGCCCGGAACCCAAGCGCTGTGTTTAGCTGCCCGTGTCCGTGCCTACCGAAGTATGTATGTACTGGCTTTCATGTAAGGTCCTGCCAGTACAGGACGAATCAGCAACCAGCCGTTCTTATCATATTCTGAGTCTGCCGTAGGTCTTCTTGTCAAGCTGTTCTCTTGAATGTGCCCCCGCATGCCATAGACCCCACTCATGGGTCCTTCTGGTTTGACACATGGGTTGCTTCGATCACCCTGCGCTGACCATGCTGACCTGTTCACTATCCTCGCCTCAGCTCGCCTCGGAACCTTTGTAAGTCCCCAACTGGCGCAGCTGGAGGCGGCATCCGGCTCCTCCAAGGCACATGCTCTTGGGACGGGAGGAACGTAGTGGAGCAATTTGAGTTGTGGAGGGTGGCATAAGGGGGCAGCATGGCTCATGTTGGGCATCTTGAGGTCCCGCAAAAAAAAGGGTGCCCTGTCCGCCGAGCTCAGGACTCGCCGGTCCTGGTCGTCCTTGAGAAGTTGAAGACGGTGGGCCTGAGGGTTCCAGGTTGCTGCAAATTGCTGTGCACAGCTCGTGGCTTGGAGCTTACGTGAAGTTAGCCATTTAGGCATCCTGATGCCTGACTCACCTTCGGAGGGTTTTCCAGGCATGGTTGTTCGGGTGTTCGAGCCTTGTAGCCTGGCAACCGCATGTATCAGGTGGGCAAGAAGCTGCAAAAGCGTCACGCCGACATCCTGGATATGAGCATGCTGGAGGGGGTGTGACGACTGCTCGGAGTCGTTCGGAGTCGTTTGGTGGGTTTCGAGGTAGCTCAAGCTCCACAGGGACTGCTCATAAGATGGCCTCACTTGTTGGCAGGCACTCACACAGGAGCCCCCAAGCCAATTGGAAACAACCTTCCGAGATCTCCTGGCAGGAGCGGCTCAGCCTGGCAGTTGCAGAGGTCTTGAAGCCGCAGGAGGTTCTCTGTAGATCGCTCGTCACAGTGGAGGTCTTTAGAATCGGAGGCGGAACATTCGGAACATTCGCCCTGCATGGACCAGGTTTTTCAAGCCCTCCACAGCGTCGTCATGATCTGTCCGCTGCGGCATGGATTGCTCGGCGCGTGAAGGGAACACTTTTCTTGAAGGGCTGTGGCTTTGGTTTCGCACCTAGCTGGGTCTGCGGCTCTGAGGCTTAGGCAAGGCCCGCGTGCGAGCTGGGGTCAGCAGCCTATCAAGCCAACGGACGGTTGTACTATGCGTGTCAGGAGAATGCTGGAGATAGGAACCGCAGCGGCATTTCTTGCTAGGGCTCGACATCTTGATTGATGTTTTGTAGCCAGGTGTGCTGGTGGCCGCACTGCTGAATGCTGTCGCTCGGTTGTCCAATGAAACTCCAAGCTCAAGCCCAACATTTTCTGTTGTCGTGCGAGGTCCGCTGCAGTTGTTGCATGTGCTGTTCCCGTCCGGTAGGCTTGGAGGGCTTTAGAATTGGTTGCTTAGGAGTTGGGTTCCTTTGAGGCATTGTCGCTGGGGCTGCCAGCCATTGCCCGTGTCTGGAGAAATCGGCAGGCTCCGGGAAGACTCTGCGGCTGGCAGTCAAAAGTTCTGTAAAGGTGTATGATTGTTGGCCAGGTGTTTCGGTATTTCCAGAAGACTTGTTGCGCGTACAGGTTTGTTGGTAGTTGGTGTCGCGCGATGACTATCCTCTGCCTCTTGACAGATTCCGGCAGCTCCGTTCCTGCTAGCCCTGTGCGTCGTGTGCTCCATCGGCAGCATGGAGGGAGTGTGGGCTGGATGGGGGGAGGTTCTGGATGTTCAAAATCAGGCGCGCGATCCCAACCAAAAGCAGTTTTTGTTTTTTCCTTTTGTTTCAATGGGTTTGCTCTTCGCGAAATCTCCAGCTTGGGAGAGCTATTGCAGAATTAAGAGCTGCTTTTGGACTCTGAGATATTCCGAGCTGGCAGCAAGAGCCCTCCTCTTTCGATGTCATCCAGAGGCCCGCGACTCTGTTCGGATACGGCCACCTCTCCAACCTGCTCAAGGCCCTGTCCAAGCTTTGCAGCCTGCTGAGCGGAGCTTCGGAGTGGCACTGCTGGTGG
This sequence comes from Symbiodinium natans, assembly GCA_905221605.1. Taxonomy (NCBI): domain Eukaryota; class Dinophyceae; order Suessiales; family Symbiodiniaceae; genus Symbiodinium; species Symbiodinium natans. Next base: position 144,254 of record CAJNDS010002630.1, read on the forward strand.
AATGTCTTCTGGTGCAGAGGCCCTCCGGTCTATTCCGGAGTTCCCGGCTTTCTGCAATGCGGCTTCCTTATTCGGAGTGATACGTCCTGCGCTCCGAAAAGCGCAGAGAGAGTCTACCCCAGGCCGTCATAGACAATACAGACATGCGACGTTGCATGCGATTGAATGCTCTGATGCTTCAACGAGGCTCTGCAGCATGCTCTGCGGGTCGCCGCGCTCGTCACTGCCGACGCGGACGCCCGCTGCTGAGACGGAGGAATCTGCAAGAAGACGTCTTTTGAGTCTGTTCAGTCTCCCGACCTGTCTGCGCACTGTGTGGTTGGAGTGCTTGTAGGTAACGATGGGTGCAAGTCATCAAGCTTTTGGTTGAGTCCAGCAAGTGCATCAAGGATGGAACGCCCGGCGTGTTCGCCATGTTCCAGGAAGGGCACCGTTCTTCGTTGCTGTGCAACCTCCAAACTCGTTGAGATGATAACCCGTGGACTCGCGTAATGTCTCTAAATTGGTGATCAGTGCTTCTTCCCCCCCGCCCCCACCCCCACCTGCGGCCCCAAACAGTTGAGTGCACCTGAATAGTGTGTGTGTGTGTGTGTGTGTGTGTGTGTGTGTGTGTGTGTGTGTGTGTGTGTGTGTGTGTGTGTGTGTGTGTGTGTGTGTGTGTGTGTGTGTGCTGCCCATTCAGCAACACGTCGCAGGACAGGAAACCCGAATGTAGTTTCAGGGCCCCACACCCCACACCGCACACCCCGCAAACCACTACCCCCAACCCCACTCACGCACGCGCGCACGCGCGCACGCCAAGAAGTTCAAAGCAGCTGTGTGTTCTACAAGTGTTGGATCTGTGGTGCTTCTTCCAGCTTGGTACAGCGCTGGCAAGAGCACGTCTACTCCTACATCTTTAGACCACGCCCCTTGATGCGCTTCCGGGTTCCTTGTCGCAAGTTACAAGTAATGTATAGGGAAGTGCACGCCAAACCCGGCCCGGACCTCGGGACTCAGGCAAAATGAAAGCTGCGTGCGTCCCAAGCTACATACGAGACGACCTAGGCCCGAAGCCGTGCTTAGCCCGCGATAAGCTTCTCCGCTAAAGCTTTCTGCACCCCAAGCCCTGAACCCTAAACCCTAATGAGCCCTGAACCCTAAGCCCTAAAGCCTAAACCCCAAACCCTAAACCCTAAACCCTAAACCCTAAACTCTAAACCCTAAACCCTAAACCCTCACAGTCTCACGGGAATCGCAGGCGGCCTCGCTTCTGACCCAGATCTCCAGTCAGGCCGAGGGCTTTGCTTGGGGTTCCGCTCTTGCTTTCGGGTTCAGGGTTTAGTGTTTAGGGTTTAGGATGGTTTAGGGTTTAGGGCTTAGGGTTTAGGGTTTAGGGGGCTCATAGAGGGCTCCGGCTTAAGGATGGTTTCAGGCAAGAGCATGGCTTGTTTCAGCCGCCGGAAAGCCTGGAGTGCAGGTGGCTTCTGCGAAGCTGGCGGAGGTGCCTGAGCCAGACTGATCAAAGATAGCTCGGGTTTAGTTTCTAGGGATTTAAGGGTTTTAGGGTTTAGGGTATAGGGTTTAGGGGAGATTGCATTGGTCGCTCGGCTTGGGGGATGCGGATCATGGCAGGTTCGGGACCGCAACATTTGCACATGGCAAGGGGCTTTGGGATTCTAGGTCGGTTCCCTTCTTCTGCGGTCCCTGTTGCAGCCCCTTAACAGAAGAGTCCCTGGAAAGGGAGTTTGTGGTAGGATCATGTTTGTAGAATTGGCGTCATGGCCATGACTCAAGAATCTGTGTCAGGCCATAGCACCCATCCGGGCCAAGCAGGACTTCTGGAGCCTGCTGGACAACTCGACGGCAATGCCCCTCTTCTCTAAAGCCTTCTGAATGCTGCGCAGAGCAAAGGCATCTGGGTTTGTTGAGCTCCCCCCCCACACATCTCGATGACCTCTTCTCAACCTTTTTCAAGTCTCACGCTTGAGCAACATGCTTGCCGGTCAACTTGAGCAGTGCCAGCGTCTTACGTGATTCAAGATACGGTGCAGCGATTAAGGGCTTCATTAGGAGTATTGGGAACCCCATCCATCCGAAAAATCGCTGACCCCGACAAGGCATGCGCTGATCAGCATGCTGGGCACGGTGTGGCTGGCCTTCGCCCACTTGCGTAGGCCGCCCTCCACAAGCTTTTGTTTCCTTATGGGACTGATGGTAGTAGCGATTAGTAGCTGCTGGGGGGCAGAGGGTTGGCACAGCAGTTCTTTGACCTTCAGTCCTGCCCATTCGCCAGGCACACCATGCTCCTGGCGGTCATGGCGCTGCTGTCCATTGCCGCCTCGCCGGTGACACTGGCCTTGGGGTGGCCTGAGGTCCTCCCGTGAAGCTGGTGCCGTGTGCTTCTTTGACAAGCGCTCAAAATGAGCTCTGGCCTACCTTGCCCCACATGTCTCCAAGAGCTTCTTTCCGAGACGTGGTGGAAGGCCTGCAAGCTACTGGGTATGCCGACCAGCGAAGCGAGCCCGCAGCGAGGCACCGCCTTGCCCCCCCGAGATAAAAGCCCCTCAGTCCAAAACTCCAGGAGAGCCCGACTCAGGGTAAGTGTGAAATTATGCCCCAGGCCTTGTCGAGGGCAGTTCCAACCATGGTCCGATCATCGGGAGTGAGCTCCCATGCACACATCAACTTGAGCGGCGTTGTGTTTGGGTAGCCTTTTTAATATCTAAACACTGGCATCATTCCGGGTAGCCTCTTCTTGGGGCGTGCGCTCTCCGCGTGGCTTGCAGTAGAAGTAGCTTCTGCAAGGCCAGGCTTAGGCTTGCGCAGCTTAGCCTCAGTCCAAGCCAGGGCTACTGCGGTTCACCTCCGTCCTCTATGCGGGAACCGCGGGAGCCACACTTCTTTCAGGAGGCCCCCCAGGGCGCAGGGTGCCTGGCTTTCTACCTTCAAGCGATCAAGCGAGGAGTCGGGATTTTAGAAGCTTGGCGTGGGAAGCTTCGCCTGCAACGTCAGTTGAGATGACATGCCAGTGCTAAGTGCACAGACAAGTGTCACGCCTGCTTGATCTCCGTGTTCCCGGCTTGGAGGCACTGTGGGCATGATCTCCGCGATGCTGGTGGTGCAGCTTCTGGCGAGGCGTGGACATTTGCAATACAACTTTTTGATGGCCCTGCAGCGCCTGAACCGCTCGGGAGCCGTGAAAGAGCATGAAGGTAAGAGAAGGACTGCCATGAAGGCTGCGGGAGATTGCTGTTTCTCATGGTCCTAGTCAAGACGGAGCTTCGGGCAGGGCACTATAGGGCCCTTAGAAGGTCTTTGGGTTGATGGGCTTCTGCTAAGTACACCACGGCGAGCGCCCTCTTTTGCCCCAACGCAAGAGGGCGCTGCAGTGGGCCGGCGCCTCGTGTATCCTCGTATCGGGGGCAAGATGCAGGGTTGTCTTGAAGCCTACAGTAGTGGAGCGACCGAACTTGAGAACTCGGATGCAGATCTCAGAGCCTACTTGTAATTATGAAGTTTGTGTTTCGGCTTGGGTTTCTTTGGGCCGCGTGGTCTGTTCTTCATTCGCCGCCGCAGGATCCACGGAACCGAAGCCTTTGCCAGCCTCTTCACCTGAAGCCCGCTGTTGTGAATGCAGTGAACGCATAGCCTTGCGACGTCTGAGAAGAACTCGGATCCACGGTCCACAGGGCCACGTGCCGATGTACGCTGCTGCGCCCCACTCGATAAGGGCTCACAGCACCTGCTGAACCTGCGGGGTGAAGCCTGAGGGGCTCGGATAATGCATCCTGCCATGTTGGGAATGGTCACCAGGCCGCGCGAAGAAAAGACGAGAGATGTGGTTGTTGCGAGTTCTCCTCAGCAAGCACGAAACTTTGTAGCATTACAGCTGGTGATGCAAGTTGATGTCACAGTAAGCCGTTGCCCGGCAACGGCTTGGGAAGACTACCGCTCCTTGAGGGTAGGCATGGGATGTTCGCGGACGCGACGTCAGGTTGAATCGTTCTTCTTTGCTGCCGGCTCAGTAGGAGTGGGTTTGTGGGGCTCGCATATTGGTAGCGTGCCTCGCAGCTACAGGACTTTTGGCAGCTTATTGTGGATTGTTGGTGTCATGAACAGACTTTGTTCTTCAGGCAAGCACAGGCTTGAAAGAGCTGGAGTGCATGGAGGCTTTCCGTTGCGAATCATCCTCTCCTTCCAATGAAATTGATGACGTTCGAAGTCGCCATAGCCCTGCCCGAAAGCAATTTTCCGAAGATAATCGATCACAAGTGTGTGAATACCAGTTCCCTCCCTCCCTCTCTCCCAACCTCCACGCCCGACGTTCAGCTACTTCCATGCTTCTTTTTTTTGGAGCGCGAACGAGTCCTGGAAAACCTGCAACAGGCCTGCTTTAGGTCCCGCTAGCTTAACCTACTCCTGTAGAGGAAAGGATCTAGGAGGTTGGCCCACACGTTGCCGCAGAGGTTGGCCCATACGTTGCCACCTAGCCGCTGGACCTAGCCAGTCAAAACAGGAGGAAGGACAAGGGAAGGAGAGGAGTCACAGATGGCCGGACGTGCGTTTTTCCAGTGCCTTGCAGTCGTTGAGTATTCGGAACAGACTAGCAGAATTTATCAGAATTTGTGCATGTGACAGTACAGCTCTCCAGGAGGATGCATGAGAGACTTGGCCGCTCCCTCAGGGGCCTCAGGGTAACGGCTTCGTTGCTTGGAGAGAGTCGGACCCTTAAACATCATGTTTCTGGCCCGTGATCCAGTATTGTCATGGTCCCTGTGCCCAAGTATGGTCGGCACTGTGGTTATGTCCCAGCACACAGCTCAGGGGTCACACTGCTGTAATGCTTCCGGCGAGGCTTTTGCTGACCGCACGGCCCCTGCGTTGGGCCGGGGTGTATTTGGGCGTGCGGCGTGGTGGTCGCGCTGGCACGATCGGATGGTTGTCGTCAGTTGTCGTTTCTAAAGGGCTTGCGGGAAGGAGATGCGAGGAGCATGCGGAGGAGCAAGTTTCAAAATACAGCTTGCGCTGCATGTGCTCGAAAGCTACTTGTGCAAGTGAGGCCAAGGAAGGCCTTTTAGTTGACAGGGGACGTTCGTCCGAAGCAGTCCTGCACCAAGAAGCAGCGAGAATAGCTGGCCACCCCACCCCTTGCTGTGAAAAAAATGTTCTCCTACAAGTGCTTGAGTGCAACTGCTGCCAGGCTCGCTTGGGCAATATTTTCCACAACTGGCGCAGCAGGCTCTTTCGCCCATCTTTTCGCTCATTCTCGCTGATTTCGCTCATTCTGGGTCGTGCAGTTTGACCAAGTGCGCGGAAGGCCATGAACCTCAGGGTGCCAGAAAAGCAGGCGCCGTTTGCTGGGCCCTCGGTGTCGAAGTACTCCTGACGAAGCGTCCAAGCTTTGCAGCAGAGGAGGCCACAAATCTGGGCCAGGAGTCCGGGAGCATCTTCAGAACTTTGTTGAAGACAGAGAAAAACCCCACAAATGCTCGGGCTAGTTTGGAAGCTGCTTGGGGTTGCGGCTTGCTGGGTCGGTCTTGGGCCCTGTGTAGCCCTTTGGAAGCTTAAGATCTGCTGCGCCTGAAGCTTTGGATGCCGATCCCGCGAGTCAGAAACGAGGCTCCACGCCCCCGGTGCTGGTGCAGCGTCGTGCCTCATTGACCAACCGGACAGCAGGCAATTGGGATGAGTTTCAGCGGAGTTGAAGACAGAGATTTGGACTTTCACGGTCTGAAAGTTCCATAGTTAATGGTTTGTACCGGGGGGTGGGGGGCCTTAACTATTGATGTTGCAATTGCCCCTCCCCTCCCCGCCCTCTCCATTCCATGTCTGCCCTCCCCCCATCCCCTCTCCACATCCCCCGCATGGGCATTTGTGAGCATCATTCTGAATTCTTGCTCGCAGTTCACCCACACAGCTCCTCAGCCTTAAGTTCAATCCCTGGCAACACCGGATCTATTGGGGATACGGCCGTCGTCATAGCGCCACATCAAGAAGTAAGCATGCTTGCAAGTGAAGCATGCTGATGCTTTGGTAGCCCCGGCCGAAAGTCATATTGGGGTTTCCGAAAGTAAGGGACCCCTCATCTTGAACCCCAAATAGTAAGATTCCCTTGGAAGACGGACCACAGTAAGGTACCCCCCCCCCTAACTTTCGAAGATTTCGGAGACAAAAAAGAACCAAAATATCCGGGGGCTGCCACGTGGAGCCTGCCTGCGGAGGAGGCAGCACAGCACGGGAAGTGGTTTGGACAAATGGCACCAGGGCCGCTCGGCTTTCCAGGGGTAATACAGTAATACTGTGCATCCTCGTCGATATGACACCTCATGCGGAGCGCGCGAACACCCTGGCACACCATGGAGCTTCGTTTGGCGAACTTCCTACAAGATTTTGAACTATTTTTGAAGATGTTCTCTGCGAAAACCTGAGCCCACTCCAGCATGCCTTTGCCAAGCCCAGGTGGATCGAGCGCGGGCCCTGCTGCAGGTGTCGCGAGATGTGGAAAGCATTTGGGCGATGTGAAAGGGGTCATGGGCACTTCTCAGCTTGCCGCAATGACAGGATGCTGAGAACTCAGGATGTTGAGAACTGGAGATGGCCATTGGTGCCGGGTTCAATGTTTGGGGTTGAAAGGGTTCACGATGTACGTTCGGTCGCCCTCAACTAAATCTTCAAAGCTTCTTGAAGCCTTGAGCCCGAGCCTCGAACCAAGTTCTGCTTCCAATGGACAACGAAAAGTCTCGACATCCTCTGACAAACTAGACAGCCGGGCGGTTAACCCTGGTGTAGGAGACGCTTCGGAGCGCGGCGAGATGGGTGCCGGGCTCTGGACACGGCGAGGGTCTGAGAATCCCGGACTCTTAAACTCTTCAACTTCCGAACACGTCAGGCGCCTTCATGATTCTTACGGCCTTATCCAGGGCCTTGGTGCCTAAAAGTCTTGTAGAGCAAGGCTGGGTGGCTGCGCTCATGACTCGGACCTCCTGGACAAATTCATCCCTCGTGGATGAGGCTAGCCTGGAGGGTTATCGGACATGCTCGCGGCACGTGGGATCACGTGGGATCACGAGGGATGATGCAGCATCACTGCTGAACCTACGATCCTCAGCAAGCCATGCCGCGCATCAACTTTGAGCATGTGAAAGCTGGGGGCGAGCCAGCCTCCGAGAGAGCTTTCTTCAGGCGCGGCGGATCGAAGCCACGTCGCAGTTTGTGCTGGGTGCCCAGAAACTACAGGCCCTCTCAAATACTCGTACTTGCGCTCCTTTGAAGCCCCGTTTTCTGCAGCTCTTTTTTGTGCCATGTATGACTCACCTAGTCTTCTGGTCTCGGTACGTCTCGGTTCTGAGGGTGCAACTGCGCAGCCTGTACGACTTCAGCATGCGTCCCCTGCATAACGGTGGTGCCCGAGTTGTCGATTCGCAGACGCCTTCAACACCTGGCCCCAAAGCCTCCTACTAAGGCCCCAATTGCTGGAAGTGAGGTTGTGCTTTACAGCCAGCCCCCCCTGAGGTCGAGCCCTGCTATGCTGCTGATCTTACTGGTCGCAGTTGGCATGGTGCGCAGCTCTGCCTCCTGCAAACCATGTTTGTGCACTCATCCATACATCAGATGCACAGATGTGAGAGAGGTGCCAGGAAGTCTGTCTGGTGGCCAGGTACTCTCTGTGTGCCTGGCCTTGTACTTCCGCTCCGAGCCCCGCACCAAGCGTGGGGTTTGCCCAGTGCCCCTGCGAAGCCCTTGTTGTTGCAGGTAAGAGTCTAGCCTTCAAGGGCGCCAGCAACACTGAGCTTCTGCGGCCCGATGCCCGAAACCGCCTGAACCCCCCCCACATCCTGAAATCCACGTCCTTCGCGCCAAGTATGCGTGCGGTCCAGTGTGCCGAAGGCCGCGGTTCGGGCCTTCCCAGGCAACCGACCTACCAACCGAGGCCTGGGCATTTTCATGGCTGTTCTGTCATTGTCATGGGTACCTGGGTACACTCCCCCTCGCCCTGACAGATCAGAAGAGCAGCCTCGGCTCCGCAATTCGGGACCGTAATATTGCAATATTTCGCAACGCGTAATGAATGGAGTTCAGTTGTGACATGGTGTGCCCTCGGAGATAGAGGTGCTGCAGCGCGCCCGGTCCTCGCGGTCCGGCCTTGGCCTTCGTCTCGGAAATGGAGACTAAACCCTAGACCCTAAGCCCTAAACCCTAAACCCCAAACCCCAAACTCTAAACCCTAAAGCCCTAAACCCCAAACCCTAAACCCTAAACTCTAAACCCTAAAACCCTAAACCCGATTTGATGCCGAGGTCCTCCGCCGTCGTTGCTGACATCGCCCGTCGGCAGCCCTTCATACAGGACCGGGTTTAGGGTTTAGGGTTTCGGGTTTAGGGTTTAGGGTTTTTGCGGACCCACTCCGCCACTTAACAATGCGGCACGGTGCATCATGGCAGCACGTGGTAGTCAGCTTCCTACCTGGAGGCCCTTTAGGATTGGGTGTCGTAGGTTCATGCACTTAATAATAATAAGAATAACAACAAGAATGGAACAAGAATAATGATAGACTAATATTTCGAAACTTGCAAGTTGTGCGACATTGTGCGAGGAAGGCGTCTTCCAGCGACAAGACAATTCCCAGGACTGCCTGAAGGGTGGATACTCGCAACTCTCAACTTGTGTGCACGGAGGCACGGAGGGTCTTGAGGGAGGATGACCACATCTAAGCATATCTAAATCCTCCTTGGCCGGCGAACCGCGCCGCTGGCGGTTCCCGGGAAGTAACTGCAGTGACTTTGGAGCCCTGAAAGTTTAGGACTCGTTGGCTCTGCCCGCCGGCGACCGAGCTGCGATCGAGCGTTGTGGTCTCTTGCGGGCACTGCGCTGGTGAGATCAAAAAGGGGATTTGGCTTCTCCACGCATCTCCACGCCACGCATGCCACGCAACCAGAAGCGGTTTCAACTGCGACCTGTCTGGCCTATCTCCAGGTCCTTGGTCGTCCCCAGCGGCATGGAATTGGTTTTTGCGGCCCGGGAGCCCAGAAAGCCCATCGTACCTTGCACGCTCTTGCTGGTCTATGATGCTCTATGATGCGATTCCCACTCCTTCGATGTACCGATGACCACCGCACTGCATAGAACCCTGCAATAGCTCCTACTTTCAGTCTTTGGCAGAGTTCCTTCATGCACTGCACACGCGAATCGAGCTGCGTCGGTTCTTTGTCTCGTCAGATGGTCCGAGGTCTCGGAGTTGGTCGCTGCTGAAAAGCAGCAGCTTGCGCAGCAGCCTTTAAACCTTGTTGTACGTGATGTACGGATGTACGAGTGACGCACATGGCCTGGTATGACCCCCGCATGTGCTCATGCTCAGAGGCGGGCATGTGGAGGCAGTAGAAGGGTGCAGAGTGTACGTAGAGGGTCGTGGGCATGGGGGGTGGCACGGGCAGCGCTGGCTGTCGACAAGTTTGCCGCATGCATGGTGGTGCCATTCCCTAATTCAAACGCAGGCAGAGCCCTCTGACTCTGGCCTTTTTGCTTAGTTTCATTGTGAGCCTCTGCTAAGGTTCCACATTGTGGATCTGCAAGGTCAGCCTTTGAGCAAAGCTTCTCGGCTATGTAAAACTGCGGAGCTTCGGTTGGGGATTCCAGCCTGCGGAGATGCGCCGATGGCGTGCCGCAGTCCTTTGCTGCAGGTCGTCATTGACGAGTTCGGCTCTCGTTGCGGTGCGCCGTTGTTCCACATCACATGTCCTGGAATGCCGCCTTTGTCTCCCAACGAGACTAGCATACTAAAGCCAATATTGGAAGCACAGTATGGAAGACCTGCTCACTCACGGATAAATATTTTCGCAAATGCGTGGGAAGTGGTTGGGGAGGATTTTGGGGGTTTGTCCGCTGAGTCTGCCCGCTGCTGTGCTTCCTAAGGGTTGTATCGGAAAGTCCATCTTGGTCGTATCTAAGGGGGAGTCGGGGCTCATTGAGATTGATTCCTACGGATGCCAGGCATCTTCCTCCATTCTCTCGACGATCGGCCGCTTGCTTGGGCAGCAGCCCTATGTGATCCGAACACAAATGACACCAGTCAGCACGAGACACGCTCCTGAAAAGTCATGATTGCTTGGGCCATGCTTTATGCATGCTTTCATGCGAAGTATGCTGTTGTGCATGGGCCATGAGGAATGAAGCCGTTGTAACCGACTGTATTGCGCGCATCGTCGTCCCCATTTGCCCATGTGAGATGCTTCTGGTAGAGACACAGGTCCGCACGGCGCCGCTCTATGAGTCCGGGGCTCGTGATCCTGATGTTTTTTAGCGGAAGGGGTTTGAGTAGACTCGTTCGAGTCCTCGATTTCGAGATGATACGCCCCGCAGGAGGAGCGGAGGTCTTCCACAGATTTGTTGGCCTTCTGGTGAGGCCTGGTGGGCTTCGCATAGCTTGGAGCTCGCGTGTGTAGCGGGCTTCCAGGTCGAAGCTACAAAGCATTCGGGGCAGAACCAGAGTGTAGCTTTGGGTCTAGCGTCTAGAGTCTTAGAGTCGTGGTGGGAATGTGTGATTCATTTCGATAGCTCTCATTGTTGCCTCCAACGAGTTGAAGCTGTAGCCCACGGCGATATGGGTCGCTTGAGTCTCAGAGGGTCAATCGACTCTGCGCAGGTCTACGGAACGATCGCCAAGGAAGACCCTGTGCCGAACAAGCGGTACATGCCCGGGCCTGTGGCGTAAGTTGGCTTTGCTTTGGGGTTGGGCTTAGTTGGCGGCCATCCCCTGAATGTGGCAAGAAAATCGCTCATGAACAGAAGGCGTGGGTATGGGGTTGAGGTCATGGAAGATGCCTCACAGCCCCTACAGTCACGTTCGCCAGACATGCTGGACCGTGAACGATTGATTTAATGCACCCGGCTTTGCCGCATTGCCCTGGTATCAGCCAGGGCTTAAGGCTCTGGATTGAGGGTGACGGTTGAACCCTAAACCCTAAACCCTAAACCCTAAACCCTAAACCCTTAACCCTTAACCCTAAACCTTAACCCTAAACCCCAAGCCACTTAGGGTTGAGGAAGTTTGGGAAGCTTTTAAGTTTGCCCCGCCCAGGCTGAGAGATGCTTCGGGGCAGCGACTGTTCACCTTCAATGGAAACTTCCCGGAGAAGGTCCGGGGTTGTTGGGTTTTGGGTTTAGGGTTTAGGGTTTAGGGTTTGGGGTCCCCTGTTTCATGAGCATTTCGGATTACACTGCTTTCGGCTTGGAGTGCAACTTTGTAGCAACCAGCACATTCCTCGTCTTGGACTGCCTAAGCTGACAGTGATATGGTGGAATGTTCACCTTCATACTGTTAACAGGGGCTCTAAGAGGGGTTACTTTAATCCCTATCAAGTGCTCTCATTCTGCTCCGGAAGCCGCGCAACTCCCACCCATGCTCACTGCGAACGCGCCTAGCGTGAAGGGGCGCAATCTCATCCACAATGCACAAGGGACACCTGAACAGACCATCAACAGCCAGCCACCCCCAGCACGTCCTTCAACCCACCAGTTTTTGACGTTGCCATGGGCAAATTTTCAGCCATGCTGAGTTTTGTGACGCCTGTCGAGCCAGCAACGCTTCCTATGTGCAACCATTGACTGGGACATCTGCTGAACATCATCTACTCGAAATCTCGTGTGTGTGTGTGTGTGTATGTGTGTGTTGCATGCTGCGTGGCGCAGGCCATCAACGTGGTGAATGCCAACGGCCGTCTCGTGTGCGACACGGAGCGCTGCGCTGCACCGGCGGGGGACGCCTCGTACTTTCAGGCGGGCGCTCAAGTTTTTTGTCCTGTGCGCGCCTGTTGGGCCCGGGTGGATGTCTTGCGGAGGGCTTCAAGTCACCCGTTGTCGTTGTCTGCGACCTTACGCGAGTCAAAACAAGGGAACTATGGCTTTCATTCGACCTTTAGGTACGGGTTGCTCCCAGCGTGGATGCCGGACTCATTCTTTGCGGCACCCGAGCTGCAGAGAGCATGCTGGTCTTGAGAGGTAGGATCCTGCAACTATGCGAGCTTTTTTTTCTGTGTTGGGGGAGGGGCGGGCAGGAGGCATAAGGCCTTCAAGCACGGGAGACTGGGATCAGCTCTCCTGTCATCCATGCACAGCTGCAAGGATTGCTGGCGATCGACAAACTTCGACGAACCTGACTCGTGTAGGATTACTTGCCCGAGCTCACGATCCCAGAGGGACACATCGTGAGTCTCACGTCGGGCCTTGCGTGTTTTATGGCAATATGCGAGCTGTCCCAAAAGCCTCAAGGCGCCTGTGAGCGCATCTCGCACAGTAGAGCCTAAGACTTAAGAGCTTTCGGGCAGACTGCTGGGACGGTTCCAATTCACAAGACAAAGGTTTTGTGGAGGCTACACACGCTTCCTTGCAGTGAGCCGCTCACCATGGCTGCATAGGCCACTCATGCTGAGCCAATTAGTGGACACGCCCCGCCGTTCATTTTGTGACACGGCGCCGCGTACTACACCGCGTATCGCTGGCACTCTCGACTGAGGCTGAAGGCTGGCGTGAAGCTGTCACGCATTTTCTGTAGTGCTTTCCCGAGTTCGCAGCAGAGATCAACATGCCAAGTAGGGCACATCCTCTGCCATTGTAACCTGCATCTGGTATTCTAGAGGTTGCCAGCTGGTGACGTCACAGTTTTTTCAACCAGGTCACAGATTCCAAGCCTAGAACTTCAATAAGCCGGAGAAGTTTCCGTTCATCCACAACATGAAGCTTCTTATCGAGCCTGTCATCTCCGTGACGCCGTTTGCCATGGTCTTGACATGTCTTGGCTATGTGTGTATATATATATGTTCATATCTGTCGAAAATGATATGGAAACAACATGTACGCGCACACACACACACAAAATAAATAGATATGTATGTATGTATGTATGTATGTATGTATGTATGTACGTATGTACATATGGATGTATGTATGCATGTACGTATGTATGTATGTATGTATGTATGCATGCATGTATGTATGTATGCATGTATACGTGAATGATATCGTATACATATTGCATGTTTTATATGATGTGTATGCATGTGTATATGTGCATATATATACATACAACGTATATAGGTACATATGTATATGTACATGTGTATTCATGTATAGAGGTATATGTATATGTGTAATACCTACTTATATGTAGCATGCTTATCTGACTGCGCGGCAATGCCTTCTCGTGGCCTGGCCCAGTAGCCGACGAGGCCAACGTTGTTGGCCAGAAGGGTGGCAGCACCTCGCAGCGCGAAACAAGATGCAAAACACAGCGCTTGGACCGGAGGATCTCAAAGGGAGGTTGGACACCAGAGCCCTCGCTCCGCAGCCTCCTGTCGCCACCTCTGAGCACAGGGCCCAACCCGAAAACGCCTAAGCCCGAAGAGCTAAGGCGGCTGAAAATGTCAACTGTAAACCCCGTCATGCCTTCATCCGGGCAGCTCGCCATCGTGCTGCGGGAGGCTGAATGGTGCGGACATGTGTGGAAACGTTCGCAGAACATCAAGGAGTTTCCTTCAAGACTTGCCGACCAGAATGCCAGCCTGCCTGGGGCGTAGAAAGGCACCCTAAATCCTAAATCCTAAATCCTAAATCCTAAACCCTAAACCCTAAACCCTAAACCCTAAACCCTAAACCAGTTGCGCGTGGCTCGGCTCAGAGCCAGGGGGAGCGCTTCGGCGATAGTATGCCGGGCTTCAGCTCAGATGGTTCACCCAACTTCTCCCGGTTGACTAGACGAGACTCTATTTCTCCCCAGGCACCTGACTGATCTTCTTCCTTTCAAGGAGTTGGCAGGTCCCAGAGCAGTGGTTCTTTCCATACTGGGCCTTTTTCTCATTTTGAAAAAAAACCGCCGCAATGGCTCCGCCGGAGGGCGATGACGAGGTCGAGCCCTTGTTTGAAGCTGGCACTCCCTGTTGCTGGCAGGGTTTAGGGTTTGGGGTTTATGGTTCTCTCAGGATCTTAGTTGATGCCACTGGACACACTGAGCAGTTGTCTCAGGGAAGTGAAAAGGAGCCTCGGTCATGATTCGCCGCAGGATTTCTGGGAATCTTGGTTCTCCGTTCCAGGGGCCCTGTTCGAATTAGAGCCCTCTCTGGACTCAGGTTTCATAACGTAGGAGATGAGGGCGTCGCGTTGAGCCTTGAAAAAACAAAATCCGCAACAACTGAGAAATAAAGCCTGTATGTCAGATGAACTTTCTACTGCTTCTTGTACGTGCATTCTGGAAACGCTGAAGTGCGGCGGCTCAAAAAGGTCGAGCCCGTTTTCAAACGGGTAAATTACTTGCCGTCGAGGCAAGTCGGCAGATCTTCTGAATTTGGGTGACATGCAGGGGCCCATACTAGGATTTGGGGTGTTGTTCGAATCACGTTTTTGCAAACATGAAAGTCGCAAACATCCTTGAACGGAAATAAGCGCTCTGCCAAAAAACAGTCTCAGACATGCCCGTTCCCTCGTCGAGATTTTCAAGTTTCGTTGTCCCGAGTTGCTTTAAGCGGAAGGAAGGAGTTTCGTTGCGTTTTGTAAGCTTCAGATAACCTTCGGAAACCATAAGATTGCAAAGAAATGTTGAATGGCAAATAAGTCTTCACTTCCTCTAGCTTCCAAGTCGGTAGAGAGCCCTTGCAGTAGAAAAGAGGCCATAAACTGTGCTTGGCAAGATTTTGTTGAAAAGGGGGTTCAGCGAGTTTATTCAAGTTGCATAAGGGCCGTAGATGTTTCTTTATCCATTGAAGCTCAGCCCTCTCCTGCCCCCACATTGGAAATGAGAAGTACAGTTTTCTGTTGAACAAGCTCTTGTCTCACAGACTCGCAAAATGATTGCTCGCAACCATCAGAATGGTGGGACTGACCAGGAACGAAAGGTAGGGTGAGCAGACTTGTTCATCATACTTACGTTTCTACGATTGTTAGACTTGCGGTTACATGTATATTCACACTTGTGTGCTTTTGCTTCATGTTTCTTTTTTGTACTTGGGTTGTCTTTTTTTAAAAAAAGAGATTCATGTATACTGCAGGGCTAGGCTCATGCGCGCGATGGACCTGGTTTCCATTGCAGGCTCTTGGGCAGTGGCTTCCCGTCATCGACGGGCTGCACATTGGACAGCTGGTGGAGATAGAGGCGTGTGGGCGAAGCCTGTAAGGAGTGAGCAGGCTCAGCTGGATTTCTGGATCTTCATTTCGGGTTTAGGGTTTAAGGTTTGGGCTTTAGGGTTTAGGGTTTAGGGTTCAGCTAAGACTTCCAGCATGCAGCGAACCTCTCCGTTTTCGGTCGTCCAGGCAAGCCATGCCAGTCTGGCAGGCAAGCGTGGCCCTCGGTGCATTCAGTTGAATCTCTGACAGCATGTCCGGTGCTAGAGCTATCCATACATTGGACCTGAGGGGGCATCACACAGTTTGCTGGTTAACTACCTTTTGCAATACGTCATTGTGTTTCAATGATGCACCAGAAACACTGTGACCTGCTTGCATATATCTGGTATCTTGAAGGTTTGCAACTTAGTCATGTTGACCCAGGAGCCTCACATGTAGAGGCAACAGTGGAGTTGCCCAAAGTGTCGTGCTGCGGCTGACTCATGCCTGGTTGCGATCCTCCCTCCCTCCCTCCGAGTCTGGCAGCCAAGGTGTGGCCAGCTTGTCAATTGGCTTCCGGAGGATAATCTGTTCGAGATTGCCCTCCTCAGTCTCTTGCTTACGAACGCTTCATCGCCAGCATGCCCCACGCGATCGAGCGAGCATGCATCCACACGTAGAATTCTTCAGGCATTGCAGCAGCGGGTTGAGGGTTCCTGTGCTCCGCTTTGTCTGACTGAGCCCCCCAAGCGTCCGAACCCAGGCACCTGTTCTGGCACAGGAAACCGTATGTCTACACCCGGCTCCCAAGGCACGGGGCGAACTGTGCGGGTGGACCCCAAGGACGTACGCAGCGTCACAGACTGTCAGGCCCGCCTCGAGTCACTTAACTGTTACGAGCTATTCCACTATTCCAGGTCTCTTGCAGGCAGAGTTTGGAAGAGAGATCAAAGAAACCACCAAGAGTTCCGTATGCAGTTGTTGTGGCAATGACCAGTGAGTCAGGAACCATGCCATAGCATGCCAGCACTTGGTATGAAGCATGGTGGGGTATGTGGTAGGAGGTACAGGACAGGGAGCTAGTTTGGGTCGTTTGCTTCTCGCTCTGCCAGGGTCCAACGACTGGTGGTGGGCCAGACAGCTTCGACATAGTCATTGGTCCGAGGACGAACCGGGATGCACTCGGCGAGGCCCCCCCACACGTCCGCACATTTGGTGACATTCTGCATACATTCTGCATGTAAACCGGCGGGCGCGCAAGCAGTTTGTGCAATGTAGCTTTGCGACAGTGAAGCGACGAATTTCTGTTGAAGATGCATCCATTCCTGCAACGCCATTTAAGTTGAAGAACTGCTTTGTTAAAGTGAAAGCATTCAGCGACATTCACGAGAGACGTCCGGGCGGCAGGTCCTCTGCAACAGCCTACTAGAGAAAGGCTTGGCGCACAGGTTTTTTGCTGGTTGCATGCCAGCTCACGCGTATCTAAGGGAGCCCCTTTTGTGTTGCAGCAGCATGAGCAGGATAGTTTGAGAAAGCGGTTGGGCTACTTCTTGGGAGTCACGGGCTGCGCGCCTCCAGCAGAAGCGCTCTTGTGTGAGCCGGGCGCACGGTTTTGCGCCCTTCCAAGGCTTCTGCGTCCTTCGTCTGATTCAGCGCGATGAGGATCGTGAAGAAGCGATGAGGGCAACCTGCATGCAATGAACTTTAGGTGGGAAAGTTGCTGTCCGTGTTGCAGCTATGTTTGACGCTCCGGTTGATCACAGCCAGGACGAAAATCGGTTGTTGTGCTGACTATCTTCATGATGCATAGCTAACTTCTACAGTGCTGGTGTTATAGGACTATCTCAGCTGTTCTTAATCGGTCCTTGGAGTCCTTGGCCTGCCGAGATGGTCCGGGGATTCGACAAGGATAGCAGGCCACGCCCTCAGTAGCGGGATGCGAGCATGGCTCGGACACTTTCGGACTCAGTGCGCACCGCCTTCACCTTAGATACTTTTAAACTCTCTAGACGACTGCAGGCTTTGCCGATTGGCAAACGAAGTCGAGGAGGGCTACCTCGGCAAGCTCAAGCCTCAGAGCACTGTTTTCGGCAAAGAGACTGCAGATCGGCTCCTTTGTGGCCGAAGAACCTGATGTTGTTGTACCTCCACGCGAGCTACCGATTTGAAGGGTCTTTGCGTTGTTGCTGGCCGGGAGTGGCAGAGTGCTTCTGCTCGTGAACCTTGTATGACTGACTCGTCCCCCAGGGGCGGCCGCGGCAAAGTTATGTGGCTGGATCCTGAAGACTCCTCCGTTCCTCGCGGTGCCGCATTGCGAAGGCCCCTTGGGCCTCGGTTCCAATGGTGGGATTAGCAGATTGGCAGATTAGCGTCCGGCGCCTTCGGGAGCACCCCGGCAGGAATGATGCAAATATCACCAGCTTGGCCGAGATTCTGCAGCCCTTCGCAGAGGAATGGGCCTGCCTTTCCGGGTACCAACATGACAACCCAAGCATGTTCGTGAAAGCCAACTTAGCACGTTTGGATGTGGCAGTTTAGGCGTGTCAAGGCTTGTCAAGCTAGGACTGTAGGCAAAGAAACCTGTGAACTGTTCTGAACCATTTACCTAAGGCCTTTAATTCCCTGGGTACCTACGAGACAACCCGGAAAGCCAACACACACCGCAAGTCACGCCAGGATGTTCTCGGGGCGCCAATCTCGGAGCGCACGCCAGCGATGGCGTGCATGCTGGGTGCCCGGCAGACGGAGTTTTGCAAGACTACATGCATTGCTTACTTTCCTAGAAGGTGAGAGACGGGCGCGACTGGGAAAATTCGAATCTGTTTTGCCAGTTGCCTCTCGATCTGGAATAGAATGCTCAGCCAAGAAACAGATTGGCGGAGGTTTTCGTGTGCTGTGTATTCTAGCCCCCTTCCCCCAAGCCTCCGCCGCCGCGGGGGGGGGGGGGGATAAAAGGAACCTCAACCCTAAACCCTCCTTGCCCTACACCTGGGGCGTGCCATTGAGCACGATCATACGTTGGCAGTTGCATGGCCAAACTCGATCCGTGGTGATGCACCCCATGTGAGTCGAGGTCCATGACGGATGCGGAGGAGGCCATCTACGAGCATCCGACTGCCTCAGACACGATCATCGAGGCGCTCCATCACATGGGATTTGCCTTTTGACAATCCTCCCTCCTGATCAGCACGCGAACCTGGTAGAAGAGACTTAGCCAGGCAACCTTCATTTCCCAAGTTCTGGCCCACCGGCCTACAGCAACCTTGAAGCGATACCGTGGCAACCATGAGCAGGGCAACGCAGTTTCACTGGTACCAGTAGGAGAGCTTGAGTGCACATTCGGCTGGATTTGGCCAGTGGCTGCAACAGCAAGCCCGGAATGGAACGACTGTTTCGTACTGTTGTGTGCTGATTCCATCAGTTGGCATGCGAGGAGTTCTACGGGAACTGGGCGCGCAGTGTGCTGCGAGTCGTGCAGCCGACGTGTTTGACACCCAAGTGGGGGACACGCTGAGATGGTGAGATGCTTCAAGAAGGACCATGCTCCTTGACCCTCAAGCCGAGAACACCCAGTCCTGGCAGTCTGTGTTGCAACCCCAAACCTTCAGTGCGTGGGTCCACAGGCTTTGAGGGTTGGCTTCGCCGTTGGCCTCAGCGTCCTCTTTGCCCGAGACATAGGCACCTCCCTGCTTCTCGGACAGGTGCACTTCCTGGGCCCCGGGGAGTGCAAGGCTGCCCCTCAGGGTTTCGAAGGGACGGGTTAGGCAGTGGCAGCAGGCGCTCCGTGCTCCTTTCGTGTTTACGCAGCAGACGTAGTCCTTGTGTGCAATAATGTCGCCACACATCAGGCTCCACATTCTGAGTTTTTTTTTGCACTCCGGCCATGCACCGAGAGCGTTGCGTGCCGCGTATCATCCCCAGGTGGCTCTAACGGCAAAGGACGATGCGCCCATCAGCCGGTTAGAAGAGAGCTACGTGCCTTGCTTCAAGCAGCAGACATGAGCTGGCTTTTTGGCTCGGCTTCGATTACAGAGTCTATACCGCGACTGCCAAGGAGATCAATGCAGGTCCCAACACGCACGCGCGGCATGTTTGCAGGGTTCAGACCTACAGGGACCGAAGTCCGTCCTTATTTGCCGTGCGTGCCCATGCCCCGTTGTTGCAGGATCATCCTCATGAGGCAGGACACCTTCGACTATTGGTATTGAGCTCAGCAGGCTAGCAGCAAGCAGCGGCTCCCAACATCAGTGAAGCAGACGGGTCCGTGGCCATTTCCGCAAAACAGTCGTTTGGGTTGCAGTTGTAGCCATGCCGTAAAACTTCAGGAGAGTGGCACAGATTGTTGAATACCTCTTATGTAGCTTATGTACTTCAACAGAAGATGGTTGGAGAGATTCAACATAAGATTCGACGTGTCACCCCTAACACCCCGAAACACAAGGGACCCCTACTATACACCCCGAAATAGTAGGATCCCCTGACAATAAGGACCCCAAGAAGGTACCCCTATTTTCGGAAACCCCTCATATAACCCTAAACCCTAAACCCTAAACCCCAACTAAACCCCAAACCCCAAACCCCAAACCCCAAACCCCAAACCCTAAACCATAAACCCTAAACCCTAAACCCTAAACCCTAAACCCTAGGGGGCCGAAATGGACCTAATCCCCAGGTGTGACGAGCCCGAGGATGACAGCGAGGCCTTCTGGCTCCAGCAGCAGCCCCAGATTTCTTGGGCTTTCAGGCGCCGGTTTAAAAGGGCTCTCATCGGTTCAGTGTCTCCTCCCTAAACCCTAAACCCTAAACCCTAAACCCTAAACCCTAAACCCTAAACCCCAAACCCTAAACCCCAAACCCCAAACCCTAAACCCTAAACCCTAAACCCTAAACCCTAAACCCCAAACCCTAAACCCTAAACCCTAAACCCCTAATCCCTAAGCCCTAAACCCTAAACCTTAAACCCTAAACCCTAAACCAGCGGAATGATAGGGTAGGGGCGCGCCGTTGCAGACATATCACTTCGGCGGCGAAGTGAAGCAAGCTTCGGCTGTCAAAGCACGGCTTCTCTGGAGCTGTTGGTGATAGGCAGTTCAAAGGTGGGTTTAGGATTTAGGGTTTAGGGGATTCCAGAAGGTCCTCCGCGAAAGAGACATCGAATCAAGCCAACAGATTTCTCCTACATTACATCCTGCAGCGCGTGCGCGTTGACGGAATCCGACATACCAATGACCATCCAACAACGCCCATGCTCATACCCTCAATCCCAAAACCATACCAGAGCCCCAAAAACCTTTGTCCTGCCCAGGGCCTTCCTGCTCCGGGCCGGTCCCAACTGGACCCTGGGTGAGGTCATCGATGGTGACCTGAGCCTCCTGATGAGCCGAGGTCCAGAAGAAGGGTTCTGGGCAGTAAAGATTCCAGTTTTGAGAGCACGGATGAGAAGGGGCGCAAGATGTGGGAACCCGAAAAGCCAGGATAGAATGCTGACAGAGTGCTGAGTTGGCCTTCTCCCATCAACTTCGCATTAGATGCAAAAGCTTGCTGCTTAAATGCAAAAGGCCGGATCTGGTAGTTGTTGGCAGCACCCGCCAGCTTGGCTCCAAACAACCAAACAGCCAGGAGCCTCCGCCTCAACGAAGCCACAGATAAGGTTCAGGGCTTAGGGTTTAGGGTTAAGGGCTTGGGGTTTAGGGTTTGGGGTTTGGGGTTTAGGGTTTAGGGAGCAAGTGCCCCTGCGGCCAGGCGACGGCCCGCCACCGCCCTCGGGCCCCGATGTGGTCGCCGTGGTGCGCCCCCCCTCGGACAGAACTTCTGCAACGCCAGTGACTTGTCGAGCCGATGGCAAGAGCTACAGAAAAAGCTTCGATCAGTTTTTGGCAAGCAGGCCAGCTTGTGGAAGTTCATGCTCGTGGAGTTAGTCAGTTAGTCAGCATGGTGTAAGAGGACCTCTCTATCAACAGTGAGACTCAAAAGCTTTCCTGACAAGGAGCCGCGGATGCCTCGCAACGTTTTGTTGCCACCTAAAGCCTGGCCCCCTGGCCCTCCATCTCGCAGGTGGCGCTGTCCTTGCAAGCCTGCGGCAAGATGACAGACCACCACAAAGAGCGTTGGCCTCAAGCAAAGGCGTAGACTCGTAAGAGATGCCTGAGTGGCCTTTACCATGCATGGCCCTCAGAGATGTGAAGGGTGTTGTGGTGCTTTGATGGCGGCGAAGTTTCCGTGTTGGGCCCACCTGGTTCCTGTGGGACATTGCTCTTTCCAGCAGAGCTGTTTCTGTCATAGATTCAGGGGTTCGGTAAATGCTGGAAAATGCTGTAGTAAGAGTGGATCTGATCCCCATAGCGTTGAGGCAAAGGCTCCCAGCATGCCATACTCTGATGGTTTTTGCTCCCATTTTTGCGAGAATTCAGGTGGACAGCCTACACGGCCGGTGTGGATGCCCAGCTGGAGATGCCCATCCTCCGTTTTGCCTCGCCCTGAGACACAGAGGCGCTGCTCGGAAGTTGAGGGAAGCTTCCAGCGGTCTTTCATGACGGGCTCCGGGCTCTCGAACCTTTGAGGCCATAGTACAAACGCGAGTATATAAATGTCAGTGATCAGTCTCCATGGGTACATAGATGCGTTTGCAGATTGCCAGGGAACTTGAGGCAGGTGCAAGACGCCCTCGTCCTTCCGAGGAATATCTTCCGTACTACAACGAGGAGGTGGACTTGCCCCAGGGCACGACCTTCGTGAAGCACTTCTCGGTGCAAGATGGCGCCGAAGTCGCAACCAGTCCTCAGCCCCTCAGAAGGAGTAGCTTCCAAGAAAAGTGAGGGCCCAATTACGTGTCGCCTGCACGTGTTGATCCGAGGTGTAGAGCTTTTTGACAACAAGGTCTTTGAGATCTCCAACATGGAGGCCGCGAAAGCACAAAAGCACGACAGCACAGAGAACTGGAGCTACTGCAAATGCCAGACCCACAACCTCACATGGGAACGCAGCCACTTGGCAACCCCACAGACCCGTAGGGTGCCGCGTTGTGTACCCTGCCCAGACCCATCGGGTCTTGCTTCAAAGTTCAGCCCGATCTTCGGCTGTACACACTCGCCTCCAGGCCGAGTGCATGGACCCGATGTACCGTCAAGTCATGGAGGCCAGGTTTAGGGTTTAGGGTTTAGGGTTTTAGGGTAGCAACGATCGGGCCTGCGCAGGTGGGCTACCTGTCCACCTTGCAGATAGGGCTCACCAAGAAGCTTGGGCCTCAGCTTGCTTCATAGAAGGGAACTTGGGGATCTTGAAGACTTTGAAGACTCCGAAGGCAAAGAAGCCCCCACCCGGTGAAAGCGCGAGGATTGCAAACTCGAAGTCCACCCATGCCTCCGTGTCCGTGGGCCTGGACAAGCAGGAGACTGCGAGCAGTTGGCCCCGCTGGGCATGGGCTCGCCGACCACATGGGGGTTTCCGAACATAGGGGACCCCGATAAGGTACCCCTAATTTCGGAAACCCCCACGTTAGGGGTTGTTCCAGAAGAACTGTAGCAGTATCGGCAGCACAGCAATGAGGAGCAGCTGGCTACTCTGGGGACTGAGTCAACGTGTGCCCTAGAGTACCCATTTCCCCCCCCATTTGTTCCCAGATTGCGATAGACTGCGATCTGCGACCAATTTGTGCCGCCAGAGGAGTGGACGCAGATGCCGGTCGCCACGAGCGTAGCGACAAACAACCAGCTGGCCATTGTCGCGAACCGCTTCAACTACGTCTTCAACCTAAAAGGCGTCTCAGGGTTCAGCAGGGTTTCCAGAAGAATCCCTAGACCCTAAACCCTATACCCTAAACCCTAAACCCTAACCCCTAACCCCTAAACCCAGTATATGCAAGCGCGCCCATGAAGGGCTGCGCTGCCTGAGCCCTGCGCCCTGTCAACCTGGCAGGCGGCAGCTACGCGTGCGACACAGCCTGCTCCTCCTCTCTGGTGGCCGCCTGGCTTTGAGATGTGATTGCCTTGCTGCAGGGTAGGACAGGAGTCGGTCCCAAACCACCAAGGCCAGGTCAAAACGAAGCTGACTCGATGCCGCCTCCCCTTCTCCATAGGAAGCAGAAGAAGACACAAGCAGATGGAGCTGCAAACTGACAAGCCTGAGCACGTGCACCACATTATGGCCTGGCAGGATCTAGAAAAGGTTTGGAAACCTTGCATGCAGAACCGCCCCTAAATGGATGGTACGATGCAGTAGAGTCCATTCCCAACAGATTTGTATGCTAAACTAGGTCAAGAGTGGTCGATACACCTCTGAAGCCAGTACGCCTAAACCCTAAACCCTCTAAACCCTGAACCCTCCAACCCTAAACCCCCTAACCCCAAACCCTGAGTCAACCTGACTTTGGGACCTCATTCGAGGCCTCGCACCTGGGGAAGGTGAACCTGCTGGAGCAGCGGTGCGCGGGGTTTAGGGTTTAGGGTTCAGGGTTTAGGGTTTAGGTTTAGGGTTCCTTCGGAAAGATCTGGCGGCGAGGATTTCAGTGAACAGGGTTTGGGGGTGCAGGGCTGGAAAATCGCCAGCTCCTTATGTTCTGGGTATTGATCTGAGACGTTCCTTGTACAAGGTTGGGCATACTTGCCTTTTATCTCTTGTCCATAGACCAGGACTGGGCAGTCAAAGCAACGAACCTGCAAGTAGACGAGCAAGTTCTGTTTGCTTCTGCTTTCGGCAGGTGGGATCCCCTTGAGTGGCACCTGGGAATGGGCACAGGCCTGACGCTAACCGCTGCCGCCTGAGGCGTCCCTTTGGAATCTGGAATCCATACGTGTGTGGGTTGTTCGAAGCAGTTTGGCGGCGCCCACTCGCCACATAGTCACGGCACTCCGAATGGCTGCTCCATGCCTTCGACGCGCTGCCTCGGCTCCTGAGGTGGGATCATTCATCCACGGCTGCGCGGCGTGAGGGGACCCAGCGCAGGGTTTCCGAAAGCGAAGCTATGGGGCTCCTAGACACCATACACCATATACACATATATACACCAGGTTTCCGCAATCCATGCAGATTCGGGGTGCAGCTTCTTGCAGCTTCAGACCTTTGACGTCCGATCTTCCTTGTCATCTCTTGACTTGTGCTTGAAGGCACATGCTTTCGCCTGGCGGCCGCTGCTTCACATTCAATGCCGTGAGCCCGGTTTTTCGGGCCGCCTGTGCTTCTCAGAGCTGCGGATGAGCGATGACATGCACTCGGTTAACGACCGCTGAAGAGGCTTGCAGAGGCTTGTTCTTCAGCTTTAAGGCAGTCTCACTGCAACAGAGCACATCTCAAAGCAGAGGCCACAGCCAACGGCTACAACCGTGGAGACGGTACAGCGGCCTTCATCATCAAGTGTCCTGGCCCAGAAGATGGGGCTCAGGAAGGGTATCGGGCAGGCAAGGCGGGACCACTACATTGAACTCGCAGTTGTCACCAGGCCTCAAGCTACAGAACCCTTCTGCCAGCAGTTCCTGCCAAGGAACGGCACCTTCGAAGAGGAGAGGCGGGCACCCTTCTGGCATCGGAAGATCGGAATGTTCGGGGGGTGTGAGCGTTGATTCTCACCAAGGCTTCTGGAGAGTTCTCTTAGAGGGGCCGGTGGTTGCAAGGGTTCGGGGACATGATAGTCTGAAGTGGCGACCCTCGGAACCACAAAGCCCTGTGACGCCGTGATAGAGTCTGAAAGCTGGCGCGCGATGCGCACAAACAGCTGCGCGTGAGGGCTTTCCTCGTAGGGTTCTTTCATGCCCTTGTTCGGACAGCAGAAGTGTGCCGCTGTTCAATCAGCCTGCAGGCATATCTTGGTAGCTCTATCGAGTGTGCACGCTCTGGTCCATCATGTTCGACTTGTGAGCGCAGTTTTGCTCCACAACGTGAGAACTTCAACGTACCGCAGGGCCACGGTTGAGACGGGTCCATGAGGGCACCTCCCGCTCAGTCAGGTGTGCCTTCCTACGGGGCTCTCAGATTGGTCAGGATGGGCGCAGTGCCAGCATGCCTTTGGCCTAGCCTGAAGGGGGGAGGGTGTTTGTTGGCTCAGTGAGAGATGTTGAGGGGTCTGCTTCCTGCTTCCGCATTGGATTCTCAGCATGTCTGCCTAACATTATCAGGGATACGGGGCGAGTGCGGGTAAGGGCTGGGGGGTTTGGGGGATTGGGGGATTGTCTTAAACCGCGGCCTCCTCGTACGTCATGTCAACTTTGTGTTGGCCAGTCTGGAGCAGGGAAGCGATCGGGAAAATTCATTTCTCAGGTCGACAGCTGCACTGAATGGTTCCAAGTACATGTGGAAGAACTTTAGCGCCGTCTCTGAGCATCTCTGCCCTTTTACGACTCAACCCAAAACCCTAAACCCTAAAAACCCTGAAGCCCCCAAAGAGGGGGAGCTTTGAAGCCCAGGTCGGCCCCGAACGGTCCAGCGCAGGAGAAGTGCGTGGCAATCTCAACTTTGGCAACCCTAAACCCTAAACCCTAAACCCTAAACCCTAAACCCTAAACCCTAAACCCTAAACCCTAAACCCTAAATTCTAAACCCTAAACCCTAAACCCTAAGCCCTAAACCCTAAACCCTAAACCCTAAACCCTAAACCCTAAACGCTAAACACTAAACACTAAACCCTAAACTAAACCCTAAACCCTAAACCCTAAAGGCTCTGCTCTGGCTCTGCTCTGCACCCTCTGGCCCGTCTGCTGTGCGTCATGAGATGTGGGGGGTTTGCAAGAATAAGGAGACCCCTAGTTCTTATAGACCCCAAATGGGTAGGATTCCCCTGTATTTTAAAGGACCCCCCATAAGGTAGCCCGAATTCCGGACATTCCCATGTCGAGCTGCAACTTGGGGTGTTCCATGTGTCGCTTGGGTGCCGAGGTCTGGGGTGCCATTCGCGAAGCCAGGATGCCCGCTGCTCAGGGCCGCTGCAAGTAGGGGTTTACGAAAATAGGGGTACCTTCTTGGGGTCTTTGAATAAGCGGATCCTACCATTGGGGGTGTGTATAAATTAGGGGTCCCTTATTTTGGTAAACTCCCAAATGAGGCCGGCGTTGAGAATAAGTACGCCTGCGCTGTGGGAGGGAGGCTCTGTGCCCCCGTCAGCTTGGGACAAGCCGCTTCGTAGACAGAATCTCGGGGTCCTCCTAAGGCGACCTCCAGAGTCCACGGTGTGGGAGTGCCACGGCACCGGGTGCCCAGCGCGATTTCCCGTGTCTTCCCAGGGGTTTTTCCGAGGCGATTTCAGAGTTTCTTGACAGGGCTTTCTTGACGGGCGCAAACGTATCAGGTCAGCATCTTGTTGGCAAAGAAAATAGAGGGGCGTCTTCGTCCCTGAAGAAATGGCACGGTGTGAGTATGCGCCAGGACGTCATTGGGAGACCCCATCGAAGTCGGCGCAGTTCGAAAAGCTGCTGGCTCAGAATCGGCCAAGTCTCTGAATGATGGTCCCGGCGCCTGTTTCAGAAAGAAGGAGCTTAGAGAGCACTTTAGCAAACCCAAAAAGCCCTAAACACCCGAAATAACCTTGAAAACCCTAACAACCCCCAAAACCCCGAAGTTGGCTCAGTCCCCAGGTGCAGATCAAGGAGCAGCGCGTTGAGCCCCTGCTGATCGCCAGCAGCAAGCCGCCCTCCTAATGCGGGAGCATGCGGGAGCAGGGGAGCATGTGGGAGCAAGGGCATATATATATATATATATGTACATGGCTGGGCCCCGGCGGGCCCCTGGCCCCCCACCATCCCCTCCCCCTCCGCTCCAGCCTGTGGCGTGGTTGTGGGTTGGTTTTAGGGTTTAGGGTTTTAGGGTTAAAGGCTTAGGGTTTTAGGGCTTAGGCCTTAGGGAAATATCGGGTTTCCGGCTTTGGGTTTAGGGTTTTTGCTTTTCGTGTTTAGCGGTTGTAGGTTTTTAGGGTTTTAGGGTGTTAGGGAATGTGGTTTCAGGGGTTCCGGGGGGTTTAGGTGGGGAGCCGGGAAACCGTACACCAAGGGGAGGAGGAGGGGGGGGGCGAGAACGCACAGTGCACAACCATGTATACATACATCATATATACATATATATATATATACATATATGTGTGTATATATTGTATATTTGTATATGTATATATAATCTACATGTTATGGTATTTAACATGTACTATATTCACATATATTATATTTAACATAAATAACATAAAATATGTGGGCAGGGCCGTTCGCACAATGGGTTCATACTCGGCAACACTTGCTGCCTTCCATGTCGTCCCTGGTCGTTAGAGGGTGTCCCTCCACCCGAAAGGGTGACTTTGCAGACGGCATGAACAGAGTTGGTACAAACCTGCGGCTCTGGACCACATTTCATGGGTTCCCCTACTACCTACCCTCCCTCCCCCCCCCCCCCCCCCCCCCAAAAGTTCCTCCCCATAATTAAGGCTGTTTGAGGGGCAATTAAGCCTAGTTGAGGGTATGTAAGGGGGGTAGTAGAAAGGGGAAACCCATGAACATTGGCCTCTGAGGTCCAACCTCGGACACTTGGAAGGTAGCGCGTGGCTTCCCAGACTGGCCTTTTGAAGGGGTAGGGGTTTCGGGTTTAGGGTTTAGGGTTTAGGGTTTAGGGTTTGGGGCAAGTCAACTTGTTTGCTGGCACTGCCTTTTGTTCTGGTGAGCCAAGCTGCTGGGTCCATCCGTATGTGCCAAGCATGACCGGGATTCAGCGAACTGAGTTTGAGTCGCCTACCCGAGGCAGCAGCAATTGCCATGAACAAGTGCATCCTGGTCGTGATGCATGCCATGGCGGCCGCTCACTTAAGATGTTAAGACGTCCGGCGATGACACGCCAGCACGCGTCAGTACTGTAGTAAGGTGTTCTTGAGTGTTTTGATGTTGTGGCATCACTCACCGCTTTGCCTTACCTTCCAAATGCTGTCTGCACCACGTTGCAGCCAGCCTGATGATTGGCTGCCTTGTTCGCCAAGTTGCCGACGCAGCACTTGAAGACGCTGAATCCGCACTTGGACCACGCGGCGTTCGATGCAGTTTACTCCACTGAGCAAACTGCGGGGTGCTCGGCTCGTTGCAGTTTAGGTTCGACGGCCTTTTCAGGGCTTACGCTTTCGATAGCACGTGCTGGATGATGCTGCAGCGACATGTTGCCTCCGTCTCGACGTCCCCAATTAAAAGATGGAGCGTCGCCCGCGGACGTGTTTAATGACAGTGAATAGGGGCTGCAGCGGTCGACGAACCTCCATGCAAAATTGATTGTCTCCTCGGATACTTCAAGCCCTGATCCCAGCCCCGAACCCCGTCTGCCATGCCATTCTCGCAGCCCAGGTGTACAAGTACGCCCAGGGCCACTGCCAGGCGTGAGTGCACCTCAACCAAAGGCTGCCCCCTGCTGGTCCTAGTCATTGACGTAAGGAAGTCGGAACAATGTTTCTTCATCAACGCTTTAATTTGGGATGTTCCCCCTTATTTGGGATGTTCCCCCTTATGCTAACAGTCCTTAATAGGAATTATAGTACCCTATTGTAATCCCTATCTCCCAAACTTCATTGTTCGACACGGGTGCCGGACACCCTGGCAGGTGTCATCCTTCGGTGTGGGGGGCACGAACGGACACGCCATCTTCTGGGGGGAGAAGGCAGCTCTACGGGTTGAACTGAACCATCTCCGAGCTCCTAGGTAGCCACGCTTCATGATGCTTCTGCC
Source organism: Symbiodinium natans (assembly GCA_905221605.1). Lineage (NCBI taxonomy): Eukaryota > Dinophyceae > Suessiales > Symbiodiniaceae > Symbiodinium > Symbiodinium natans. The sequence goes on from CAJNDS010002630.1 coordinate 172,993, forward strand.
CTCCGGTTTAAGCCATGATTGGACTCCTGGCTCTGCCGGATGCTAGAGTAACTAGAGTAATAAGAGCCCTTAAGACTTCCATTTTTGTGCTTTTGAGGCTCAGCCCGACGTGGACTTCCGCAGGGTCTTCCTTAAGAGCCTCGCCCTCCGATATAGCCAGCGCTGCTCAAGAAGCTGGCATCGCTCTTTGCTGCCAGAACGTCCACTTTACAACCGAAGTCGTATCCACCCCACGCCTGTGGATGATCTCTACGGAACATGTTTAATTAAGCCGTAAAGGAAGAATATTTAGCCCTGATGGGAAAGATGACGTGCCAAAACTAGCAGAACAAGCAGAAGCAAGACAAAGTCACCGGAGCATGTCAGTGACAATCAAGTTGAAACCCGGCACGCGGCAAGGAGGAAGACTGAAACATCCGCAGGTTTGTAGACCTTGTAGTGATGGTGGGTTGTGAAGTGGGTGCTGGGGGCTTGTCCTTCTTTCAGGTTTCGGTTTCAGGGCATGGTTTGCTTTTCACTCTTCCGTGTTGCGCTTGGAGGTTTGAGTACAGCTGAGAGGGCCTCGCCTGCTTCTTGGGGTTTGACGTTGGGTATATTGCCGGAACCTCGACCGAATCGCTCAACCTATATCGTCAAGGGGTGTTTCTGCAAGTTTGTTTTGCTTTGCTTGTCTCTAGCTTGCGCTTGCAGTGGTTAAACTCAACAAGTTCAATAAGCGCAAGCCCACTTCTCATAGTTTGCCACTTGCAGACAGATCCGAAGTGCAAAAAGCACTTGAACAACCATCCTCAGCCCAGGAAGATCATGCGCGCCACGCCGCCCATCACCACTGAGGGTTCCACGGACCCCGCCCTGTGGGACTACCGGGGGCAGCTGCCCCGGAAGGGTACACGCTTTCAAAGGACCGTAATTACTTGTGACCACGGCAGCAGCGAGGCAAGGTCGCCACTTCCCGGAAAGCTCTTTGGAGGGTAGGGGATGGGGGGGGGAATGAAAGGGGGTATATAGGGAGGCTTGCTCACACACAAGTAATGAAGTGGCGGCCGGGTCGGGGGGAAGGGGCAAGGAGGCTTTCCTCACACATGCGGGTGACTAATGGTGGCTGGAGGGAGGAGAAAGAACCTTGGAAGACAAGTGAAGAGGGGTGGGTTTAGGGTTTAGGGTTTTGTGTTTAGGGTTTGGCAAGACTCGCCTGAGACCATGGCGGACTAGATGTATTTCGGAATTTGAGGCATTCGAGGATGCTTTCAAAACAACTAGGCTAGAGAATGGCTTTTGCGACCCACCTGCAACAAGGTGGGTCGGCTGCGATATGTCTTGTGAATTCAGCCACAGTGCTTGTTCCTTGACTTTATCATTCTGTCGTTGGCGACTTCACCATCGCCAAGGCTTGACTACAAGGCTACCATGGGGGACACCTACAAAGTGTCGCTCGACAAGGCAAGGCAGCAACTTCCTTTACATTCTACATAGAGCACCTAGGCATGTTTCAGCAGGCCTTCATATACCTTGTGTTCTGCCTCTGATGCTATCTTCTGGCAGCAGCCAAGCTTTCCGTGCTGCGAGCCATCTGGCCAGGACCCGCTCACGGGCGAGGAGAACGTGACCTTCGAGAAGGAGCAGGCTGAGGGTGGGAGATTGTGGGGCCATGTTGCCGCCAAGATGGAAGAACATGTGAAGGGGTGTGAATGCAAAATGCTGTACCTGTTCTTCCGTGCCATCACGGATTGCATCAGCCTGTGGCTGCTACACCGCTGAGGTCAAAGACGACCCTGCGGAGTTCTACAGCACCACCGGCAACCACAACGACTGGGACAGCGATCGGATGCAGGAGGGTTCCGTCCAGAACTCGGCTTTCATGTCTGCCGCATGCCTGCTGTGCATGCCTTCCATGCCGAGCCCCATGTGACGAAGTCACAGAAGGAACTGAGAAACTCTTAAGCAAAGCCCTTCACGCGGGTGTCGTCGGGCATCACGCAGATTAGTACGGAGTGGCCGCTGGCCCACA
>CAJNDS010002630.1:180000-192737 GCA_905221605.1 Symbiodinium natans
GGCCATCAAACATCCCAGCTGCCTGTTGGATTTAGCCACGCTTCTGTCAAAAAGCTGCTGTCTTGAGCACAAGCTTTATCATTGAATTCTTGACGTTTGGCAAAACCAAGCCACTCAGAACAGTGGAATGTGGCATTGTCCAATGCAATGCCCGCCTGCTCGCAGCGGTGAGTACCGTCTTGCTCACCATCACGGGGTTTCGTACTGTAGCTGATCAGCACGCACTGCGCGCATCCATGTGCAATGAAGCAATCCTCGCAGCAGATGCGCCTTTCCTGGATGATTCTGCGACAACCTCAGTTTTCGGGTGGGCAGGAGGTCTATGTCTTGTGCATGAAATTTGACGGCATGAACCCTGCGCCCACACTGCCAGATCCATGCTTCCGCTGGCTGCTGCCGTGAAGTTTATGCAGGCGGCTTGTGTGCCCTTTGCACTCTTCTCCCGCTGCGCCCTCTTGTAAGTGATCTTGAGCAGGAGTCCGCGGTCGCAGGAGCCTTTGACGAGCTTCGCGTCGTGAATGACCATTACCTCAATGGTTCCGCTGCGATGGATGTCACGGATGTTCAGGCCTTGCAGAGCTCTTTGATCACACGCTCCTCGCGGGAGCGAGGCAATCTTTCCAGAGATCAGGATCTCGACTCGGCGGTTTCCGCGAAGATTTTCCACGACATCGCTGACGTCGTTGATGACGTCATTGACGGTGCCTCCAGTGCTGCGAACACGCTGAAATCCGCAGGGATGGAAGTGGGCACTGCAATTGGCAATGCAGCCATTGTGGTGGGGTCACACATAATCGAAGAAGCAAAAACCACGTATGACAGTTTGCCGGGCCCCATCAAGAATGCAGCATCACAGCTAGGAGAAGTGGCCGTGCGAGTCGGCAGTCTGGTACAAGACGCCGGGGCGGTGGTTGCAAATGCTGCAGTTCACTTGGAAGGAGCTGTCTTGCACCATGCGCAAGAATCTGTCCAGCAAGGAGTAAAGTTGTCCAGTAAAGTGGGCGACCTCATAACGGACAAGGAGACGTTGTTGGGAGGGGACGTCGTGAAGCTTGGGCACCTAGCTGCGGGCCTGGCTTCAGGGACCTGGAGTAGCATCAAGGATGCTGTCAGCTGCTGGAGCGACGCGACATCGCTATGTCTGCTTCTGCTCTCCGACCAGTGCGATTGCAGTGCCTCAAGCCATGTCACAGTCTCTTTGGATGGCGTCTCCCTGAGGTGTGTTTTCTCCAAAACCTCCAAGTTTTCCAAAGGCTATGTCTTCACACCCGACAGCAGCAAGAAGGCGTCCGCTGACAAAGCCGGCAGTGGCAAGTTGACATTGCCCGGCCGGGACTTCGTGCAGGCTCACAAACAGCGTGGCCAAGTCCTGAAGCCCCGCGTCGCCTTGAAAACGAAGAAGTCTCTGTTTCCTTCAGGCTCCTGTGAGTCCAGCTTAGAGTTGGCCTTCGAGGGAGCTGTGCAGTTTGAGCCCGACATTGCAGTCAACGTCAAGTTCAACGGCGACGCCGAGTTCAACATCAAGGGTTTGGTGCGCGCCAGCATCGATGCACTGGCCACGGCTCAGGGAGGCTGTGCCCTGCGCGCTGGGAAGAAGTTTCCAACCAAGCCGATCAGGAAGGTGATCTGCGTCAAGATGTTCTGCCTGCTCATCTTCATGCAAATGAAGGCCGAGGTAGAGATGGTCGGTGTTCTCACCGGGACAGTTGAAGTGGGAGCCTCCGTGGACTTCGACATCGAAGGCACGGTTACAGTCAATGCCAAGGGCGATGCCGACGTGTCCTTCTCCAACCCATCCATCACGCACGAGGCAAATATTCGGCAAAGTCATCTGAACTACTTTGGGAACATTTGAAAATCGTTTCGGGCCATTGTCGGATTATCATAAGTCAGCCGAGCCAGCCTGTTTGTCGAAACTGCTTTCAGCACGCTTCCACAGCTGGTGCTTCCTCAGCTCTAGGCTCTTCAGTTCTTAAGGGACAGCATCATTTGACTGCACACAATCTTCAGCCCGCTTCTGGCCGAGCGATTTCCATGCTCCAATCGCCGTCCCAAAACTGCAATTCCCGACTACACCTGTAAATCAACGCCCGACGCGAAGACTCACCCAAGCGTGAGCACCTGCCCTTGCGTTTCGGCCCATGTCAAGCAACTCTGCAGCAACGAAGCACAAGAATCGAGGGTGGGAGGGGGGGGGGGGTGTATTCCATGATCACAAAAGGTAGCTTTCGCCTTTCGCCTTCCTTCTTTCCATTATACGCATCATCAGGGGTTCTTTTGGACAAGCTGTGGGTGGTCCTCCCCCTCCCACCAGGTCTTCGATCTGTATCGAACACAGGGGTGTTGGGCCCTCGGTGCCTGAACCTCGTTACGTCACCTCTGCTTCCAGGCCGATGCTGCCGGCCCTTGGGCTCTGCCCTCAAGTATTCACCAATATTGCCAGCACTCCAGTGGCGTGCACGCATGGTTGCGCAAGGGCGCGTGCGCGCGCGCGCGAGGGCGCGTTGGGATTTGCAAAGTGGCGTGCGGCATGGGGCTTGCACCAGCTTGGATTGCCTATATCTGTCTGGCTTTCATGTCTCGTCATGTCTGTTGTCGTCCTGTTGCACATACGGCGTATTTGCTCGACGCCACCGTTTGGGGTCTTTGCCGGCAGAATGTAGCCATCCCTTCTGGCGCGTTAAATCAAAATCAGAAAGTTGATTGATTGTCCATGCTTCGGCGTTCGTATTCCTGGATGCTGTATGCTCTGTATATTTAGCCTGCTCTGAGAGACCCTGACAAGTTAGCTATCCCACAGCCGTCGATGGGAGGATGGCTTTGCGATTGGTGCGAGTGCCTTTGGCTCCGTGCGCGTGGGTGCGGGGCCGATGATAACAGCTCCTGGCTTAGATCTGCACAAGACGGACAGCGGGCAATCGTCACAGCATCACACACACACACACGTGCATCCGTGCATGGAGCTAAGGTTTGGCCAATGCCTGGAGCTCCTGTGAACTTCAACCCTATGTTCCATGCTGAGTCAAGAGCCCAGGGCACGCTGAGCTTCCAATCGGGCTTCTCTCTCCTCCAGAACTCTCAGGAAACCCTTTATATACATAAATAAATATTTTTAATATTATATATGTAATATAAAAAATATATATGAAACCCTTGAGGAAACCCTTGGTTCGTGGAACGGGACTTCGGAGCTCCAGATCGGTTCTCATCGAGCTTTGGCTGGCTCGAACGTGGGTGGACCCGAGCTCCACATGTGCGGGGCAGCAGTCGGAAGCCCAGGTCTCAATAGATGTGCTTTGAATGCTACATTGTACCAGCCGTGGGAGTGCGAGTACGAAGCAAGATTTCGAAGCCGGAAGGTCGCGTCGAAGGGTCACGAAAGTCACAGTGACAAACCTCGTTCGTATGTGGGGCCGGTGCCAATGATTTTTCTTGCAATCCCGGAAAATCATTCGGCGTATCTGCAGGCTGCAGGCGCGGGTGCGAAATGCAGAGCGACAAGCCTTATTCGTATGTAGGGCCGCCGGTGCCACTGTTTTTGAGATTGTTTCAAGTGTTTGTGTTGACTCTGTGCCCTTCTTTTCCCCTCTGCCTACGAGCCCTGCAACAGAAAGCCGGAGAATCTGAAGCCCAATATGAAGGGCAGCAAAACTGATCAATGCACGGGTGACCCAGTTTTCGGTTGGTTTTCTGACCTCAGTTCACCTTCGTCAGTCTGTACCCTCACATCAAGTTAAGGCAGCTAGAAACACCACGCTTATGACTTGCCAAACCAGCAAGACCCGAGCATGACAAGATCACAAAGTTTCGCGGGATGTGCTCCAGAAAAAAATGCACGCACATGTGGGTTCCGTGAACGCTGCACAAAAGGTGTGCCAAAGAGGGCCGAGTGTGTGGAAGCCGTAGGCCCATAATTGCTGTGTGGTGCCGGTAGCATCCTGCTTTCTGTATCCCTTGGGAATTATTTTTTTGTTTTTGCTTATATAGAGCCCAAGAGGATATTAAGATTATACTTTTTATTAAGGTTCTAATGGGAGTATAGTCCTTCTTTCCAAACAGAACGAAGAGCGAAACCTGCTTGCCCGGCCCTGCCGTCAAGGACAGGCCACGGCCAAATGAATGTTCCGGGTAGGGAGCAAGAAGCATTTTGCAAGTTTGTAGGCGGAGGGTGGATCTTGACATCCCGGACCTAAGGTCTACAAACACAACTTTTCTGACGTGCGGAATTATTGTTTATCATGAGTTCAGAAATCTGCTTGGGACCCTTCGGCGTTCTGCGAACTTCGAAGAAACCCCCAGGTTTGGGAAGAGCACTTGACTATATCCCCCTGGGGAATCATTTTCTATTTTTAAAACTATTTTTGTTTAAAAAAGCCCAAGAGGATATTAAAAATATCGTTTTTATTAAGGTTCTAAGGGGAGTATCGTTGAGATAGGCCAGGGAAAACCAGTGCAGCAAGGTTTATTCAAGCCAGGGTAAAATCAATGCAAGCATTGAAGCATTGTGAGAAAGCCGGAAGAAGCGGTAGCAGTGAAGAGCCTTGGGAAGAGGCCGAGTTTAGGGTTTAGGGTTTGGGGTTTAGGGTTTGGGGTTTAGGGTTTGGGGTTTAGGGCCCACAGTGATGTGTTTCCACGCCTCGATCAACTCTTTTTGAGCAGCCGCAGGCAAGTTCTGAAAGGAACAGAGTTTATCCATACTTCCGTGTGAGAAGCATGTCCGGCTACCATCCTTTGTGTGTCGGGCGCCAACATGCACGCGAGCGTTGCATGTGAGGTGTTTCCGGACAAAAGAAAAACGGACACGGATAGCCCCCACGGGAGCAAATATTGCGCAGAGTTGGTGCTGGTGCTACTGTAGGTGGGATTGACACGGTCAGTCATCCGTGTATCGAGCTACAATGATGTGTAGGCATTGAACGTCTACGCGGACGCCGACCTCACAGCCTTTGCGCTGCCGCCATCAATCGGTTTTTCAACCGATGCGCTCAAGGAAAGCATCGAGGATGCCATCATGACCAGTGCAGCAATGCTGACCTTCGCGTTCGGTGCCGGTTCGTCATGCATTGGCTGGTCGGCAGAGCTTAAAAACTCAATTCATGATGCGGCGATGGAAGCGGCCTCTGCGATTACGGGTCTCATCCCTGACCTGCACCTCGATTTCACAGGCTTCAAGCCAATTCAGATCATTGAGCCCAAGAAGCTGTACTGCACGGAAGCATACAAGACACCGGGATTCGATACAGCCGCCTGTGCGGCGGACCTGGGGTGCAAGCATGCTGGCAGGCCGCCTGACCCCGAGAATGAGATTCCGCCGCCCGAGCAAGTATCAGAATATGTGAAGTGGACTGCGGCAGCTTCAGATTGCTCCTGGTTTCCCATGGGAGATCGGTTCATAGACGTCGGCAAGTGGCGCTTGGCGGCCATCAATGATGACCTCTTCTTGATCTCGCATATTGTCCTTGGCCCAGCTGATGGTTGTGTTTTTGCGTGTTCTGATTGCATGCTCTTCGGTGTGGGCCCCCATGTTAGTATCCGGTTGCATCTGAGCATATCTGAGCATATTTAAATGCAGAAGACAAGGACCGCTTCTCTGCTCAGATCCTTTTTGCTGACGGCACCGTTCTCGCTGGACCGCACAAACACTGGTGCTGCTGGGGGAGGATCGGGGCACACAAACATCCCCAAACACTGTTAAGGCTATTCAGAGTCCTTTCAAGGACACGTGAGCCGACGTTAAAAGCGGTCAAATGCTGAGGCCGCGGGGAGAGTCCAAAGGAATCAAGTTTGGCTTCCAGTTCATCCAGATCGGCAACTTTCGCCTGGGTGCTGTGGATGACACCCACTTCTCCATTTCGTACGGTGGATCGCATTAGAAGGTCTCTTTCGTTTCACGGCTCCCCAGAAGGTCTTCTGTTGTCACTCGAGTTTTGACAGCGACGCTGCACAAGAGCAACTCTTGCGAATTACAGCTGAGGCATGTCGGGGGTGTGACGCAGCAGCTCTTCAGGAGTGATGGCACGGTCTTCCATGGACTGAAGGCTTCTCGCCCTGAAGTCTTTGAATTATGCATTCAATTCCATGATCGTCAAGCAGACACCTGACGTTTCTTGTTGAACACGTGGAAGACAAGGACAGGGCAACTTCAACATTCGATCGCCCCGAGGGAGCTCCTTTGGGTATCAGCATCGGGGACAGGCTGCCCGGACCATTCGGCTTAGTGGCAGTTCATTGTTACCAATAGCAGTTCAAGTGGCAAGAGGCAACCAAAGAGACGCCACGTAAGACAAGAATGTCTCAAACTTGCCGATGGTGCCGCCGAATTCAGGTTCCTGCAGTTCGGAAACTTCCGACTTGGGGACGACGACGGCTGGAATTTCCTGGTGACGCATCGAGTGAGTTGGCAAACTATCCAGCTAATCCACAAGGATGGAACGACGGCATATAACAGGGGCACATCATATACCTCTCGAGTGATCGGTCGAAAGCTCACTCCATGGACATGCCCCGATATCACGGAGCAGGCGTATGGAGCCTGCAACCCGGACTTCGGATCGTGGGGGGATCGATTCATCCAGCTTGGCGAGTGGCGCTTGGCGGCCACGGATGCCACGCACTTCTCCATCTCGCACCTATATCCCCCTTGGGAATTATTTTTTTATTTTTGTTTATATAAAACCCAAGAGGATATTAAAAATATTATTTTTATTAAGGTTCTAAGGGGAGTATAGGCACAAGGATGGCAAGACAGCCCAGATCTACCGCAGCGACGGGACGCTCCATCCTGGGCCGCGCAGCGATCAGAACGCCTGGGGCAGACCTGTCGGCTTTCCCCATGGCATCACCTTTGGGCCGGGCTTCATTCAGATCGGAAACTTTCGCCTGGCAGCCATGGATGCGACCCACTTCAGCATATCACACCGAAACGGGCAGACGATCCAAATCTACAGGAGTGATGGGACGCTACATCCAGGACCGAGGCACGACAAGAATGCATGGACCTCATCACTCAGTGCCGGTCCTCCCGCGGGCATCACGTTTGGGGACCGGTTCATACAGCTTGGAAACTTCCGGATCGGGGATGCCGATGGCAGGCAAGGCAACTCATATCAACTAATTAAGAACAATGTGTAGCATCCAACAGTCCTAAAGGCCACGGAAAGACTCCGAAAGGAGTGATTCTGTGATTTTTCGGGTCGGAGGCCGGGTGCCGAACTGTGGATCTGTTGGGGGTTCCTTCCGCTATCGTCATGATCCCACCAGTATCCACCCTGCAGTCCCGTTGCTGTACGTCCTTCTCATTATAACTCCGCCTCATTGATGGCAGGCACTTGCTTTTGACTCACAGCGGCGGTCACTCCATTCAAATCTTCAGGGACGACGGCACGGTGCACCCGCACACAGGACTTTCGTGGACCCCGCAGGTCAACGACCGGTACCCTCAGTGGCATTGCGGCAGTATCCACGATATCTTGGGCACTTGCCCAGGCATCACCGCAGGTCAGGGGCCCCTGTCAAAAAGGCCTAGTCCTTCAGTTCCCCGCAACATCCCACTGGATTCCTGGTTGTTCGCGACAGTGGACGTTACCGTAATCGCCCTAAATCAGTAGCGGAGCAACTACACTCTTAAACTTACGTAAGCTTAAGGGAGGCATGATGAGGCGTGGTAGATGCTTTGCCTCACCCTTTGTGCTACACTCGCACACATTTACCGACACCACAGGTGATGACTTTTTGCAGCTGGGGGACTGGCGTCTGGGGGCCATTGACTTCAAGCACTTCTCTGTGTCGCACCGCGGCCACAAGACTGCACAGATCTATCGTGATGACGGGACCCTGCATCCCGGCCCCCGCACAGACTGGAGCAGCTGGGACCGTGAGCCCAAGAACGCCCATAGCAAAGTGGCCTTCGGAGATCGCTTCATCCAGTTCGGCCATTGGCGGATCGGTGAAGTAGACAACACCCACTTCTCCGTCTCCCACAGCCATGGCAAAACTGCGCAGATCTTCCGTGCGGATGGCACTTTGCACATGGGGCCGCGTACTGATTTCAACTTGTGGCATGATCGTCATGTAGGTCCGCCATTGGGCATCACGTTTGGTGATCGCTTTGTGCAGATTGGCAACTTTCGAGTCGGAGACATCGATGGAAGGCACTTTTCTGTGGCCCACGTGGATGGTCAAACCATTCAAATCTTCAGAGAGGACGGAAGGCTTTTCTCAGGCCCAAGGCAGGATTTCACGACCTTTGGTCGTGGACTGCTGGAGTGCACGGTGCTGTAGATGCCCACATGGAGAAAACGGATCCGAGGTCCAGACCATGTGCAATGTTTCAGCTGCTGCGCTCTGCCGCAGCAATGACGAAGCATCTGCATTTGCTGTAAGGTTCACCAGGAAGAAGCAGGAAGCAGTTTTTGGCGTGAGAGAACGGCACTTGGCCCGTGCCCGCATGTCCCGCGCGATCAAGTTTCTTTGTGAAGGATCGTCCTTTACGATGAGTAAATGAAGAAAGCATGATAACTACTGTCTGAACAAGAGATACTGGAAGTAGTACCAAACCAAATGAATCATCACTCGTAGCAACGTCAATCGACGGGTGGTGTGTTTACAGGATCCGATTTTGGTCTCGAGCATGCACGCCCCATCGACCCCCCCCCCCCCCAAGGCAAACTTGAGCAGACGCAATGTTGTTAATGCATGAAGTCTAGCCATGGACGCCTCTCAGTGTGGGAGCAGCCCCTGCTGCACCAACGACAAAAAGGAGGCAGGCTCTGCAAAATCATCTCTTCCCGCAAAGTGCACAGCTCGCTTAGGAACTTATGAACCTGTGCCTTCCTGTGCTGCCAGGACCACGGGCTTAAGGCAGTGCAAAGTGCTTCGCTGTTTTTTCACCTGCCACGCGCTTGGAATCCCATAGCCTTGAGCTTTCGTGCAAACATCGATCGCTCAACCACATGTTGTTGCGTATTCCTCGAAAGTAGCTTGAGGTTGATGTGGTTGAGCACACAAGGAAACGGTTCGAACGACTTCATACAACATCATCGCTTCGTCACGGGTGTGCTTAGAACTCTTGCGACATCTTCAAGTAAGTAAGTTGTCGCATCTTTGCTTAGGTCTAGGGCATGTGGCGCCGCAGAAATCTGTGTCGACAAGTTCGGACCTTCAATCCTCAGCACACCACCTAAACACAACCCTAAACTCCCTAAACTCCCTAAACTCCCCAAACTCACCAAACTCCCCAAACTCCCCAAACTCCCCAAACTCCCTAAACCCATTCAAGGCCGGACTCCTCCCAAGTGGTCGACGCGACAAAGACTCCGGAGGCGCCAACAATCGTTGCTACTGTGTTATACGATTATTTAATGGCTACCGCCAGTGCCGCCGACCCCACCCCCCGCCATTTTAGGGTGCCTCAGGGCTTAGGGAGTTTCTTGGGTGGCTTCGGCTTGGGCAGCTTGGGGTAGTTGGAGGATTTGGGCGCCCTTTGCAGGGATGACGCTATGAGGGTTTAGGGTTTAGGGCTAGTTCGCAGCCTTTTGGGAGAGGGGGGGGCCTTCACACTGGTGGCGGGCGGTGCGGATGGCGGCTCGTCAGCGTGGGTGGCTCAGGGGGCGGGTGGCTTGGGGCGGTCTTGGTGGTTCGGGTCATGTGGGTGGTTGGGGTGATGTGGGGTTCGGGTGGTGTGGGTGTTTGGCGGCATGGCTTCGTTCATGTACAGACTGTACAGCCTCAGAGTGTCCTACTGTGCATACCTAGGCTGGGCACTCTGATAGGATTCCTGACCCTTGAGGCGGCTGCGGGCAAGTGAGCGAGGAAAGAAAAATACAAATTTGTTAAGTTTACCTGTAACTCCGTATCAGTTTTGTGGGGCCCCTGCAGGGTCCCAGGAAGGGACCAAGCAGGGCAGCCCCCCCAACTAGAAAAACCTAGATGAATTTAGAATCTGTCCCCATGTGCTTGCATAAAGGCCCACGGGAGGGGGACCCAAGGACCCCCCGGGGCAACCGGCACCCCGAGAACCAACGCGGATCCTGCAAAAACAGGGCGACCGACCCAAGGACCGGCGGAGGGTGGGAGAAGCGGGCGACCGACCCAAAGACCGGCGGAGGAGGAAGTTTTAAAACTTGCGTTTTGCGTTGTTCTATACGTCCTGTTGAGTCGGGCCTTTTTTGCTTTGTTCTAAGCGTCAAAGTGGGCAGATTCCAAATTCCACCGAATCCCGGTGCCCTATGCTCCCTTAGAAGGGCCCCCATGGCTCAAATCCTTCGGCTAATCCAGGGCATTTAGCCTTGCGAGCAGCACAACGGCAAAGTTTGGATTGCGAGCCAGGGGTCGGTCAGAAGAGCGTTTGGAAGCGAGGCTTCAAACGGCGCGCGAGGTTCACGAAGCGGGTTGGTTGGGGTCACACGCCCGACATGACGAACACCTCAAAAACATAGGCAAACGATGGAGCAAAGACAACAGAAACAAAGAAGCACGCAAAGAACAATGAAATCAGAAATACAAGCAAAATAGGTCACGGAGTTTCTCTCCTACTCAGGCAGAACAAATTAAAAGGAGAACAGCTCAAAAACACAGGCAAATGCTATGCCAAAAAACACGAACAAGCATGCAAACAGCAATGCAAACGGAAATAAAAGCAACGTAGGTGACGGAGTTCTTTCTCCCACCCAGGCATAGGACAAAAGAAGAACACCTCAAAAACACAGGCAAATGCTTGATCAAAACCCAGAGAAACGACAAAGGACGCAAAGAATGAAAACGGAAATAAATCCAAGGTAGCGGACGGAGTTTTACCTCCTGCCCAGGCATAGGAGAAAAGAGGAACGCCTCAAAAAGAGAGGCAAATGCTGGATCAAAAGCAACACAAACGCAGAAGGAGGCAAAGAGCAATGAAATCAGAAATACAAGCAAAATAGGTCACGGAGTTTCTCTCCTACTCAGGCAGAACAAACTAATGACAAGGAGAACAGCTCAAAAACACAGGCAAATGCTATGCCAAAAATCACGAACAAGCATGCAAACAGCAATGCAAACGGAAATACAAGCAATGTAGGTGACGGAGTTCTATCTCCCGCCCAGGCATAGGACAAAAGAAGAACACCTCAAAAACACAGGCAAATGCTTGATCAAAACCCAGAGAAACGACAAAGGACGCAAAGAACAATGAAAACGGAAATAAAACCAAGGTAGCGGACGGAGTTTTACCTCCTGCCCATAGGAGAAAAGAGGAATACCTCAAAAAGAGAGGCAAAGGCTGGATCAAAAGCAACACAAACGCAGAAGGAGGCAAAGAGCAATGAAATCAGAAATGCAAGCAAAATAGGTCACGGAGTTTCTCTCCTACTCAGGCAGAACAAATGACAAGGAGAACAGCTCAAAAACACAGGCAAATGCTATGCCAAAAATCACGAACAAGCATGCAAACAGCAATGCAAACGGAAATAAAAGCAATGTAGATGACGGAGTTCTATCTCCCGCCCAGGCATAGGACAAAAGAAGAACACCTCAAAAACACAGGCAAACGCTTGATCAAAACCCAGAGAAACGACAAAGGACGCAAAGAATGAAAACGGAAATAAAACCAAGGTAGCGGACGGAGTTTTACCTCCTGCCCAGGCATAGGAGAAAAGAGGAACACCTCAAAAAGAGAGGCAAATGCTGGATCAAAAGCAACACAAACGCAGAAGGAGGCAAAGAGCAATGAAATCAGAAATACAAGCAAAATAGGTCACGGAGTTTCTCTCCTACTCAGGCAGAACAAATTAAAAGGAGAACAGCCCAAAAACATAGGCAAATGCTATGCCAAAAAACACGAACAAGCATGCAAACAGCAATGCAAACGGAAATAAAAGCAATGTAGGTGACGGAGTTCTATCTCCCACCCAGGCATAGGACAAAAGAAGAACACCTCAAAAACACGGGCAAATGCTTGATCAAAACCCAGAGAAACGACAAAGGACGCAAAGAACAATGAAAACGGACATAAAACCAAAGTAGCGGACGGAGGTTTACCTCCTGCCCAGGCATATGTCCTGCCCAGGCATAGGAGAAAAGAGGAACACCTCAAAAAGAGAGGCAAATGCTGGAACAAATGTCAACACAAACGCAGAAGCAGGCAAAGAACAATGAAATCAGAAATACCAGCAAAATAGGTCATGGAGTTTCTCTCCTACCCAGGCATAACAAAAGGAGAACAGCCCAAAAACATAGGCAAATGCTCTGCCAAGAAACACGAACAAGCTTGCAAACAGCAATGCAAACGGAAATAAAAGCAACAAGGTGACGGACCTCTATCTCCACCCAGGCACAGGACAAAAGAAGAACACCTCAAAAACACAGGCAAATGCTTGATCAAAACCCAGAGAAACGACAAAGGACGCAAAGAACAATGAAAACGGAAATAAAAACAAGGTAGCGGACGAAGTTTTACCTTCTGCCCAGGCATAGGAGAAAAGAGGAACACCTCAAAAAGAGAGGCAAATGCTGGATCAAAAGCAACACAAACGCAGAAGGAGGCAAAGAGCAGTGCGTCTGAACAAGGACAACACAAGAGCACCTTTAAAACAAAACACACACACACACACACACACACACACACACACACACACACACACACACACACACACACACACACACACACACACACACACACACACACAACAACAACACACACACACACACAACACACACACACACACACAACAACACACACACACACAACACACACACACACACCA
>CAJNDS010002630.1:192837-337703 GCA_905221605.1 Symbiodinium natans
GGCGGGGGCAGCGAAGGGAGGGTTCGGGCATGCACTGGAGCCCTTGAAAACACTCCATTCTAACAGCAGGGGCGGGAAGGGCGGGGGGAGCGGGGAGCGGGGGGGGCGGGGGCAGCGAAGGAAGGGCTCGGGCATGCACTGGAGCCCTTAAAAACACTCCATTCTAACAGCAAGGCAGCGGGAGGGGTGGGCAGGAGTGGGGCATGCACTAAACCCCTTAAAACACGCCAATCTGACAGCAAGGCAGCGAAGGGGTCGGCGGGGGCGGGGGGGCGGGGGGAGCGGGGGGGGCGGGGGGGGCGGGGGCAGCGAAGGGAGGGCTCGGGCATGCACTGGAGCCCTTAAAACGCAAGGCAGCGGGAGGGGTGGGCAGGAGTGGGGCATGCACTGGAGCCCTTAAAACACGCCAGTTTGACAGCAAGGCAGTGGAGGGGGTCGGCGGGGGTGGGAAGGGCGGGGGGAGCGGGGGCAGCGGGGGGGGCGGGGGGGGCGGGGGCAGCAAAGGGAGGGTTCGGGCATGCACTGGAGCCCTTGAAAACACTCCATTCTAACAGCAAGGCAGCGGGAGGGGTGGGCAGGAGTGGGGTGGGAAGGGCGAGGGGAGCGGGGGGGGGGAGCGGGAGGGGGGGTGGGAAGGGCGGGGGGAGCGGGGGGAGCGGGGGGGGTGGGGGGGGCGGGGGCAGCGAAGGGAGGGCTCGGGCATGCACTGGAGCCCTTGAAAACACTCCATTCTAACAGCAAGGCAGCGGGGGGGGTGGGCAGGAGTGGGGTGGGAAGGGCGAGGGGAGCAAGGCAGCGGGAGGGGGGGTGGGAAGGGCGGGGGGAGCGGGGGGGGCGGGGGGGGCGGGGGCAGCGAAGGGAGGGCTCGGGCATGCACTGGAGCCCTTAAAAACACTCCATTCTAACAGCAAGGCAGCGGGAGGGGTGGGCAGGAGTGGGGCATGCACTAAACCCCTTAAAACACGCCAATCTGACAGCAAGGCAGCGGAGGGGGTCGGCGGGGGCGGGGGGGCGGGGGGAGCGGGGGGGGCGGGGGGGGCGGGGGCAGCGAAGGGAGGGCTCGGGCATGCACTGGAGCCCTTAAAACGCAAGGCAGCGGGAGGGGTGGGCAGGAGTGGGGCATGCACTGGAGCCCTTTACACACGCCAGTTTGACAGCAAGGCAGTGGAGGGGGTCGGCGGGGGTGGGAAGGGCGGGGGGAGCGGGGGCAGCGGGGGGGGCGGGGGGGGCGGGGGCAGCGAAGGGAGGGTTCGGGCATGCACTGGAGCCCTTGAAAACACTCCATTCTAACAGCAGGGGTGGGAAGGGCGAGGGGAGCGGGGGGAGCGGGGGGGGCGGGGGGGGCGGGGCAGCGAAGGGAGGGCTCGGGCATGCACTGGAGCCCTTAAAAACACTCCATTCTAACAGCAAGGCAGCGGGAGGGGTGGGCAGGAGTGGGGCATGCACTAAACCCCTTAAAACACGCCAGTCTGACAGCAAGGCAGCGGAGGGGGTCGGCGGGGGGGGGGGGCGGGGGGAGCGGGGGCGGGGGGGGGCGGGAGCAGCGAAGGGAGGGCTCGAGCATGCACTGGAGCCCTTAAAACACTCCATTCTAACAGCAAGGCAGCGGGAGGGGTGGGCAGGAGTGGGGCATGCACTGGAGCCCTTAAAACACGCCAGTTTGACAGCAAGGCAGTGGAGGGGGTCGGCGGGGGTGGGAAGGGCGGGGGGAGCGGGGGCAGCGGGGGGGGCGGGGGGGGCGGGGGCAGCAAAGGGAGGGTTCGGGCATGCACTGGAGCCCTTGAAAACACTCCATTCTAACAGCAAGGCAGCGGGAGGGGTGGGCAGGAGTGGGGTGGGAAGGGCGAGGGGAGCGGGGGGGGGCTGGGGGGGCGGGGGGGGCGGGGGGGGCGGGGGGGGGGGCAAGACTATGGGTCTTCACTAGCGCCTCCCCCGCTCAAAGCTCGGGTCGGCGGATATTGTTATAACTTGGTATTTGAATATTCTTTAATATCATAATCATATGATTATATTATATTATATTATATTATATTATATTATATTATATTATATTATATTATATTATATTATATTATATTATATTATATTATATTGTTATAACTTGTATTTGAATATTCTTTGATATGATAATAGTATGATTATATTGTTATAACTTGGTATTTGAATATTCTTTAGTATGATAGTATATGATAGTTATATGACTCTATTTTTATAACTTGGTATTTGAATGTTCTTTAATATGACAATAATATCATTATATTGTTATAACTTGGTATTTGAATATTCTTTGATATGAGAATAATATGATTATATTGTTATAGCTAGTATTTGAATATTCTTTGATATGAGAATGATATGATTATATTGTTATAACTAGTGTTTGAATATTCTTTAATGTGAGAATATTATGGTTATATTGTTATAACTAGTATTTGAATGTTCTTTAATATGAGAATAATATGATTTTTTTGTTATAACTAGTATTTGAATATTCTTGAATGTGATAATAATATGATTATATTGTTATAACTAGTATTTGAATATTCTTTAATATATCTTGGTTCCTGGGTTATTACTCACTGACCACCCCTCCACCCCTCCCCCCTGCCCCCCAGATCAACGAAAGGTGAATGAACAGACATGGAATGAGCGGAAGAGCAAGTACGCAACCAATGTGATGAAGACTCGAAGGCTATCATCTGTTGTGCTGAAAGTAGCAAGAGCAGTAGTGCCATTATCACTTGCAGGACGAATCACGAAAAGTGGTAGAAGGTATCTATTTGAGGGTAGGCCCATGTGGCTGTTTCCCAAAATAGGGGGGTACCCCTTTTCTTCCCCCCAAAAATAGATTCCCACTTAAAGGAACCCGGGTACCCCTATTTGCGGAAACCCCCATGCCTCTGCTGGTGGACAGCCTGAGCCGTGTGTGTCAGGGACCACACCAAAGGGGCCCCGTCGAGCTGGAGAATGGAATAGCTTGAGCCTGAGCAGGGGAGATGAGGGAGCAGGCGTTGATACCTTGGGACTTGGGATGTTATACTAACAGTCCTTCAGGACTGTTAGAACTGTAGAATAGGGGGGAACATCCCAACTTGAAACTCGTACTGTATGTTCTTGCAGTCCCTGTCAAGATCCCTCAACTGCTTTCCAGATCTATACGGGCCAATGGCTTGGTGCCCATCGACATGGAGAAGGCACCTTGCTGAGGCGCTGGCATGCCGGGAGTATCAGGGGGGGGGGGGGTTTAGGGTTTAGGGTTTAGTGCTTCGGTCGAGGGTTTTGGAGCACCATGCCTTCTCACCCGAAGCTTCTGGGAAAACCCGCACCCTAGACGCTGAACCCTTGCAGCATCAATTTGCTTTGACGTGCAATGTCAGTGCATGATCTCTCGACTGCAAGTATACTCGCAGGCATTGCAGGCAGTGACCTGTGGTGAACGCTTGAGGAAGGAGGATGTCGGTCCTAGGTGGATCAGGATGTCGGTCCTAGGTGGGTTCTCACAAAAGTGCTAGAGAGACGATTAGCTTCCCAATGGCCATGTCAAGAACTTTTCCTCCAAGGAACCAAGGGTTTAGGATTTAGGGTTTAGGGTTTGGGGTGTAGGGTTTAGATAGCCCAACTCTTCTACCAGAGCCTGCTGCAGTCCTCAGGCCCGATGGTGGCAGGTACGAGGGGCAGTTTGTGGACGACCGGGCCTGTGGTGGGCCACCCGGGGGTTTCATTCTTTGCACTCAAAGTGTGGGCCACTGTCGTGGGATATATCCCCCATGGAGCTCTTCCACTCTGACACCTCAAGACCTTGAAGAAGTCTCAGCGACGCGTCTCTGTGGTCATTCTGAGTCATGTTTGGCTCCGCCCGACAGGACGTGGGAGATTTGTCCATGCGAACGGCGATGTGTACGAGGGCCAGTGGCTAGATGACAAGGCCGCGATTTGAGGGAAGCTCCGCGCAGCCCTCGGCCCTCGCACAAGGGCACCCCCGCTGTAACGAGGGTCTTATGCCTACATAGGGCTTACGTGCCTGCAGGTGGTATTCCCCTTCCTGGCCTTGTCATTCAGCAGCTCGAAGTGCTAGGCTCATGGATCTGGGAAGTTCCTGCACTCGGATGGCCGCAGCGGCTCGCTTGTCGCAGGGGTTCAGGAAGTGCTTCGCCTTCTGGAGCTTGTGCCGCCTTTTGTGCCAAGCCTGAAGCAATCCGAGACCTGAGCATCGAATGCACTGCCAGGATCTTCATATATCGGCGACTGGGTGGAGGAGCACAGAATGGATCACTGCACTCGTAGGATTTGCTTGCAGCGTGTGTTGGGAGTAGGAGCTTAGCAGTCCGGGCGTTCTGTCACTTCCGCAGCCCGGTTTGGCGGAGTGCGGTTGTTTCAAATCGGTCAGGACATGAAGTCCGGTCAAGGTCTCGAGACCTGGGCCGATGGATCCACTTTCAAGGGCGAGTACAGGCCTAGAGAGTGTTGGAGATGCCACACTGTGGCGGTGTACATGTCGATTTGTGAGGCCGTGCCTATTTTCGGAGTACCTAACTAGATCTAACTAGGCAACCTGCTCCTGATTGAGACTTCTGGATGGTAAAGTACGTAAATCTTCAGACACACTTGGGGGAACCCTGAACCGATTTCCAGATCTTGCCTTTCCAGGGACGGCAAGAAGCACGGCTACGGGCTCTTCACCTCCTCTGACAACTCGTGAAGGGCTCGGAGTCATTCACTGGGCCATGTCATGCTAGTTTTGTTTAAAATTATCATACTATGTGGTTGTGTTTTCCTCATGTTTTTTTATAGTAACATGCTAGTATATTATGATAATATCATTATACTGTATTACTGTTACATCATCATTGCATCTTATGTCGAAGGAAGGGCGGTGGCAGCATTTTTGTGGAAGATGCAGTAGGGCTCAGTGGTTTTGGGGCACCTGGCACTGTGAGGTCCTATTCAGGCCAGTTCTTCAACGATAGCATGCATGGCGAGGTGCTCGTGCTTTCCGCTTTATTCCGCTTTGACAGATGATGTTGTCGTCCAGGGACGGGCAAGTCAGACGACGTTAGGGGTTTGCGAGTTGCTTCAGTTGGGGTCGTATGGTCTACTGGATGCGCACTTCACCCTCACTCGCCCGTGCAGGGTACGTACACCTTCTCTGATGGACGCGGATGTCTCAGACTGATGTCAGTTGCTTGCTTAGAGATGGAGATTTGTTTGCCCGCTTGAGGCGTGTACGTCGGTAGCTGGCAAGACAGCCAGATGCTGCGTGCTCAGAGGGTATCGACTGCCGAATGCCAGAATTAACTGGGCCAGCTGTCTGTCTGCAACCCTAAACCCTAAACCCTAAACCCCAAACCCTAAACCCTAAACCCTAAACCCTAAACCCTAAACCCTAAACCCGAAACTGAATTGAGACGCTGAAGCCGAGGACCGGCCAAGGCACTATGAAGTGGCCAGATGGCGCGGCCCTCGTGCTCGGCTCATGCCTGTTTAGACATCCTTACATCTCTGTAAAGTAGCCAATTAGGGTTTAGGGTTTAGGGTTTAGGGTTAGGGTTTGGGGTTTAGGGTTCCAAACACAGCAGGCAGATGGTACGAGGGAGACTACCTCGGCGATCGCAAGTCCGGTGAAGGCAAATTCTGTTGGCCGGACGGCCCGACCCTCAGCCAATGAGGGGACATGCCCAGGTCGTAGAGTAACAGAAAAAGGGCTTTTGGGTTAAGGGTTTAGGGTTTAGGGTTAGGGGCAACCCGGGCACTTTTGGATGTTTGAGCAGCGAAAGTACTCGGGTTTGCAAGAGATCGTGCAAGCTGAGCTGGATGTAGTTTTGAAGCCAGAGTCCTCCCATTGACTGGCGTAGTCTTGGCCATGTTCCATCGCACTGAAGCCATACATGCAGTCGTAAGCCTCTTGTACGGACATTGCTGGAGATTTGGCCAATGCTGGAAGGTTTGTTTTCGAGTTATCTACAGGTCCTTTGTAGGAGGAGATGGTTCTCCCAAAGCCACCCAAGGGCCATAAGCTGAGTCGGATTTGGATTGGGACTTGCTCAAGACCCGCATCTGCATGCTTTGCCCTTTCACGTACCCGGGTCGGAGGGCGAGTTAGCGTCCGTTCTTGAGAGGCCGGTGCTACATAGGCCAGTGGCTGGAGGGCAAGCAGCATGGCAAAGGTGACGGGGCTGCAGGGAGTTAGCCTGGTACGGATTGGTACTGACTTCGAAGATGATACACAGTGCACCATTGACAACTTGACTTCGTGTTGAAAAGTTGTGTGATGGTTTAGCTGTTCATGCCCTAGAAGAGTCACACGCACGTACCCTCTCCACGTCAAGCCTTGACACCCAGGCAGATACATCGACGTGAAGGGTGTCGCTCGGGAGGGCCTGTGGAAGGTGCTGCACTGGGCTTTCAATCAGGGTCTTCTTGTGTGGCTGGTTTGGAGCTTATGAGCTTTTCGAGCTTGAGTGACTTAGCGAACGCTCCTGTTTGGTTTTCGGTGCTTTGTGTGCTGAGCATTTCTGAGGCAGGAACTCGACTTCGATGGACGGATGTCGAAGAAGACCCGCCTCCAACGAGCTAAGCTTTGGGGGCCTTTTGCTTGAGGATTAGTTTGTGGCCTTCGGACACAAGCCCTCTCAAGATGTTAAGAAGCACACGTGAATCCACATCTGTATAAGAGTCTGCAAGCAGAACTTTGTGTCCTTGTCCGCTAGTGCCAAGTCTGTGCTAGGGGCCAAGGCCGAGTTTCACCCTGAGCCTTGCAAGAAGCTGCAAGCCTCAGAAGCCAAAAAAGCACGCCAAATCTTCGCACAGCAACCCCCAGAACTGCCTGATATCGATTTGGCGTGCTACCGTAGCCGAGCTTGTGGAGCCACAATAGCTCGTCAGCTCGTCATCACGTGGACATGTGTGCCTTGGGCATGAAGAAATGCGCCGCAACCCGTCCGATTCTGAATTCCTATGGCTATTTGGGCTTACATGGGCTTGCTGCTGGGTTTCGTAGCTGCAGGATCATCTAGTTGAGGTAGTCGCAGAACTTGGTAAACTCCCGGGCAAGGGCCCACGTCCCCGAGGTCGCAAGGCCCGAATCGCCGGAGCGTTCAATGTTCAATCAACGAAAGCCCTGAAGAAGCTTAAGTGTTGGGATGTTCCCCCTTATGCTAACAGTCCTTAATAGGGATTACAATCGGGGGTACTACAGTCCCAACTGAAGTGACTCAAGCGTTATCTGCAAAGACCGGGCTGGCTGCGAAGCCTCAAACCCTCGAAGTCGAAGCCGCCCTCCCTTTGAGCAATCGAAGCGCCTACGTTGAGCCGTTTGGGTACCATGCTGCAAATTGCAGCGAGCCCAGTCTGCAAAAACTGCTGCTTGAAATCTCCAGTCTTGCCTCCGGCTCAACGCGGGGTGTAGCGTGCGCTGAGAGGTTTCCTTTCAAATTCAAGAAAGTTGCACGGTCGTCCAATTGAAATGCAAAGGGAATCGACAGGTTTTCTTATGAAACTTTAGATAAATCCAAGATTTCCGAATGTAAAGGCATTCGAGGTGTTTTTATTACTTCGCGGCGCGAGCTACACCCCAGCTGGCACCGGCCTGGAGCAGGACACTCTGCTCGCGCCATCAACCTCTCCCTTACCCACCAGGTTGGCCCGCGCTTGCCCGTGCCGCTTGCCCTTGGAGCATGCAGCTCTCGGGGCCACCTCGATTGGGCCACGAGCCTCGTTCTGGTTGCGCACGGGGGCCCGCTCAAGCAAGCTGTCGCGCATGTTTGCCAATTAAGTGGCGGGCGCGACATGCGCGTTGTGCCGACACATGAAGTGTTGACCCTGCTTGCGCAGGAGCAGATCCCTGCTGCCATCCTCCAGCCGCTTTTGGCCTCGGTCGCGGGCGGCTGCCCTCCGGAAGCCGAACAGGGGTTACAACTACCCGTCGGTTGATTATTGGTGGCTTCTTCAAGCGCGTAGTCGCGCGCACGCTTGCTCAACAATTCGCGGGCGCTTTCGAACCTGCGTGTCCGCGCCAATACGAATTGGCAATCGTGCAGGCTTGGAGGCGTGGGTGCATGCCGTGTAGGCCAAGTGCCCGCGTGATCCGACGACACTGTGGTTTCCTTGGGCGCAACTGCCGCCGACGACGGCATCAGCCGCCAGTCGATTCTGCAAGAACTCCGGTCCTTGCCTGCAGCAGCTGCGCTGCTCGCGCTTGCCAAGCTCTGGTTGGGTCGTCCTTCGTCTACTGTATCGTGTGGCACCAAGGCGTCACTGTAATGTCGTATCCTGATTAGTGTGGACCCCTTCAATAATGAAAAGTTTTCAAAAAATAATTCAGGGGACCAAAAAAGGCCGCCCCCCCTACTATAATGAAAAGTTTTTCGGGCATGGGTGTCGGAAGAGAGAAAAATAGACAACAAGATACCTAAGAGGAGAGGGAAAGGAAGAGGAGAGGAAGAGGGGAGGGAAGAGGAGCCAAGAGGAAATGAAGAGGAGCCGGTGGGGGGGGGGCCCGGGGCCGAAAATTAGTTTGGGGGGTCCTTTTTTTTTTATACTTGCGGGGGTGGAATTAGTTTGGGGGGGGGGGGGGCCCCACACTAATCAGAAGACCACATTACTCGACCTCTGTGGCAAGCGGAAGGCGTAGAAGAAGGGGAACCGCTGAGCCCCGCCTTGTTCTATTTGAGTTTTGCGGCCGGCGCTCGCGGACATTCAGCGCGCTTCGCGAGGACCTCGGTGAATGCGTCCGGGCTTATAACTTACCTCGACGTCAGACTCACTTACGCCTCAACGTTGACAAAATCACCATATGGAATGATGTCGTACCATTTCGGTAAGCCTCGAACGATCGCGTGTCGCGTTCAGAACCAACAGTGAAACAATACGTACAGGAGGTGTACACGATCAATGCCAACATCAAGGAGCGTGAAAGAGTTTCAGAGGGCATTTTTTAGACCCTTCCCGGCTTGCCATTGCAGACCTCCCCCCCGGCCTGGAGCCGCTCTCTCTTCCTCTCTCAGTGGCCAACAGCTCTGGCGCATGCTGCGCAAAGAACCCGCCCGTCTGGAGGAATGTCACCTTCACTTGCCGCGAGCACAACTCAGGACTGTTCCAACTGTCCTCCCGCAAAAAAAGGGGGCAGCCTCAAAAAGACCACGAGGCATTACCTGATTACTTTTTCAGGAGTCCTTCTTTGCCACACATATCCAGATAACACAGATGCTTGTCTTTCCATATCTTTTCCTTGGAGAGTACGAGAAGGTGCCCCTTAAGTGGAGCAGCCATTGAGAACCGATCCGGCATTTGATGCAAAAACCCCCAGCGCTTGGGCTTATCATGGCTTGACTATCAACACCAAGGAAAAATTAAGGTGGCTATAGCTGCTAGCGCTCCCAGACCGTACCCGCCGCCTTGGCCCTCGTTGATCTCTTGGACGGCTTGACCTACGGCGTGAGCTTAGCAAGCGGAACTCCGCGGAAACTGTGCTGGGCTACAAGTAAAAACAGCGTTCTCGCCGCGGATCCTAGAGCGTCGCCAGGAACTCCGCGGAAACTGTGCTGGGCTTCAGGTAAAAACAGCGTTCTCGCCGCGGATCCTAAAGCGTCGCCAGGATCTCCGCGGAAACTGTGCTGGGCTTCAGGTAAAAACCAGCGTTCTCGCCGCGGATCCTAGAGCGTCGCCAGGATCTCCGCGGAAACTGTGCTGGGCTTCAGGTAAAAACAGCGTTCTCGCCGCGGATCCTAGAGCGTCGCCAGGAACTCCGCGGAAACTGTGCTGGGCTTCAGGTAAAACCAGCGTTCTCGCCGCGGATCCTGGAGCGTCGCCAGGATCTCCGCGGAAACTGTGCTGGGCTTCAAGTAAAAAAAGGTTCTCGCCGGGCTCCTAGAGCGTCGCAGGATTCGCGGAAAAAAAAAAAAACTTGGTGGGCTTCAGGTAAAAACCAGCGTTCTCGCGCGGATCCTAGAGAGTCGCCAGGATATCGGGGAAAAACGTGCTGCGGCTTTTTTTTTTTATATTGTTGTTTAGGTGAAACACGTTCTCGCCGCGGAGCCTGAGAGCGCGACCAGGATCTCCGCGGAAAGCTCAGTTGATGGGATTCAGGTAAACAAAGCGTTCTGCCGAGGATCCAAGGCGTCGCCAGGATCTCACGCGGAACTAGTGCTGGGGCTTTTTTTTTCTTTTTTTTTCTTTTGTTTTTTTTCTTTTTTTTTGTTTTTTTTTTTATTTTTTTTAAAGTAAAAACAGCGTTCTCGCCGCGGATCCTAGAGCGTCGCCAGGATCTCCGGGGAAACTGTGCTGGGCTTCAGGTAAAAACAGCGTTCTCGCCGCGGATCCTAGAGCGTCGCCAGGATCTCCGCGGAAACTGTGCTGGGCTTCAGGTAAAAACAGCGTTCTCGCCGCGGATCCTAGAGCGTCGCCAGGATCTCCGCGGAAACTGTGCTGGGCTTCAGGTAAAAACAGCGTTCTCGCCGCGGATCCTAGAGCGTCGCCAGGATCTCCGCGGAAACTGTGCTGGGCCTCAGGTAAAAACAGCGTTCTCGCCGCGGATCCTAGAGCGTCGCCAGGATCTCCGCGGAAACGGTGCTGGGCTTCAGGTAAAAACAGCGTTCTCGCCGCGGATCCTCGAGCGTCGCCAGGAACTCCGCGGAATCTGTGCTGGGCTTGAAGTAAAAACAGCGTTCTCGCCGCGGATCCTAGAGCGTCGCCAGGATCTCCGCGGAAACTTTGCTGGGCTTCAGGTAAAAACCGCGTTCTCGCCGCGGATCCTAGAGCGTCGCCAGGATCTCCGCGGAAACTGTGCTGGGCCTCAGGTAAAAACAGCGTTCTCGCCGCGGATCCTAAAGCGTCCAATCTTGCGCGGACAAGCCACTCAGAGTGAGACAGTCATCTACTTAGAGAGTCCAACTGTACAAGCTAGCAAGCGTAAAAGAAGTCGTGACTACAAAGAAGCAACCGCTAGCGCAGAGGTATTGCAAGACGACTTAATGCAAGGCCAGCGAGGTGAGACCAATCAAAACAAGAACCTACCGGCACCAATCACTCATCTGCCCGTCGCCCATAGCAATGCTGCGCCATGTCTGGTACAGACATTAAGCAAAGGTGTGGGTAGGCCGTCAGTGCTGGGCTTCAGGTAAAAACAGCGTTCTCGCCGCGGATCCTGGAGCGTCGCCAGGAACCCCGCGGAAACTGTGCTGGGCTTCAAGTAAAAACAGCGTTCTCGCCGCGGAGCCTAGAGCGTCGCCAGGAACTCCGCGGAAACTGTGCTGGGCTTCAGGTAAAAACAGCGTTCTCGCCGCGGATCCTAGAGTGTCGCCAGGATCTCCGCGGAAACTGTGCTGGGCTTCAGGTAAAAACCAGCGTTCTAGCCGCGGATCCTAGAGCGTCGCCAGGATCTCCGCGGAAACTGTGCTGGGCTTCAGGAATAAACCAGCGTTCTCGCCGCGGATCCTAGAGCGTCGCCAGGATCTCTGTGGAAACTGTGCTGGGCTTCAGGAAAAAACTCGCCACGGATCCTAGAGCATCGCGAGGAACCGCGGAAACTGTATTGGGCTTCAAATAACATCAGCGTTCTCCTTGCGAGGCAGCGCAAGACCGCGGCATCATGCTTGGCGGCGAAGTCCGCCGTGTCGAAGGGCGGCACGGTCCGTACCAAGCAGGTGCACCGAGGCGCCGCACAGTACAGCAGCAACGGTCCTGCTCGCGCAAACGCTGCGTGAGCCTTTCGGCGACGAACGCCCGGCTTCCGATAGGGCTTCCCAAGACCACCACGCCCTGCTGGGCTCTGCGAGTGCCCAACTTCCGGTCCAACAGGGGTTGGCAGGGTCCTCGGTGACGAGCAAAGCATGCTGTCGGCGCTTGCAGACCGTCCCGAGCTGGCAGGCGTTCTTCCGCACGTGGCGCTTTTTTTGCGACTCCCCCAGCGTTTACATCTTCTATGACGAGCAGGGCCGGGCTCACGTCGCTCGCATCTGCCGGCGTCGCGGCGTCGCGGCATCACGAATGGCTTCGAGACATACAAGAAAAGCGTTTTGCAGAAGGCCTCGGAGCTGGCGGGGTGGGGACTGGAAAGTGTCGAGCCGCTGCGCCCCGGCCACGTTGTCCTCCGCCTCGGTTCCCTCGCCCCCTGCCCCGCCGGCCCCGCCGCCCGCGGGCGTCAGCAACGTTTGCGACGTTGGCCGCGTCTTGGGCGACGACCTCATCCAAGTCTGCGTCATCGCCATCTGGCCTTTCCGGCACGCACCTTCTGAACCTCGCACGCAGGTCATCCGCAAGGCCCCGGGCTACAGGGGCATACAGGGGCGACCGCCGGCCCACCATACACTTGAAGAGGCATCGGGCAGCGCTTCAAGCTGGGCAAACGCGGCCTGCGCGTCAGGGGCGATGGGATCGTGCGGGAGGGCCGTACCGGTGTTTTAGGGTCGGACCCGCAGGGCGCCCACCAGCTGATTCCACCGCGGGTCCGCGCCCGGAAACGCATGCCACAGACCGCCACAGATCCACAGCGCCGTCATCCAGGGACCCGGCGGAAGCATGGAACAGGGGAACGTGCAGCCACGAGTTACGCACCCCCGGCACATCACTGGGAGGGCCCGCCTTTTGCCAAGGGGGCGCGGACACCTTCGTCGGCGTGAACCCCGGCGTCGCCTCCCCCGGCAACGTCGGGGCGCACTTCACCGGCGTATGCGAAATTTCAGCGTCCCGGGGCGAGGCGAACGGTGTTTGGCGCGGAGGGTGTCGGAAAGTGTTTCGGCGTCGCTGGCGGCGCGATCGGCCGGCAATGCTGGTGGGAGAAGCCGCATCTGACCCAACGCGTGCAGGGCTCGTTCGCGGCGGCCGGCGACGTCGCATGCTTGCGGCGGGCCGGGATTGTCAGCCTCACCCACGCGCTGGCCGAGATACGGAAGAGTCGTGTGGGTGATGCGGGGGGCGGTGTCTGCTTTGGGCGCGCGCGGGCTGCGGTGCGTCCAACGCGTGTGGCACTTGCACGACTTGCACCAAAATGGCCATGGGACCACTCCCCTGGCAGAAGCTGCGGGGTGCACGGCATTGCGAGACTCCGGGCGGCACGGTCCGTTTGAAGGGCCGCCCCGAAGCCCACCACACGCATCAATTCTTGGCGCCCTGCTTGCGAGGTCGCATGCGCGAGGATTGTGACGGGGGCGGCAGAGTGGGGAGATTGGGCGCGTGCGGCGAGGCGGCCTCGTGCAGCAGGCGGCAGAGCAATGCCGTGGGCCGTGGGTGTTCGCCCGGCCGCTGCAGCCAACGCTGTGAGTTCCGCCTCCTCTTCCTCGGCCGCGCAAGTCAGCAGCTCCCGTGCAGCCGTAATCAAAGCCCCAAATAGCACACCTGCACACAGCCAGCCCCAGCAGTGCGCACAAGGCACCCATCCGTTCGGGAAGTAACGCGGCGGCACGCTTGTAGCACTCCTGTAGCACAGGTCAGAACCGCGTGTGTCGCCGCTTCCCGGCATGTCGGTGGGAGCTGCGTTGCCGAGGGGACAGATTGCAGGACTTGTCGGGCAAAAAACTTGATGCGGCGCCGCCTTCGCTTGCCCCTGCCCCTCACGGACCTGCGCTGTGGAGCGGAGAGCCGATATGGTTGTGGGGGCGAGGTCGATGCGTATGGGGACCACCACCTCGCCTGCCCCCGCACGGGTCTGCTGCCTCGACGCGGGTTCGTCGTGGAGAGGGCGTGGATCCAGGTCGCTCGCGAGGCAATCGGTCCTGAGGGACGGGTCGTGCCGCAGCAGTGGCTCTCGCGCACCACAGCGGCGCACGTCCGTGCCGACGACCGTCGCCGCCTCGACTTCGTTGTCTACGGGGCAACGACCAATGGCGAGGCCTTGTGCTGCGACGCAACGCTCGTCTCCCCACTCGCTCGGACTGGTCGGCCCGTCCCCGGGGCCGACGCCCGGGCGTGGGTCGCGCTTGTTACGGCGCGTAGGCGCAAGGTCGCACGCTACCCGGAGCTGACGCGAGGGGGGCCTTAGCGGCTGGTTGTCCTCGCTGCTGAAGGAGGGGGCCGATGGAGCGACAAGTGCCAACAGTTCCTCCGCACCGTGCTCCGGCTCCGCGTCCAGCGCGCCCGCCACCCCTGCGCGCCTCGGCCGCCCAGGGCTGGGCGCGCTGCTGGTGGAGTGTGTTGTCGTTTGCCCTGCAGTGAGCAGTCGCCAGTTCCGCGCTTGGCGTGTGGACCATGCCGCCGCTGCCTGGAGCGCCAGACACGCTTCCGTTGAGCGACGTGCTCGACCTGGCGAATGCGAGCGCCCCCCGGCGGCTGCCGCTTCGCTAGCGCTCCGTAGGAGTCTAGGTAGCTCACGCCGTAGGGACTCGGGACGCTTTCGGTGGACGCAAAAAGGCGCGCGAAAAAAAAAAAGACTTGGCAGCTTCGAGGACTGCCGGCCATCCCCTCGCGACCAGCGAACGCGAGCTTCGGCGAGGCGGACGGGCTTGACGAAAAACTTTTGAGCCTTGAGCCAAAATGGCTAACAGCGTTTTCGCCGCGGATCCTAGAGCATCGCCAAAAAACCTCGCGGAAACTGTGCTGGGCTTCAAGTTAAAAAATGCGTTCTCGCCGCGGAGCCTAGAGCCTCGCCAGGAACTCCGCAGAAACTGTGTTGGGCTTCAAGATTGCTTCAAGTAAAAAAACGTTCTCGCCGCCCTAGAGCGTCGCCAGGAACTCCGCGGAAACTGTGCTGGGCTTCAGGTAAAATCAGTGTTCTCGCCGCGGAGCCTAGAACGGGGCCAGGGGCTCCGCGGAAACTGTGCTGGGCTTCAAGTAAAATCGGCGTTCTCGCCGCGGATCCTAGAGCGTCGCCAGAAACCCCGCGGAATCTGTGCGGGGCTTCAAGTAGAAACAACCAGCTCGTGTCCCCGCTTGGGTGGGATGGCAGACCCACCCGCGGTGCCGCTGACCGCGATGGTGCCGCACTGGAGGCCGCTGCGCGACGCAAGCATGCGCGCTACCCTGAACTTTCCTATACTTTCCGTTGGGGGACCACAGCTTGTGCGTGTTGGCCGCCGAAGTCGGAGGGCGCCAAAAAGTACGCGCAAAAAACAGACATACGTGCAACCTCCCCAAATAATTAACATAAGTTTTGTAACAATTATCAGCCAGGTTTGCGACCAGAAGATCATTTGCCATCAGTTTTCGGCGTACCCATTTGCAAAGTCCAGACATGTTCGGCATGGTGCAATCAGCAAGCAAACCAAACGCCGGACATGACCATCGCATTTTGCAAGGCCAACGAAAAGCGACGTGTTGCGACGCGCTTGTCAATGTTCATCTGTAGCAAGATTGACGCACACATCAAACCTTGTAGGACAAAACAGAAAGTTTTGTAGGAACACCAATGAAGTACTGACATGCCCTACACGGGAAATTCCTGCTGGGGAGGCCTTAAGACATACCTTTGAGCGCGATCGACACTTGTTTGTTTCCACCTTTTTCCACCCCCTGAATCCTCGTCATGGTTGGCTTTTGCCTCAGAGACATCACATAAGCGTGGTTGTTTTTGTATTGGACTTTTGTTGTGTGGAAGCTCCAGGCCCAGTGATCTTCGAAGGCCACCTGAAGACGTGATCGGAACCGAGCATAGCAAACGTAGACATGCCACAGGTGTGCCGCCACCGACTTGGATCGTAGTTTCACCTGCACGGCTCTCAGGTGCCACCGCCCGGGTCTTTGATGTTCTTGTTCCACTGACTTTTCTGGAGAAGTGATTGCCGAGGCCCAGGCCGCCCAAGTTATCCTCGACCCGCCAACAACGGGCCGGATACCTTGGCTCTGTTCTGGTTCAGTTGGGTTGGCCCAGAGTCTCCCGTCAGCCCAGGCGATCTGAACCAGCTGAACATCCGCAACGCGCTACACCACAGGCCAAGCTGTAGTCGCCGGAATTTGCGGCCCGGCCATCCGATGCAGGGCCGTCGCAAAAGAGATGGCCCCATTGAAGTTGCCGAAGCGTGCTGATGCCGGTACGGTTGTGGAGCCTGGCACTCACGTCGCCGCAGGTTGTGCTTGTCTCTTAAGTTGCTCACCACCTGTTTGGTCCCCGAATTTTGTGCGTTGCTTGGTCCTGGTCCCTTGGTCCTGGTTCCCTGGTCCTGCCTGCATCCTGTGGCGTGGATTTTTGTTTTTCTAGCCGTGCGCGGGGTAAAGTATCGTGTTACACATACAGAGAAAACAGCACAAAAAGAAAACGCGCCCCCATGCACGCAGCCAAAATAAAAATGCGCCCCCACCGCACCCTCAGCAAAAAAAAACGCGCACCCGCAGGAGAGGAGGAGAAAAAAAAACACCCCCGCACCCGCGGCACAAAAACAAAAAGCCCCGCACCTGCAACAAAAAATGCGCCTGTACCCTGCGTAGACCTTCGACTCCCCACGATCCGGGGGGCCAGAAAACAGGGGGGGGGGAGGGCAAAATGGGCTCAAGGGCCAAAAAAAAATCAGGTTCGGGGGTCGAAAAAACAGGCTCAGGGGCCAGAAAAAACGAGACAGGGGCCAGAAAACAGTGGTTAAAAAAACGGGTCGCCCTAGGGAAAATAGCACTCTCCAGGGCACGTTGTAAAGAAAATTAGGCGTAGACCCCCGTACAGTATGCCGTACGGTGAAAGGCCATGGGCATGAACACGCCAAGCGCTCCAAACAACGTTCCTGTGGCACTCGAGGAACATCCTTCAAGAGAACTACACCAGCTCTGCGGGAGCCCGCCAGGAACCCTTCAAGGACGTTTATGGGGACATTTAAAGAGCATTTGAAGAGCATTCCAAAGCACTCCGAAAGTATACAGTCAGTCACGCTCGAAGCCCTGCAACAGTTTTTGCGTTGCCTGCAACACCCCATGAGAAATTCCCAGAGCGCCCCAGCAAGAGCCTGGAGGCGTCCCCTTCATACTACATGAAATGATAAACGAAGCCGGCATTTTCCATCCCTTACCCTGGAACCCCCGCGTGACACACTGTTTGGGGAAATAGGGAGCAAAACAAGAAACAAAAAACGAAAACAAATACACCCGCTTTCACCTGGGGTGAGCCAGCTGCTTGTTTGTGAGGTTTGTCCGTTGCGCCAGAGCAGAGCGTCACGGGGGGGACCGGGTTAAAAACCTTGGTCTCCCCCCAACACTTGTCGCAACAGACCGGCGGACCTCAACCTCGGCCAAGAGGGGGAGGTCCAGCTGGCGCTCCAGCAACATGGACAGGAGCGGCCACGCGTAAATGAAAGGACACGCATTTCTTCAGTCTGCTGCCAGGACGTGTCGCCGAAGGAGGGCCGCAAGATGGGGCTGGATATTCTCGGATGGCTCCAGGACCGCTCCCGCCGCTCCCCCGGCCTCTCCTCAAAAACAATTAAATTCCCAACGCTCCAGCTTCACACCGCTTTTCCTGATGCATGTGACTTCGCAAGAACGCGCCGCTGATGCAGGATTGCCCCACAGCGCCGACGGTGCAGGATTGGCCTGGCTCCCATCCCCGAATTGCTGGTGCAGCCTGGCAATCCTTGTCTGAAGTTTCAGGCACGCAGAAGTACTTGGCCATCGTGGGCCAAGCTGAGTGCCAGGCACGATTCAGGATCTGCAATGCCTCAACTTTGAAAATGTCAAACCCCTCTCTGGTACAGTCGTCGCATGCCTTTGCCAGGGCTGCCAAAAAAGTGAGATCCCTTTGACTCACCGCTGTGTCTTGCATGTCCCAAAAGCCAAAGAAGCCTACATCAACTCGAAAGAAAAGGCAAAATCCACGCCTGCTGCAACAAGCTCCGAAGAGACCCAACAGCCATAAACCCTAAAACCCGAAGCTTGCCCGGGCTCCATGTCATGACTATTTTTTTGGAGGGCGGAATACACCACGCGCCAATATGTGAGATGGGTGTATATGTGAGCCTACTAAGTTGTAGGCTTTTGGGGCTGCCGGTCACCGAAGCCCAAAACCCAAAACCCCCAAATCCCTGAACCCTGAATCGTTGCAGGTTTGGGGCCTTGCGCTTCCTAACGTAATCGTGGCTCCATAAGGGTTGTAAATATGCCCCTGAGACCAGCCCTGAAAACTCATCAGGGAGCAGATGGGGCGCTAGTTGCTTGCGGGCGCGACGTGAGACAAATTTCGAGGGCCTTCACCAAAACCTGCGAGCACAAAGGGAGGCACATACGACAAACCTCTTATAAGGGATATGTTTTTACTTCTGCAGTGTTCTGAGTCCCAAAGCTTGGGTGCTGTTTGAGTACGCTTGGCCCCCAATAAGCAGGATGTAGTTGAACACGCTCGATCCCCAAAACTTGGTTGCCTTTGAGTACGCTCGGTCCCGCCAAGCAGGCTGCTAGTTGAACACGCTGTCGGTCCCCACACTTGGGTGCTATTTGAGTACCAAAAAGCAGGATGCTAGTTGACCAGGTTCAGTCTTCGCGCGCACATAATGACCAACCAAGACGCCTCTCTGAAACCTTCAAACCTCGCACGCTGGGCCCTTCAAGCATGTTATGGTTCTAGGGCTTTCAGACCTAATTTTGAGTGGCCCTCACCCTACGAGCACGAAGAGAGGGGGCGTGCGACAAACTTCTAGGGCCCTCACCAAACCTTACGAGCACGAAGGGAGGGGACATGCGACGAACCTTTAAAGGATATGTTATTACTTCTACAGTGTTCTGAAAGTGCAACGTTAGGAACAGCAGAGGATGTTTTTTTGCGCTTGTATAGAGCCTTTTCGCAGAGCAAGCAGGCTTTTTTCCCAACTCCTAAAAAAGGGTAGTTTAAGTGAATGGAGATGTTTATCCCTTGCGTGCTGGTAGCGTAATCGCGGCTCCATAGGGTGTACGACTTCACCCTACGAGCGCGAAGGGAGGGACAGACGACAAACTTCGAGGGCCCTCACCAAACCCTACGAGCACAAAGGGAGAGCACATACGACAAACCTCGAGGGGATATGTTTGCACTTCTACAGCGTTTTTGAAAGCGTGGTCCCCAAAGTTTGAGTACGCTCGGTACCCAAAAAGCAGGATGCTAGTTGAACACGCTCGGTCCCCGCATCCTGGGTGCTATGTGAGGTGCAGACTCTGAGCCTGCTGGAATAACACTTTGCTCAAGACAAGAAAGCAATGGAGCCCCCAGTTTTCTCACACGTCCGAGCCATGAAAGCGGCCCCGGAAAAACCTGACGCAGCTCATGGCTGAGGCTTCACGAGCTTTTTGAGCGTAAAAGCATCACACCTAGTGACCTCCCTGCGTTGGAGTCAATGCAGGCTGTGGTGAAGCACTTGGGCGCAGAGTTCAAAGCCTCAGGTGCCGTCATCAGATTCTGCCATCGATGTATTTGTCGTGACCTTTCACGGGATCCCTACTCGCCTGTGACTTTTTTCTATGTCGCTTGTGACTTTTTCTTCATGTCTCGCGTGTGACTTGATTTGAAATTTGCATGTGGCTGCATGTGACTTCATTTTCGCTTGTGATTTTTTGGCACACAGAGGTTCAAAACACTGGAAATGACAGTGTTAGTCTAGCGCGTTCATCATTGTTGTTGTCGCTGTTGTCGGTCTTTCAGCGCTGCGAGTTTTACTTGCTGTGAGGGAGAATACTGCTGTTCCCATTGGCACTTCAGCTGGAGACTCCGAAGTGCTGATTAGGGGTTATGCAAGGACGATACAGGCTCATGGGAGCTATGTGAACTAGCGTCGGGATGTGTCCTGCCTTATCTAAATAATCAACGTGCGACTTGGAGTTCCATATCTGTGACATCATATTTCCTGCTGTCCCTGGCCAGACCTCAACCCGGGTCGCTTGGTGAACGCCATGGGAGACAGCAGAAATGTTGTCTCCCTGGTGTTTTCACCAAAGAAGGGCTTCTTGGCAGCACTGGCGTGGCGACCGGTCGCGGCCGACATCTTCATAGAGTCGGCCATCAGTGCGAGCGACCAGGGCTTTGTGGGGGGCAGCTGCTGCATTCCCTCGAGGCCAGACTCACCGGTTTTTCCCGAAAGCACCGCGAAGCACTTCTACACAGCCTCACCGCACCGCGCGAATTACTGCACCACCTAAACCGTATTTAGTTCTATCTTATTTCTTAGCCTCGTATGTAATTCTATCTTATTTCTTAGCTTGGCGTAGGTTTGGCCACTGGAAAATGGCCACAAGTCCCATCTCTGCCCAGTTGTGCGGACAACTCACCTTTGTGCCCCCCGACCTGTTGTCCAGACAACTCGTCCCCCCGATAAGGGACAAAAAAAGGGGCGTGATGTGATTGCGCAGCATGACGTACGGTTGGATCACACGCTGGGACTCTTGCCCCAAGGTCTCCTACATGCCTTTGGGCCAATGAGAACTGTAACAATGTCGCACTCGTTCATTTATTTACCCGCTGTAATCGCAAGTTTTTCGGGGCCATTCTGCGAACTCAGTTTGTTGGGGTTGCCTGCTATAATCACAATTTTTCGGGGGCAATTTTTTGGACTAGGGCAGCTGCAGTCGGAGGCCCTTCAGGCCCTGGGCTCTAGGAATCTTAGGGAGCCAGTGCCCGCTCCTCCCTGACCTCCTGTGGCCCATTGTGATTGTCGCCACATGTCGCCATGTGCGAGGCAGCGCAAGACCCTGTCGCGGAGAGAACGCCAGAAGGCTCGACTCGCCGGCGTGTCAGATGTGACGTCCCTTGCAGTGCCTTGCAGAGCAGGCACGAGCCTCCGAAGCACCTGTTCTTCAGGTCCTTTGCCCCTTAAGTTTCTGAAGTGCATGCGGTCCACTCATCTTGCGCGCAGATGGTGGGGACGGCTGGGAAGACGAGCTGGACTTGGGCAGCTTGCCTGCAAAAGCATGCACAGATGAAGTGGCTTGCCGATTTCTACAGTGATTCTGCAGTTTAAGTTTGTTTGCCAGGAGTATCTTGAAGCTTCTTGCTTGCAGCGCCGTTTGATTGTTTTCGTTGGAGGTGTTGGCTGCCTGAGTGGTGTCGCGGCAGCTCACCTCAGACTCAGTTGTTCTTGGCAGCGCTCAGCGCACGGGTTATGTAGACATGGTGGACGCAAAAATCAACGGCATTTTCTAGCAGGCAATTGCCTGCTTGCCTGTAAAGCGCGAGGCCAACCCCTGGCACCTGAACCGCTCGGCGCTCATCGAACACTTGTACGGGTGGAGCCAGCCTGCGCGTTTCGCAGAGGCATCGACCCAGCGGTTTCAGTTGGGAGCGCACTGGTTTTTGAAGCAGCGTGCCAGGCCAAGCCCGTGCACCTGAACCGTGGCACCCTCGTCGACAAGTTGTATGGGTGGTGACCGCTGCCTTGCAGAAAGTTTCGCCTTCGGCTACTGGGAGGGTGCTGCTTCAGAATAGAAGTAATCTATTTACCACCTGTCCCTTCGCAATGGATAAGTGGTACACATTGGAGATCACACGCCCACGGCTGAAAAACCACGAGCCTAGGGCCTAGGAGCTTTCATGTCCAAAGTGCCATTGGTGAGGTGCAATATCCATGACACTCAGGCCCTGTTGGATAAATATTGTCCAGCATGGGCTCTGTTGGATAAACGTTGTCCAGCATGGGCTCATCCTTGGAAGGGCTATCTTTCGAGAGCGCCACTCTGAAGATCCCGGAAACGTCATGCCATCAAGAGGGGGGGGTGGTGAGGGTTATGGCGCGGGGTTAAGCTATAGTTCAAGAGTTTGATGAGCCCGAAAGGGAGATAGACCATGATATAGAGCCGCGAACGAACGAGCGATATCCGCAAGAGAGATTCCTTGTCATCCCCGATAGTTTCAGTGACGATGGCTGCTGAAACCAGCAGCAGTGCAAGGGTCCTGTGTCAATACGTGCAAAGACGCGTCGCAAGCCACGCTTCCAACTGCCATTTGAATGCGAGAACAGGTGGAGAGGGCTTTTGAGCTTTGAACTGAAAGGGTTTTGGAGGGCTTTTGGGGCCTGGGGCTTGTTGGGTTTTGTTGGAAAGGGTGGGGAGATTATTAAATTAAAAACAGAAGTCCGTTCTTTCTGACATGAGCCTTATATCAACCCTAATCCCCCTACTTCCCTCGGTGCTCCCGCTCTGCCCCCTTCGCCCTACCCTTCCAGGCTGAACCTCGCTCGCCCAAAATTGCTGACACCCTTAACCCGATAACCCGGTAAGCCGGTAAGCCCTAACCCTCAACCAGAAATCCTACACCTACACCTCCTGAGGCCTTCTTGCTTGAGGCTTTCCTCGATCTGCGCCCCAGCACTGCAATCGAAGCTTCAGGTCAATGCTAAAGATCCGTCAACTTCCCAAAGCTTCCCGAACCATCTCCCAATTATGCCCCCAAATCACGTGAAACAACCAAAAGCTGGGCCCACAACAATACATTCCAAGCAAGATCGTGGTAAAGGCTTTTCACTGTGGGACACCACAGGACATTCCAAAGAAGATCGGTAATTAGAGGCCTTTGGCTGTGGGAACTTGCCCAGAATCAAACAGTCCAAAGAAGAAGGGGGCAACGGCCTCTGGCCTTGGGAAATTCCCACCACAATAAATCGGGGTAAAGGGCTTTTCTCGGCAAATATGCTTTCCGATATTTTGTGTTGGAGATGTTATGGTGAGATCGCTGCAAGTTTCGGCCCGTGCTAGGTTTCAATTTTAATAGTCGTGGGCCGCCGACGCCATGTCGGAAAGGGTGCAGGCGGAGACCGGGTTTTAAACTTGGTGTTGCGATGCAATGTTTGGTGGCACGCATGCGATCCTTTCGCTAGTGCCGTATGCAGGTCGTCACACGGCACATACTGGCACCCATCGCTGTTGCGGGCAGCGAGGACAGTTATTGCTTTCACTTCATGCCGTGATTTCTTGCGCCATGTCTAAAGACCCGGAACAGGGCTCTCAAGGACGGGGGTGGGAAACAAAAACTGTTCCAGAATGACGCAGGTTCCAGTCTATGAGCCTGGCGAGCACTTCGGCATCTTCCCTGATTACGAGCACAAGTCCCACGAATGCAAATCCAGTGAAAGGGGGCAGCATCTTGTGTGCAGTAGGGTTTTGTTTCTTCCTTCACGAACGCTGGAAGGGGTCACATGCGAGACTGGGTAGGTGGCCGTATCCCGAAGTGGGAATCATGTCCGCGCAGCAAACCCCGCCACGAGCTCAGTTTTAGGGTTAAGGGTTTGGGGTTTAGGGTTTAGGGCTTACACAGCCAAACACGAATTGGGAGCGAGGCCAACGACCATTTGTCGAAGCAACCGGTCTTGCTTGTCCCGGTGTTGCGGCAGCAGTCTGCAAAGCATTCACGCAAAGGTCGACGCTGTTTACGTCCTTTTTGGAAGAAGCTGCGAAAAGTTTCCCCGAGGTTGGATCGAGATGC
Source organism: Symbiodinium natans (assembly GCA_905221605.1). NCBI lineage: Eukaryota > Dinophyceae > Suessiales > Symbiodiniaceae > Symbiodinium > Symbiodinium natans. The sequence continues at coordinate 216,119 of CAJNDS010002630.1, forward strand.
GAGCATGCTGCATGTGTGCACTGGAGAGTATGGAGCCAGGGGGGATTGCAATGCAGGTTCCAGCACTGGCTGCAGAGAAGCCGGTGCCTGCAATCGTCCGTGCGGGTGAAGCCCCCGCGTTGCCTTGGGAGGCACCTTTACAGTATACAATTCCATAGCCAATCGAAGTGTCCACTGCAAACTCAAGAGTCATGAATGGAATCACAGCTCCTCTCAGGCATGGACTAAATGGACCTGGAAAGACTACTACGAGGATGCACGCCGGCTGGCCAAAGCGTTCATCCAGTGACCAAATTGCAAGCAGTGGGTCAACACATGCCTTGTATTGAGTCATCTCTTTGCTGATGGAACTTGTCTCGAGGGTCACGCCTTTGATTGAGTGGCTTTAGGTGGAGGCAGGGCTCTGCACCATCATGATCTATGTTTTTGAGTTGATGGGCCCCCTTTTACAGTGAGGCTTCTCCTTCCCCGCTATTGTTTCCCTTTACTTGGTTTAAACGCAACAGCGCATCCATGCCCCGACAGCGCGAGTGAGTATTGCATAGTTCGTTTTGCGCTCGACCCGGAAGCGGCGGGGCTGGGGCACGGGGGTGAGTGGGCAGGGCACGCGTGTGGCGTAGACAGAGTGCCAATCATGCGCCCCTGCACTGACACAGCAGGCATGGTTAGGGCATTGTCAGCTTCGAAGGGCACTCCGCAGAAGTTTGCGAAATCTGTGCTCGGCTTTGCGCTTTTGCTTGGAGTGTTGACTCAAGGCTTGGCGTGGAACAGTTTGGGAGCGTGACGATATTTGGTTTCAACGCTTCTTGGCAAGTCTCGATCTTGCACTTTGTAGTGCCAATAGTGGTGGCTGGTGGCTACTCGTTATGTGATGTTATTGCCGGCATGGTGACGTGCTGTGTGGCATTGTGTGGCATTAGCGGTTGGAGGCGGTTCAGGTTGGACTCGTCTGACACGCATGGAGAAACACCATGGAAATTTGAGAACAATGCAGTCCTATCTGACTGAAGGATAGACGCACAGAGACAGACAAAGAACAAGCAGAGACAGGGAAGAAGAGGGCGCAGTTTCATGCTGCCGTTTGCTCGCAAAGCCGCGTGGTAAGCTTCTAGCCTCAGTTTCGCGTGCGATCATCAGGCACATTCTTAGGGGAGAGCAAACTCCGGCGGCAGCTTGGGCTCTTTGTGAAGGAGAGGGGAACAGGCAAGACACTTTCAAATGGAGGGCCGGCGCTTTAACCTAACCGGAATCTAGTTACAAGTTTGCTGAACAGGTGCATCAGATTGCATCAGTAAAGTGTAGTAACTTGTTGCCATACGGTCGCAATGTAGATGGAACGTAGAAAAGCTCTTCAGGAGATGTTGACCAGAGAGAATTCTAAACTCATTGTTTTTTCTGTAGTCTGGTCTTAGCTTCGGATTGGGGAGCGCTTCAATCTTTTCTCTCAACATGAACTCTTCTCAACTCGTTTTGATGCTCTGGAGCCCAGGCTCCAGAATGGATGGTGAGTGCATTGGCTGCCATGCTTTGTGGCGGCAGCTTGGCTGTTCCGAAATCTGCGTGCACATGATGATCCCAGTCTGCCCGCCCAAAGGCAAATATGTGGGAATCTATTCCACGGACACGCCAGAGCAGGCGAGATGTGCGATTGCGTGTGCTCCACAGATCAGGAATATCGCAATGCCCACAAGTCAGCAGCCAACAGCTTCTTTTTTCTAAGGATATCTGAGGATGCTAAGTCTACGAATGTCACTATAGGTCCCGGTTGCCAGGTGCAGTACAAGGTCGACCATTCCAACGCTGCAGCGCCTTATCTTGACAGGGACAGCTCCGATGCGTAAAGCGGAGAAGACGAGGCATGTGCCATGCCGAGGAGAACCAGGCATTCATTCCTCAAAGATTGAGAGAATTGAGTTTACGGACATGGATGGGTAGTTCGTCGATGGCGCATGATGGCCCGCTTTCGAGGGTGTAAAAGCCAGTCTGTGCCAACCCGAGGTCATGGTTGTGGATGGGGAGATGGAGTTTGAAGCCACGGCGAAACACGTGGAGGAACACAAGTGGCAGCCGCCCATCGGAAGTTGCCGCAATGCAAAGCTTGCGGTCAGGACATGCCTGAGCTGCGCGCCATCGTGTGCTGGGGCATTCCGGCGCCAGCTCAGCTGACTAGGCAGAACATGCCATGTTTGGGGAAGGCAGGTCGCAAAGCAGGTGCCAGTGTACCATGTGCTTGTGAGCAACTATTTGGCGAGACCCGCTGACAGCGTACACGTTTGCAATTAGGGCGGGAGGGCGGGGTGTGTATGTGCCGACTTGCGCCATGCGTGATGACAGGAAAGATGGCAGCATCTGCAAGGTCATGACTTTCAAGGACTGGCAGCAGGGCTTTTCCGGTAACGCTGAAGCGGGGTACGGTAGTGTTGTTTCCTTGTATGCATTTTCTTTTCTGATTCGTTCTTCAAATAAATGTTTTTGGAATTGGTTTTTGGAAAGGGGGGAAATGAAAGGTCAAAAGGCAAGAAAGAAAGACAAACAAACCTAAAACCCGAAACCCAATCGGGAGAGGAAGTGAGCTGTGATGAGCGACAGCTCCTTCACGTGCTGCACGAGGACCACGGACACAAGAACGCCAGCGGGCCAGCTAAATGGGTCTCTTTGACATTGCAGGCGTCCACGCGAAAAAACGGACTGGACGCGTGCGACGTGCGAGGGTTGGCGGCCTGTGGAAGATGGCCAACTGCATGGACATCATGGACATCATCGACATTATGGACACGGCGGACGGAGAGTTTCGAACACTTCTCTGACTCGTGTAAAGGAAGGGATTGAGGTTAGCTTGTCTTTAATTGCGTTGTGCTGTTTTACTTGGGTTGCCATGCGCCACTTCAAACGTACGGTACTGAGGGATGCAGTCCAATTTCACTCTTCGTCGCGGTCCGAACTACGCAGGAGAGTGACGGAGAGTGACGGATCCTTGCCTCCCAAAACTCGAAACCTAAGCCTCCAAATGGAATCCTTAGCCCGAAGCCCGAATCCTTAAACCGACGGCTTCACCTGTGTCGAGTCGTCCTCTGAAGTTCGTCCCTGCAGGTGTATGCATATGTTGTTCGGGTGGGAAAAAGCCAAAGCCAGAACCCGAAACCCAGGAAGAAGCAACAGGAAGAAACGCACTGCGAGGGAACAACTTCCAGACGTTTGGCGGACGGAAACCTACATCAGGAGATTCACCATCTCACTTTGAAGTTCTCATCTCGAACGGCCCGGAAGATGGCCGAACCAAGAAAGCCTGAATCCCGTCCTTGAGTGCTGAACTCGCATAGCTGCTTGGAACCTTGATGAGAGGATTGCTTGGAGCTCGGAGCTTCCCAGGGCTCCGACACAAGCCTGGCCGCGCGGAAAGAGGCGTGTTGTGAGTAAAGACGCGCTGTGGATGAAATTTTTCTCTTGCCCTTGCTCCCCCTTAAACCAAGACCTTCATAGGGATTATAATCGGGGGTATTCCCTATTGAGGGCTGTGAGTTCAAGGGGGTTTTTCTAATCTTTATCTCCGGTAGTACAAGGGGGAACATCCCAAACGATTTTAAAAAAGTTGGCAGGCGACGCGGCCTGGACATGCCATGGGCATCATCTACACCTCCGGAACAACGGGCAACCCGAAAGCCGCACCATGCCTGGATCACATCATGCTTGGAGGTTCGTGAGTAGGATTAGAAGTATGGTATTTACACTTATCACCCCACTTAGGCTACTTATAACCCTACTTCTCACTACCCATGAACTTTCAAGTAGAGGGGAGATTCGGGGGAGCATCCTCTGAGGACATGCTTTCGTGTGGGAATTCGAATTTGTGGCATGGCGCAGGGCCCGACTCTCACATGTAGGTGGCAGGTATACATCTCAGGTCATGGTGCACCACGATGCCGCTGTCGCCATCACCACAATGGCAAGTCAAGCCGAGACGGGTGCTATGCAAGGTAGGGCTCGGGCAGGGCAAACATGGCTTCGATGAAAATTCGATGAAGACAGCCTGGTCGTGCTGCAGCAGCTCGCAGCAAGTTTGAGAGCTGGAGAGGGGGGCAGTGCAGCTGCTACGCCATCCCTGTGCCAGGATATCCAGCGCGGATTTTGTCGTACCTTCCGCTCTCGCATGTCGCCGGTTCGATGATGGACATGTGGCCGCCCGTCCTGAACACTGGCGCACGTTGCATAATTGGAGGTAGGATGGTTGAGGTGGATCAACTTCGCAAGCCGGTTTTGTCGAGACTTGCCTTGCAGCACAAGTCCACACATCATCGTTATTGCAAGATGAAGGCCCTGCCACAAGTGGACTCCACGTTGCTGGGGAGCCGTGTCGAGTTTGCTAAGCCTACCCGTTTCACGGTTTGTAAAGGTTTAAGATTGTTACCCACAGCTATAGAAAGATTAGAATTCCACTTTCAGGTTTCCCATCTTGATGGCTGGCAAGAAGAAGCTTCACAGCACAATTTACTTTGCCCGGCCGTACGACTTGAAAGACATGACTCTGGCAGCCCGTATCCAGCAGCTCTTCTGAAGTGGAGGGATGGATGGTTTTCTTGGGCCGAAACCTAGGGTTTAGGGTTTAGGGTTGAGGGCCTAAACCCTACGCCCTACACCCTACACCCTACACCCTGCTCCGAGTCCCGAAGAGAATGGTCAGGTTTGTGCGGCCCACGGTGTTCCTCGGCGTGCCTCGTGTCTACGAGAAGATACAAAGCCGGATGATGGGCGTGGCAGCGGCGATCACGGGTGCAGCTGGGCATTTCCATGTGGGCGCAGGGCACTAGTAACTAGTATTGGGTCTGGGCTTTGACAGATGCAAGCAGGCGGTCGTTGCGTTTAGGCAGGCTCTTGCGGTGGGGAGAGGGGAAGAGGGGTCCCGCTGTCGTCCAAGCTGTCCAGGTGTGAAGAAGTCGATTGCCACGTGGGCAAAGGGAAAGGGGCTGGAATACTGCAGAAACATGCAGGCACGAGGCTGGGTTACAACCTCTTGGCAACTGAAGTGAAAAGGAGGAGACGTTGAACGCAAGGGTTTTGTGCCTCTGCCACAGCAGCCGTAGTTTGTTGATGCCTGTTCAAAAGCTGACATGAGTAGACATGTTTAAGAAGGACATGCGTACCCACATGCGCCCACCCTGCTAGGCTGGTGGATCCAAGGCCAAGCCTTTGTTCCATACCATTGCGGCCAGGGCGCCCAGGAAGTAGCGCAGCTTTTGGTGCTCGTTTTCAGCTTGAAAAGGCAGAGATGTGGGTGCTGCTCAAAAGCCATTGTCCATGTTTACAGCAGCTTTCCCCACGCCCTTCAGAAAGCCTATGAAAGCCTCTTAAACCCTGGTCCTGCCCAGGACAAGCTAATCCTCTCCAAAGCGCGCGACGCATTGGGTTTGGATCAGTGCAAGATCTTTATCGTAGGCGGGCGGCGAGCCATGATCAAGTTAAGGGTCGAACATTCTCTTGGTCTTGGTATGGAGATTTGGTGACCTCCTTTTCGTGTCAGAACGCGCCATATAGGGGGGGCACATATCACAGCAGCACATAGCACATCGCAGTACCAACCCCCGAATTCCTGTAGCCTGGCAGGTGCTGCTCCGATTTCAGCCGATACCCTGGAGTACTTCGGCCAGCTGGGCATGATGATTCAGAATGTTTGGTGGCCCAGGGGCGGTCTAAGAGCCAAGGGGTCAAGGTCTAAACGCCTAGGAGCTGTATAACGACGAAGCTTAAGATGGAATGGACATCGGCCCGGGATCCCATCCGCCTGCCTCCTGCTTGGTCCTGGTTTAGTTTCGGCATGCTTTAAGTAGAAATCGGTTGATCAGATGCCGCAGCGCTCAGCCAGATCGTAGCAAAGTGAGGCAGACAGACAGGTAGTGTCATTGCCCCCCCCCCACCCCCCCGCCCCCATCGCGCTTGCCGAGGTTTACGGCATGAGCGAGTCTTCTGGGCTCACCACGCTCTGCCTGCCGTTGTGGAACGCCTTCGGCACTGTCGGCCAGGTGGATGGGGATTCGGGATAGGCCACGAAGTGCAGGAGAGCAGGAGAGCAGGAGAGCAGGAGAGCAGGAGAGCAGATCTGCATATGCAATGCGGGATGAATAGCGCGGACGGGGCGTGGGGGTCTCCCCCCCCACCTGATATCGAGATCTTTTGCATCAATAAGGAAAGCGTCGAGCATGTCTGTCTGGATGAACACGTTGCAACAGGTTACTACGAACAAAATAAAAAATGCTTTACGTTACCTTTGGTTTACAATTGATGAACTTCCCGAAAGATTGTGCAGCGCAGAAAAAAGAATCGCCACAATTTCAGCGCCTCCAGCTTCGTACTTCTACTACAGTAGTAGCTTTGTCTCGCACTAGAAGAGAAAATGTTCCGAACACCTCGGGATTCTGCGGAAATTCGTCAAAGGCTGGCCCTAGGATTTTGCACACTTCTTTACCACTTGTTGCGGAATGCAACTCGAACTAATCGCTTGCGGCGGAAGAACGTTTCCAATGGTGTCGTTGATCGCATTTGGATTAACTCTGGGGCATGCTGTACTTTACAATATTTGGATCATTCATGTGCAGAGTTTTGAACATGCTGGGAAGTGCTGCAGCTTACAGCATCTTGCCTGGCAGTGATTGGAGCTGCCGAGAACCCGGAAATGCTGCAAGAAGTGAACGTACGAATGTGGCACTAAGGGACCGAGAAGAAATGAGAAGGATGCACGGAATGAGTTAGGTTTTCCACGACTGCAGCTCATTGTTCGGTGTGCAACACGACAGCCTGGTGCAGGCGTTGCCCGGCATCGAGGTTAAGTGTTTCAAGACTGGGCCGAACGGAGAAAACGTGGAGGCCTGGAGACGGCCGAGACTTGAGAGTCGCTACTGTTGTTGCCAGGTCAGATGATCAAGCTCTTGGGTTGTCAGGTGAATGGATGGACGTACGGTGAAGACACGAAATCGACTGTAGCTTCACTTTCTTCCAGAACAAGTATGTAGTTGCATAATTTTCAACATAAATATATAATATAGCAATATAGTTACCGAAACAAATCCTAACCGGCAACTCTTCTCGGACAGCGGGACCTGCCGCCAGGTCCCTCGATGTCAGCCGGGTGCTAAAGTGGAGCCTCGCGCATGTGTTTGACGCCTTGGGTTCCTTTGTTCTGGTTGATGTCAAGGGACTACTAGGCTGAGTTCGGCTACCTGACTCCCATGCCCCATGTTCCCTGGTGCACGGCTTTGGGATTTGGTTTCAAGGCTTGTTTTCATCGGGTGTCCCATTGCCTGCCACTTTTTTGTTGACTTCTGCTGCGTTTCTGTTGCCTGAGAATGATGGCCTCCCTTTGAGTGTTTGGGCCACTGGTTCTTCTCATGCTTATCAAGTCATATCATTTGCCAGGTGCCTGAGGATTTCCAAGGACGCTCGGATGCCAGAGATGGCACGGTTCTGCATGATGGAACATGATGTCACGTACTTCTGGGTACATCGCAACATGCGCGCCACGGCCCAGAGGCGAAATCTGCTTCCGCGGGCAGCTCAGGAAGCGGAGATATGGTTTGGGTTTTTGGTTGTACTGGGCTCCGCTCACCAATACTTCGGATGGTATAGTGATGGTATTGTAGCATGTTGTACCGGTGCTTTGAAGCAACATCCTGGGTCGCGAAGAGTTGCGTAATGCACTCCACCAGTTCGGACCGTCTCAGCAGAGAGAGCTATCCCTTCTCGAATATATATGTTTGTCACAGCTTCCGAATTGTGAAGGCGTCCTTGCTAGTGACAGGTGGTCGGCACATCATGAGCGGCTACATGGCCAATCCCAGGCATGGCCAGTTTCGACGGGAAGCCAGCTCTGCGCATTGTGATGTGGGAGTGCAGGCGACGGATTGAAGACCGGAATATACTAAAAGCCCGTATAAAAACCATGGTTTATTCTGACGGGCCTTTGGTATATTTCGCCCATGTGTTCACGGTTTCGTACTTCGTTCATACATTCACTCCATTTCGTGCTTACATTCACTACGTTCATTTCATTCACTTGTATCTGTTGAGATTAGTTGAAAGAAGATAATAGTGTTTAAGGGGCGCATAAAAAGAGAATACAAAGAGCGCCCCGTTAAAAGCCCAAAAAACTAATATGGAAATCATGCGTCTTTCATCCTGATATTTCCATTATAAATTTTGTATGGTCTTTTAGTACTCTTTCACTTCGTTCTCACATTTAAATTGAATTCGTGCGTCATGCATTCCTTACAATTCAATTATAATATGTTCTCTTCGTAGTAATATCATAAGTGAGTGAAACGAACCCCTGGGTTATCGAAAGCCTGCATGTGGCAGGTTTGGTGAGGCTCACATCAACGTGCGGCACTTGTTTCGGAACGATGTTGCTTGGGGCCCTGATAGTTTCTGCAGCTTTGCAGCAGGAAATCCGAGAGAAGAACTCGAGCACCATCGACAAAGAGGGCTGGCTGCACAGTGGCGACAAGGCGTAAGCCAGCTGGCTAGCTGCCTGATCCCACTTCTGTGCTTCACATGTCGTTTTCCTGCTACAGAACGATGCCCCAGCACAATGAGCTGAAGGTTTTAAATCGTAGATACACTGGCAGCTATTTCCGGCGGAGGAGGGGGGAGGGCACCCTGCAGTCGCACAGGGCTGCATGGACACCAACGGTGTCTTTCGCATCACCGGCCGCTACAAGGAGCTCATCATCGGAGCAGGAGCGGAGCTCGGACTTGTGATTGACGCACTTTTTAACTCTAAGAGATCCCGGAGCTGCCATCATGAGTCACAGCTTCAGACTGCCAGGCGGGGAAAACATCGCACCCGTGCCAGTCGAGGACATTGCTTCAATTTTGGCTGGGGCAATTTGGAGTCATGGCTTTGATATCTGGGTGATTTCTGCAACTGGGTCGCGTAGGACAAGATCAAGCAGCTGGCCCCAGCCCTCTCGAACGCCATAGGCTGAGCAAGGATCGAGTTGCTGTCTGGCATTGTCTATCATTGGCATATTGGTTGTCCATAACCGCGGATTGAAGCTTCATCGAAGCTGAGCACCTCCTCAGGTAATGATGGTTGGCGACAACCGACGCTTCAACGTAGCCTTGGTGACACTGCTGGCGGAGGCACGAGGTTTTCCTGAGCCTCAACGCCGGAACAGCCAGATACAGCCAGCCATCCTGGTAGTATCCTGGCACTCGTAAATGACAGAGAGATAGAGTGAGCACGCGTCGGGGTTTGCACACAGACTGGTCATGCTAGCTTGCAGGGTGCGACGGGCGAATTGCCCGGAAGCGACGACCTCACCGGTGCAGCACTCGAGGCGTTGGGCTGGTGGATTCGTGAAATACACGGGGGGGCAGTGCGAACTCACATCGTCCGAGTGCGATGCCGGTGTCAGTCGGCAACGCCCCCGCATGTTGTGGCTAAGAGGCAGAGCCAGAAGAGAAAATGTCATGTCGATGCGGAAACGATCAGAAAGCCCATAGAATTTGGTGGGGGCGTGTGGGGGCCTGACGAGTACTCCCAGCGGCCCTAGTCGCCGCCAGTGGGAAACGACCACGGATGTAACCTCATCATGTGCGGGGCATACTTTGGCTAAGCGTTCCTTCGAGATTTACATGATTTCGCAACGAATTCGCTGATATTCGCTGCTTTTGGTAAGTGTAAAATCCATACGTTCCCTCGGGGAAGGGATGCCGCGGTGGACCTCGTCAACTTCCTGAGTCCTCTGCGTTCATTGGGGTTTCAGGTTCATCCGGCCAAAGCGGTCAAGTTTCCTGGACCGTTGTAGTACCCTAAACCCTAAACCCTAAACCCTAAACCCTAAACCCTAAACCCTAAACCCTAAACCCTAAACCCTAAACCCTAAACCCTAAACCCTAAACCCTAAACCCTAAACCCTAAACCCTAAACCCTAAGCCCTAAGCCCTAAGCCCTAAGCCCTAAGCCCTAAGCCCTAAGCCCTAAACCCTAAACCCTAAAGCCTAAAGCCTAAACCCTAAACCCTAAACCCTAAACCCAAACCCTAAACCCTAAACCCTAAACCCGCCCGCCACCCCTCTCACCTCTGTTGGGGTAGGCGGGCGCAGTCGAGCGCTCAGCGAGACCACGGCAGGCTCTGCTAGGCTGCAGAGCCTGCCAGGCACACTCCTGAAAGGGTCGCCAAGCTTGGTCGCCAAGCACTGTCACAGATATATTGTATTACCCTAAACCCCAGGGGGGGGGTCCTTTTTCAATTCCCTGGCTGGTTCGGCCCAGGCCTGACCCTTGGCCCTCTGGCCCTCATTCTGGCCCTGGTTCTGGTTCGGCTCTGGCCCTGGCCCTGACCCTGGCCCTAGCCCTGGCCGGCCCCGGCCCTGGCCCTGGCTCTGGCTCTGGCCCCCTGACCCTGGCCCTGACCTGGCCTGGCCCTGGCTCGCCCCTGGCTGGCCCTCTCTGGCCCCTTGGCCCTGGCCTTGTTGATTATGGGTCTGACCCCGACCTCACTTCCCTACTGCCCTGACCCCTGCTTGCCAGCCAAAGGCAAAGCCCTGCAAATTTTTCTATGAGATGGCCCTTGGGCGCAGACCGTCCCCTGCGCAGATCTCGCGACACCCGTTCCAATTTATCGATAACTAGACCAGCTCACGCCCTGAAATTTTCTATGATAGGGCCCTTCGGCCCAGACCGTCCCCTGCGCAAAACCTCACGACCCCGGTCTTCACCTGTAAAAAACGTTCTCGGCTCCTTTTGCAAGGGAGTTGCCTTTCAAGGGACCTTGGCACTCCTCAAAAAAACGGAAACCTTTCACGGCCCGGAATTTTCATGAGAGGGCCTTTCGGTTCAGACCGTCCCCTACGCAACAGCCTGAAGGGGGGGGCATCCTCTGCCGCCATGACTGCGGCATCAGATAAACATGTGTAGCATGTGTCACGTGTGAATTTTGAATGGCTTCGGCTTGGTTTGGGCTGGCTCCGGTTTGGTTCGCAGTGAGTAGTGTTTGGGTGGTCTTGGGGTGGGCATGTCTGCACACAATTGCGTACAGCTGACCACTGCTACACCCTAAACCCTAAACCCTAAACCCTAAACCCTAAACCCTAAACCCTCAACCCTCAACCCTCAACCCTCAACCCTCAACCCTCAACCCTCAACCCTCAACCCTCAACCCTCAACCCTCAACCCTCAACCCTAAACCCTAAACCCTAAACCCTAAAACCCTAAACCCTAAACCCTAAACCCAAAGAGCCCATGCATCGCTGTAGCCGTTTAAATGGCTCCTAAGAGGAAATTCCTGAGTGCCAACGCCGTTGCGCGACTTAGTTTTTTGGATCTCTCCGGGCAACGCGCAGCATGGGGCATCGCATTGCTAGACGCGAGCGACCAAATCGGCATTCTGGAAACCCGAGGAAAGCTTGCCAGAACCATCTCCGCGGCGTTGAGGATTCCATGATTTGCGGTGTTTCTTCGGCTCCATTGGTCTGCCTGGAAGCCTGCATCTTTGCCTCCTCGCCTTCTTCGCGCCCTATTCCCCTCCGCTACCTTCGCAGCCATGGCTTCAGCCCGCCCCGCCGTGGAGGTGTCCTCGTTGCTCGTCGCCGGGCGGCGCCGGCTGCGCAAGCTGTTCCACGAGGAGACACCTCTGCTTCCCCTTATCGACTCGTCCTCTCTTTTCGCGGTTCTCCTTCCTTTACTCCTCTCTGCTTATTTTATACTTGTGGAGACATGTCGCTCGATCGCGTGCCCTCTGAGGAGCTGGCCTGCTGCGCTCCGACGGCTCCTCCTGAGGTGCAGCGCGCTTCTTTTCGTGTAGGTTTCCTTGGGAAGGAAGTCTTTGCTAGCGCTGTCTTTCTCCCTGCATTTTGTCTGGTTTCTCGGGCGCGTCATTGCGCTCACGCATTGCATGTTTTCCACACGCGCAGGACAGCCATGCGCCAGCAGCAGCAGTGGTCGCGGAGGAGGCTGTGGCGGAGCACGTGCGCTTGGGGATCAACCCGCCACCTAAACCGGTGATCAAGCGGATCCTCAGACTCAAGCGCACGCCGCCATACGCCGCCGCAGCCTCCCCGCGGGCCTTGGAAACTTTGCAAAGCGACGATCCCGGCGGCCAATCGATCTCGACTGGCAAGAGGCGCGCTTTTTCATGGGCATATCTTGTGCTAAGCGTGGCGAATTTTCACATTTCCTCTAGACATGTCTCTTGCACTGTTTCTCGCTGATGTTGTTCTGCGTCCGCTGCAGGTTGTCTCTGTGGGTCCGTGTTTGTTTCTTGCGTAGGACTACGACAATGTGAGGGCGGGCTGGCACGCCATGTACCTCAAAGACGTCGCGGAGGACCCGGGGCATGTTGCGACAGTGATTTCTAGTGCTTTTGCTCGTTTGTCGCGTCCTTTGTTTCGCAGCAGGCGGAGGCAAAGGAGAAGGAGGCGGCGACGGAGGCTGCGAAGGTAGCGGAGGAAGCGCCGGAGAAGGCGAGGAGGCAGACGCCTCCAGCAAAGGGCCGCCGCCGTCGTCGTGCTGCTTGTCTGCAAGAATCTGTCCTGGTCCTTGCGGTCAGATGTCTGACTACGTGCATTGGGGCTGGCGTCGTCCTGTTTCGCTGGAATTCCGAGGCGAGCGGAGCAAGCGCGCCCGCCGCGCGATTCCAAGGGGACAGGAGGAGGGGGACTACGTGGCGGAGGCTGCGGGTGTCGGACCCTTGGAATCGCCGGCGGGCGAGGCGGCGGCGGCCCCGGATCAGGATGAGGAGGGTGAGCGGGTGGTCGGCGTCTACGAGAAACAGTACTGCGACCCGGTGTAACTTGTGGCTACTCGTTTTTGCACATGCTCGTGCACGATTCTTGGAAGAAGCTGCGTACCTGTCCGTGCAACTAAGACCTGAAGAAGATGGAAGGGCTCGACCACCCGCTCACCAGCCTGCAGCTCAAGATCCAGGAGGCTCGTTCCACGTGCTTTTGAACCACCTGCCCCTAACGGGTAAAGATCCTGGAGCTGCGTTGCCTTCCTCTGCTCGCCGTTGCCAGGGCCTACACCTGTTCCGGGAGGCAGAATTAAAGAATCGAATGGCGAGCGTTTGCTTCCGGGCCAAAACTTGGTCGAGATGCGCGCTCGCCTGGCCGACCTAATTAAGGAGCGCCAACGCCTTTTGAAGCAGTATCGCATGTGGCGATCGAAAGGCGGCGGCGCTGAATTGTGCCGCATCACCGCCTGCACTGGGTTGCACGTAAATTCGCACGGAAGACTGAGGCGGAGCGGAACGCCATTTGGTTCTCTGCCAAAGGTCGCGTGCGGCGTGGTCCGCCGTGCCCGCGTGCGTGTGCCGAAGCTGCCACGTGTTCGGGAGGGACGAAATATCCCTTGTACAGAAGCGCGGCGAAGGATTTAGGCGAGGGCAGTGAAGCTTTCATCAGACTCTTGCTGGCCAGAGGGCCCTTTCAGGCAAGCAGTCGCTACGCGCCCTGTAACGCCCTTTTGAAGGATTTTCCGGACGGCAATGTCCCTCCCGATTTTCCTTTGCCGGAATTCGGATCCGCAAGACTTGCACGCGGCCGGGGTGCTTAGGAGGGCCTGGCTGTAAGGGAGGGCGGCTGTGCAGGCGCCGACTGGACGATGCCATAGGCGCGGCCGACCCGTCTCTGCAGGAAGATTTCGTTGGCCCAGTAGACCTACCTAAGCCTTTGCGGGCACCGGACCCCGGAGTCGCACCAAACAGTGACTCCGAGGATGACCGGCCTATGCCTGCGGTTCCCAGGGGCAAGGCTCGAGACGACTTGCGTCTGCGCTTTGATCGAGGTATGCTCGACCATGCGCTTCGGGAGCCTTGGCCTGGCGCAGAGGGAAGCAAGGGTCAGGCGTGAGGATCCCTTAGAAGCGTAGATTGAAGACACTTGCCCCAATAACAGTCCCAGACCGATAGCAAACTATACAGTAGTCCACAGGTTCGTAGGCACAGATATTGCCAGCGGCACCTGAACGGAAGATTTCCGGATCCTCCGCCTGTTACAGGGAATGTAGCGACTTGGGTTTTAGCATACACAAGACGGCACTGCGTGTGGCTACCTAAACAATATTCCTTCCAAGCGTCATTGGGAACCTTTGTAGTTTGTGTTTAGGCTTCGCCTGGCGAATTCGTTTTCTGCACCAGACTTTGCGGAATTCGTTTCTGCATGATCCTTTTGCCTTACGGTTGCAGCCCTTGCAGTCCTTACACGCCTTACACCCCTTACAGCCCTTGCGGCCCTTACACCCCTTACACCCCTTACACCCCTTACAGCCCTTACACCCCTTACACCCCTTACACCCTTACACCGCCCCATACCCTAGCTTCAAACGGGTTAACCAAAACAAGGAACTACAATGGAGACTACAGGTAGGCTAGTATATCTGCTGGAGTGTCGTGAAATGCATGAGATGCGCCCTTCAGCCCAATATTGATGTGACTGAGATGGCCCGCTGTACACCCTAGACCCTAAAGCCCAGCCCCCAAAACCCTAAGCCCTAAGCCCTAAACCCTAAAACTAAACCCTCACCCCCAAACTCTAAACCCTAAAGCCTACACCCCAAACCGTGGTTTATGGACAAGGGTTATGCCGGGCGTGGGAAACATCTGGTATGCGAGTCTCGGGGGTTTCGGTATCAACGTGGTCTGCGATTTTCGGTGTGGTGTGTATTCGCTGTTGAGCGTGGGTGTTGAGGGTGTCATAGATGCAGCTTGTCGCTGCGTTTAGATGGTGTTATACATGTTTTGGGAACGCGTCGAAGTATGTGTCGGGGATGCGGTCTTCGCTGCGTTTAGATGGTGTTTGACATGGTTTTCGTGCTGTTGAAGTATGCAATAATATGATGTCACACATGCGTCGTTTTGCTGCGTTTACATGGTGGTTGGCATCTTTTTGGTGCATTTGGAAGGTTGCAAAAACCACATGAAACCTGTGGCTGGGACTTGCGTTCCCTCGGGGAAATGCTTCTTCCAGTTCATGGTGGATAACATGTGTGCCATTTCGTGCTGCGTTTACTTGGGGGAAAATTTTGGCGGGGACTTTTGGGGGTGGTGGCTGGACCTGGGTTCCTTCGGGGGAAAGCATCCGGAGGCAAGGTGGAGGGGACTAGGGCCGCCCGCTGTAGCTGCAGTGACTACAGGGCGGCGACATTGCATGTTCGCAGTCGGAGGATAAACGCGGGTTTTTAGTCTTTTCCATGGTGGCCCGCCATCATGCACATTTGGTTTGGTGGGTGGGAATGTTGAAGATAAGCTCAGTACCTAATTCCACCACTGGACCCCTACAATGTCTGAATTGCAGGGGGGGAAAAAAAGAGGCTAGCTGGGGGGGTATTGTTGATGGGCGACAGGTCCCACGTGTCTAGCATGTCTGGGTGCGTTCATGGTGGCTCAATTTCGATGCTCAACGAAAGGTCGGCAGGGGGTTACCCACAATTTGAAGGGTTCCAGAGAGTATCACCAGAACACATCCAAGACAGACTTCGCAAAAGTGCATGGCAAAGAGTGCCAGAGGTTTCCGCATCGATTTGGTTGCATTTCAACATATCCCATATGGTCGTTTAGCATGCCAATGTTGGGGCAGGTGAACCCAGCAGTGAAGACGATCTCCGCTGCGTTGAAGGACACGCAGCTTTGTCTGTGAACATTTGAGGCTCATGAAAGTTGCCCGTTTTCACGCTGGCAAGAAGGAATCATGGCGCTCATGACACGACAAGGGTCCCCTGAGCCTTTGTCGTGTTATAGTCATGCCATGTCATGCCATAAAAATCATGCGAAAGCAGTTTCGTGTCCGTGGCTCATGCAGCCATCCATTGCCAATGAGAACGCTCGTATAGGCAAAAAGGCCTGCTTGCCATAGTCAGGGTACCTTGCTTCAAATCCGGCGTGAGCACAGGACCCAGCCTGGCAGAAGTACATCCAGGATGCCATCGATAAAACAAATTCTGACACGCAGCTCGGCAGACATGCCTGACATCAATGATGCAATCATCATGTAATCTACAGAGGCCGATAGAGCACTAGCCAGCCACTGAGGACGGTTTGCCAGAACAACGCCTGGAAGATTCAGAAGTTCGCCATTGCTTCAAGGGATTTCTCGGTTCAGACAGGCGGGGTTGTGCGTTGTGGCCAGGTGTTCAGTCTAGTGAGGAACTGCAGCAAAGTTCCGGTTTGCGGGCTGACTTTGCTTTGTCTGGAAGCAAGTGGCTTCACTTGCCTGACGATGATGACGATGATGATGATGATGACGACGATGACGGCGACGATGGCGACGACGGCGATGATGATGACATCAGCTATCGTCTGATGGCAGCTGTTCTCCATTGATTTGCTGTATGTGCACAGACTTACCGGGTGCGAGGAGAGTTTACACCAACAATGAAGTTGAAAAGGTCTGTGGCCGAGGAGCCGAAGCTGGTTTTTAATGTTTGTAGGTGTCTCGGGCTTGGGATGCAGGATTTGGACATTCGGTAGGAGTTTATGGGGAAACTAGGCCACTCTGGACTGCAACAAAAGAACCCATGTCAAATCCGCGGCCTGACTCTAGCACCCTCAAGCCCCAAAACTCCTCCACAGGAGATGTGGAAGGACCTCATCGACCCTCTGTACAGCTGAAGCTGCAGCGTCTTGGCACACGCTCTCGACGATGGTTGTTCAGCCCTACCCAGATCCCAACCTTTAGCTTCCCCATGCTGTCTCGCCACACAAAGAGAATCAGCCCAACTTGCTCTCGTCTCCTTGTGGCGTTGGGGGGAGCCAGCTGCCTCCGACCTCCCAAGGTGAGGTGCATCATGGGCTGTCGCCTGTGATGACTTCGAGACCTGCGCTCCGCAACGAAAATCTGGGGCACCGCAGGGTTGCCACACCGCAAATGCGCGTCGCCAGAGCGCACAGGAGACGCAGGGTTCCGACGGATTTGCATGTACATGCGAGCAAGCGTTTGGAATTGCCCATTAGCCATTTCGACCTCCGGCGAACAGCCAGTGACCCTTGCCATTCTCCCCGCCATGATCCATTTTGCATGGATTCTGGCAGCATGGGCTCCGGCCTCAGCAGCGGAGTCTCGCTGCCACTCTAGACTCTAGAGTAGTGCCAAGCAATGCCACGTGCAGATTGCCAGAATGGGTAAGTTGGTTCATGTCACTGAGTTGCCGTCCGGTACATGCCTTGATGCATGCGTGTATGTATGCAGGTGATCGCATGTATATATATATATATATATATTTGTATGTATATGTTTGTTTATTTAAATAGATTTGTTTTGTCTTGTGTGTGTGTGTGTGTGTGTGTTTGTTTGGGTTGGGCTTTCACGCTTTATTAGCCCTAACATTTGTTTTGACCAGCGCTTCCTCTCTGATTCTTATGTCCCTGCAGGGTATGCGGCTCTCTCTCCTCCCTCCCTCCCAGGAAAGAAAGACGGGCACGGAAAACACTGAAAGCGTAAGGTGTCGAGCACGAGCCCACCAGTTTTAATGCAGGAGTCCCTGCCCCTGGGTGAAAGTCGAGCGGCGTGCGCGCTTTGACCAGCAGCGTGGCCGAGCTCTTTGTCAGGGCTGGCTCCTTGTTTTTTCAATGGACGGACCACTGGTGCCGCAATGCTGAACCTTTTTGTGGCTGTGCTCTTTGTCAGGGCTTGATCCCTGGATTTTTCGCCCCCGTTTTCAGTAGGATCCCAACTTCTTCGTGGCCGGGATCTTTGTCAGGGCTTGATCCCTGGTTTTTCAGTGGGACCCCCACTGGCTATATGAGAATATTGTTATACTCTCATATTGTTATATCCTTCTATGATTATGTACTTATATTTAAATGGTATTACATGTTTATATTATTGCCTTATTATAGCATGATATTCGTGTGCATAAGTGTATGCGTATCTTATTATGTGTTCATATCTTTTCATGGAGTGGTGGCGCAGTCGCATTCAGTTGAATCGCGCGGGTTCAAAAATAGTTTTCGTAGTATATTACATTTTTTGAATTGCTATATTACTATTGTTACCTTATATAGTGTATTATTGTGTTATCATTGAATAATGTAAGTATTGTATTATGGTATAGTATGAAGAAATGACAATTAGTATATGATTTCATGATCATGATTTAATGATTACGCTTATGTTTCTATAGGAGTATATTACTATATTTAGTATATTTGTATATTATTTTATTATCATATTACCAAATCATTATAGGTCTACTTGAATCATTGTTCATGATTACATTATTGCAGCATTGCATAGTCATATCATGATTTGTTAAAACTTCGAATTCTTACATTTTATCTGTGGGAGCAACATATTTCCTGCACATGCATTCTCTCCATATATGGCCATTCAGACGCTCTCATGGAAGTTGCTTTGATTCACGTCGGCCTCGCACAGAGACGATGAGACGATTACTGGCTCGTGGCCCCGAGGTCGCTGCTGGCGCTGAGGCGGCGTGGGAGCTCGCTCATCATGGGAACAGAATCCCCTATTTTTTTCAGGGCCCCCTGATGACTTCAGCGTCAAATGCCGGTTCAGAGTCATTCCAGAGCGTGCAGGCGAAGAACTTGCGTGGCTTGATTGACGAAGGCCCGGAAGAAGGAGGCTGGCCAAAGCCCCGGCTGCCGGTGCAATTCTTGCATTCAATGCTTCTTGACTGCTCGGACGGGCAGAATGTTGTTGTTTTCCTTAGGTTCCCAGAACTTCGAGACGAAGTTGCCAAGTTTGTGCTGCTGGCAAACCTTAACGATCAGCGTGTGCACGCACACTAACTTCAAAAGTCGCTGGCAGGCAAGCAAAGCTATGCAAGCTCTGGACATTGAGGGAAGCCAAGGAGGCACGGTCTCATTTGAAGTGCTCTTCATGTTCAGATCGCCAGTTAGCAGGTTGGACAAGGGTGCACAGAGCCAGAGTACGCCAAGTAAGGACACAAGGACAAATGCCGACCAGCAACAGCAACGCCAGACAAAGAGAAGCAAAGACGCACTGCACCAAACGAGCTCGCAATGCTTCCTCATGCAAGGGTTCCAAGGCAAAGTCAACATGAAGGGCAAAGACAGGACAAAGACAGGACAGTAAAGGAGCGAAAGTCAGTCGGCACCTTTACTGTATGTAACTTGATTTAACATTTGCTGTGAGCAAATGCAACATTCGCTACGAGCAACGCTTTACTTACACTTTTTCGAAGCATGCTGGCATACACGTCTCGTGTTGCCGGGCATCTTGCATGCGCGCACACAACATCTCATTCTTCCTCTAGACACACGGCGTTGCTGCGACAAGCTTTTGTGTACAGTGTCAAGGTCTTCTTGTACAGTGGCAAGCGTAAAAACACACAGACAAGAACATTCCTTAGGCTTTGGTTCTTTCAGGGCGACTATTTGTAGTTGATTTTGAGTGCTTTTGCGAACTCTAAATTATATGGTGAAGTGAAAAAGTTAAGTTAATAGGTATGTAATGTGTGAAAACAAAAAGGAGTTCGTAAGTTTACTGGTCAGCTGAAAATATTCAGCTTAGTCCCAAACTTTAAAGCTTAATTAAGTCCAAACAAACTAAACAACAATTTCAAACTGAACGAAAAGCGTTTGTAGTTTGAATAGTTCGTCCAGATCAATGATGCAGATAGACAAGCAAACAATTATCGCTAGTATCGTTAGCGAAGAGATCCCCGAACAGTGTGTCAACACTAGTTCAAAAGTAATCCCCACCCCCGAACATTAACCCCCCCACCCTACCCCCTATATTGAATACCCCCCATTATAGTTCTATTATAGTACATTGGGGGGTTTTTAATATTAGGGGGTAGGGGGGGGTTTAATATTAGGGGGAGGGGATGGGCCAAGTCGATGTTCCTCGATACTGTCAGCGCGGTTCAGGCGTCTGGGCACACGAAATGCGTAGCAGTCATGCTTTCGGACTCCTGGGCTTGCGCAACGCAAAAGGGGACACCAATGGTGTGTCGCTGTTTGGGGTCTACGCTCGCCACAAGTATATTATGATGATGAACAAACCTGGGCCCTGGGCAAGGCACTCCATGACTTAGCGTTGGGTGCCGCTTGCATCCCTGGCTCAGCGGTAAAATTCAGATCCGCTTCCTCCTGCACACGTTTTGTGAAGCCAAGATGTGCGATGGCGCTTGGGGAGAGTTTCCGTTGTGGATAAATGCTCGCATTCCGAGCGCATACTCCCATCGGAGCTCTTCTCGAGAATTTGCATTTGGATAATCACAACTACGCCAACTATGCCCGGCTTGCACAGGGCTCTGCGAATCAACTCCCCTGAGCACTTAGACTTTAGACCCTGCCACTCCAGTGACTGAACCCGCCGTGAAACACAGCTGAGTTGGATGGTTGCAGGGTTCTGAAACAGTAGTATGAAGCAAAGCCCAAGTGTACAAGCAAGGCAGTCAAAAGCAAAGAGTAAAGCTAAACGCTGGCACTGCCTTCAGGTGCACCGCGGGCGGATATCAACACCACAGCGAGTGGTGAGCACTTGGTCGAGGATCCCAGGGCTTGTGTTTAGGGCTTAGAGGGTTTAGGGTTTAGGGTTTAGGGTTCAGGTTTAGGGTTTAAGGTTTAGGGTTTAGGGTTTAGGGTTTAGGGTTTAGGCGCATATTACGAAGCGTAGTCTGGAAGGAGCTTCTCAGCAACAAGAAGCTCACGCAGGAGGCAGGAGGTTGGCTGTGGCTGTTGGCCCTTGTGGATTGGAAGTAGCCTCAATCACTCCAATGCCCGCTTCGAGAACCTAGAACCTTGAGTTTGCTTGCACTGATGCAGCCCCATGCCCTTGTGATGCTGTCGACAGGTCCCTAAGCCAAGCCCCAAGCACAGCTCCAAATGCGCTCCGAGGTTCGTCTGAAGCCCAATGCCGTCGGCTTGATTGAAGCGGGCCGAATCTACGACATCTACATGAAGGCAACGGGCGGTCTTAGGTATTAGTCTTGGAGGCTGTGGGTGAGAATGTATCTATCAGCGGCATTGAACGACACATTTTTCGCATACATGAAGGAGTTGCATGGGATGTCATAAATAGGTCAGATCGTGGGTGGTCAGTTGATTGCCGAAGGTACCTGTGTTTGCACTGGGGATGTGTTGAAGCATGAGCATCAGTTGTACTGATATGATGATCGACAAATGTTGCTGCGAGATAGGCAGTCTGGAATTGGATACATCATTCACAAATGTTATTCGTCTTGATAAGTTCTGAAATGGGATAGACTGACTGTGACCCTGACATTTTGCATAGCCACGGCATTGCACAAGGCTGCTCAGTGACACTAAAGATCCCTTTTGTTAAAATATACATGCAGTTCTAGTTTTATGGTGGCTGAGTTGTTCTTCCCTCATTCTTTGCAGCCGGACATGTTCATCAGAAGGTGCCTGTCGAATGCTTTGGGTTCCTTGTCGCTCCGCAGTTTTGTCTTTGGGTTGAATGATTCATCACAGTACTTCGATGGCGAAAAGTAATACAGTCATACAATTGCATTCCTCTATTCTCACTTCTAACACTTTTTTCTAACGGATCCCAACATTGAACAGTTGCAAATTGACTAATGACTCTCATAATGCCATTGACATGCACCAATAAAAGTCTCAGTACTCAGAGATTGGCAAGAAGTGCAAAACACGTATTAATGTTTTAAATCAATTGCCCACACATGGTTGCAAACTAAGCACGTGCGCGCACACACACACACAAAAACAAACACACACACACACACACACACACACACACACACACACACACACGCACACAGAGACACGCACACAGAGACACGCACACAGAGACACGCACACAGAGACACGCACACAGAGACACAGACACACAGACACACAGACACACAGACACACAGACACACAGACACACAGACACACAGACACACAGACACACAGACACACAGACACACAGACACACAGACACAGACACACAGACACACAGACACACAGACGACACACAGACACACAGACACAGACACACAGACACACAGACACACAGACACACAGACACAGAGACACACAGACACACAGACACACAGACACACCGACACAGACACACAGACACAGAGACACAGACACACAGACACACAGAGACACAGAGACACAGAGACACAGAGACACAGAGACACAGAGACACAGAGACACAGAGACACAGAGACACCGAGACACCGAGACACAGAGACACCGAGACACAGAGACGCAGAGACGCAGAGACACAGAGACACAGAGACACAGAGACACCCAAACAGACACACACCACACACAGACAACACACAGACACACACAAACCACACAGACCACACAGACACACACAGACACACACACACACACACACACCCACACCACACACACACACACACACACCACACCCCCACACACCCACACCCACACCCCACCCACACCACACCCACACCCCCACCCACACACCACACACACAACACACACACACACACACACACACACACACACACACACCACACACACACACACCACACACACCACACACCACACCCCCCACCACCCACCCACCCACCCACCCACACACCCACACCCCCCCACACCCCCACCACCCCCCCCCCACACCCCCACCCCC
The DNA here is from genome assembly GCA_905221605.1 of Symbiodinium natans. Lineage (NCBI taxonomy): Eukaryota > Dinophyceae > Suessiales > Symbiodiniaceae > Symbiodinium > Symbiodinium natans. The sequence continues at coordinate 238,670 of CAJNDS010002630.1, forward strand.
CACACCCCCACACCCCCCACCCACACACCCACACAACCCACACCCCACACACCCACACACCCACACCCACACACAACACACCCACACCCCACACCCACACACCCACACACACCCCACACCACACCCACACCCCACACCCCACCACACCCCCACACACCCACCCACACCCACACACCCCCCACACCACCCCACACACCCCACACCCCACACACCCACCCACACACCCACACACCCACACACCACCCACACACACACACCCCCACACCACCACACACACACACACACACACACCCACACCCCACACACACCCCCACACCCACACACAACCCCCACACTACCCCACACACCCCCCACACCCACCCACACCCAACAACCCACCCACCACCCACCCACACCCCCCACCACCAACCCCACCCAACCCCACCCACACCACCCCACCCACACCCACCCACACCCACCCACCCCACCCACACCCACCACCCACCCACACCCACCACACCACCCATCCCACCACCCACCACACCCACCCACACGACCCACCCACACCCACCCCACCCACCCACACCCACCCACACCCACCACACCCACCCCACCACACCCCCCACACCCCCCCACACCCCCACCCCCCCCACACCCCCACACCCCACACACACCCCCACCACACACACACACACCCACCCCACACACACACCACACACACCACACTCACACACACACACACACACACACACCACACACACACACACACACACACACACACACACACACACACACACACACACACACACACACACACACACAACACACACACACACACACACACACACACACACACACACACACACACACACACACACACACACACCACACACCACCACCCACACACCCACACACACACACACACACACCCACACCCACACACCCCCACACACCCCCACACCCCCACCCACGTACCCACACACCCCCACACACCCCCACCCCCCACCCCACCCCACCCCCACACACACCCACACACACCCACACACCCCACACACCCACACACCCCACCCACCACACACACCCCACACACACACCCACCACACCCCCACACCCACCACCCCCACACCCCCACACCCCCACACCCCCACACCCACACACCCACACACCCACACACCCACACACCCACACACCCACACACCCACACACCCACACACCCACACACCCACACACCCACACACCCACACACCCACACACCCACACACCCACACACCCACACACCCACACACCCACACACCCACACACCCACACACCCACACACCCACACACCCACACACCCACACACCCACACACCCACACACCCACACACCCACACACCCACACACCCACACACCCACACACCCACACACCCACACACCCACACACCCACACACCCACACCCAAAAACCCTTAACCCTTAACCCTAGACCCTAAACCCTAAACCCTAAACCCTAAACCCTAAACCCTAAACCCTTAATCCTAACCCTTCGACACCTCATAGGACTGTCAGTATAAGGGGGAACATCCCAAACCCCGAAGCTCTTGACCTGCAGGATGCCCAAGTCGGCGCCGGGACCCATGTCTCGGTAGAGGAGAGCAGCTTAGGGTTTAGGGTTTAGGGTTTAGGGTTTAGGGTTTAGGGTTTAGGGTTTAGGGTTTAGGGTTTAGGGTTTTTGGTTGAGGGTTGAGGGTTGAGGGTTTAGGGTTTAGGCTAGGGAGAACAAATGCTTTCAAGGCTTTTGGAGTTTGCGCGGGCAACTCTTGACTTAGGGTTTAGGGTTTAGGGTTTAGCAAAAGGGTTTAGGGTTTCGGGTCTAGGGCGCGAGAAAGGCGTGCGGTTCAGGAGAGTCCTATGTCCAGGGTGCTCGGCTCTTACGACCCATGTGTTGTACATGGAAGGTAGCCTTCTCGAATCCATCTCGCGGTGTCATGCACCAGATACTCACCTGACCCCCAAACCCTAAACCCCAAAACCTAGGACCCTAAACCCCAAACCTGTGCCCCAGCCCCTGCAGGACGATGAGGTGCACTTCGTGGGCGCTTCAGTTGGGGTGAGCATGACGTATCATGGTGCTGAGATTGCACCATGTTTCGGGTTTAGGGTTTAGGGTGTAGGGTTTAGATGAGGTAACCTGCGCAGCACAACCACCAGTACCTGGCCTGTCGGGTTTGTGTTTTGCTTGTTCTTCTTCCTCTTCTTCTTCTTTTTTCATGCTTTGGCGGTTCGGTATAGTTAAAAGCTTATAGTCTAATGTAGTGGAGTATAGTTCAATACAGTTTAAGATAGCCTGCTAAAGGTTTGCCTGCCCGCCAGCCTCGGACAGGGTGCAGTGGCGCAGGGCTGCGCAAACGAGAGTCAGAGCAGTTTAGCAATTGACGCAATCGCCAAATAAAGATGCCGCCTGTACAAGCCTGCATGGGTTTACCATCTAGCACGGGCAGGTGTGTGACGGGAGACAAGCACAGTCAACTAGAGTCGAGATCGATACAGAGCGCTGCGATAACTCGCCGACAATCGTTGCACGTCTTGTGCTTCTCGCACATGTAGCGAGTGCTGTGCAATGCACAGCGTCCAAGTCAGTCACGTGACATGGTGGCCCAGTCCAGCATCACTACGACAGACTACATTCGACGAACCTGGAAGCTGCTCTGTTGCACTCAGGTCGTGGAAGACTTGAGCGTCCATGCGCAGCACTCAGATACCATGTGTTGTGTGTGCAGTGATTCCACGCAAGTGACGGCAACTCTCCGATTGCGAGCGAAATATGACGTTACAGGCTGGGAACCTGACGACACTTGACAAGCCTTCCAAACAGCGCGTATCTTTCTCCACCCAACATTTAGCACAACACTAAACTCTGAGACGTTTCATTCATCAGCCTTTTTGCAGACTGCATTTCTTCACAGACCCTACCAAAGTGCTGGAAAGTGCAGGACAAGCCACTATGTTACCTAATTCACACCATCCCGAGCAGACTTTCGTTTGTGATGAACGCCTGAGCCCTCTTGTTTCTTTGCTTCAGCAACAGCGCTTTCCCTTGTACATCTGGCAACAAACATAATTACTCCACGCATGAATTCCGCGAGGTGGAATGCAATTACGATCTTCGTCTTACCGAGTACCAGTACGGTGAGTGCAGGGCCTGGTTCCATTTGCCTGCCGCTGGTGCTCACATTGTCCGAAGAGTGTCCAGGTCAAGCACAGGAAAATAGTGTAGAATTGTGTGTCTGTGTATATGTACACATATTTATATACACATACATTTTATATGCACATTATATAAAAATTATATACAAATTTTATACATATTATATACATATTATATACATATTAGATACATAGATACATAGATACATAGATACATAGATACATAGATACATAGATACATAGATACGTAGATACGTAGATACATAGATACATAGATACATACATACTTACATACATACTTACATACTTACATACTTACTTACATATATACATATATACGTATATACATATACACATATATACATATATACATATATACGTATATACATATATACATGTATACGTATATACATATATACATATATACATATATACATATATACATATATACATATATACATATATACATATATACATATATACATATATACATATATACATATATACAGTATAACATAACAAATTAGATGGGTATAACTTCTTCAACCTCAAGTTTTACTAACGTCAATGGCAGGGTGGGCTTGTTTTTGCAGCACAAGATTTCGCTGTACTTCTTCGAGAGCTCAAGGATCCCGAAATTGCATCAGGTAGAAAGCAAGGCTGCGAGTTGTGATGCTGACCCCAAGGTCCGGCAAAGTTGAGGCGCGCTTGTGTGAGACTGAGACCAGCGACGGCCATGGCGGTTTCATGTGCTATCCAGGTCATGCAAATGTCATTGTACTACTGTATCTCAACCTGATGACGTGGACCACGTAGATTCACATCCACCCAGGTTCGGGAAGTCGATGATCCTGAGTTTCCCAAAGCAGGGGTCAGGACCTGGCGGGTGTCATTTCGGAAAGGGTGGGGCCCCAAGATCGCTTGCACGCGGAAAGGCGAGTTCAGCAATCTTGAGAAATGTTTTGTTTTTCGCTGGCGTATGGGACACGATGCTCGAGTGAGGCAGTGGAAAGAATTCCCAGTTGCAAAAATAGCTTCTTTTTTTCGCTGTGAACGAGAACTCTCTCGAAACGAAGGCCTGGACCTCGAAGTTCTCAGCGTGCCGGCCCCACATTCTCCAGCCAGTGTAGGGTTGTTGGGTTTAGGCTTAGGATTTAGGGTTTAGGGTTTAGGGTCATGGCCTGTTGAAGCGATGTGTCCACAGAGCGTCAACAGCCTGCATCCCTGATGGCTGTAGCTTCAGTTTTTCACTTCTTTTGGGCTTGGGCCTTGAGGTCTGTCGAACGAGTTTACAGGGCTTGGGCTAGGAACCCACTTCAACACACTGCATCAATCTATTGCCCCCCAACAACCTGACTTACATTTGTGGCAGGACAGTGTGGGACACTGTAAATCGCTTTCATCCTTCGAGTGCCGGAAGAAATAGGATCGAGTGCAACAGCAACTTTAGTAGTAAGGTTTAGGGTTTGTTGTCATGGTTCAAAAGTCACAGTCCAGCCTGGTAAAGGGTCATACAGTTGGCCCAACAAGTGGCGGGCATGGAGCATGCTGCAGCGGCAGCAGTGGAGTCAAATGCCCAGGCGACAAGTTCCCGCGATGCGTTCAATGTGGCCCGGCTTGTGAGAACTTGCCAGCTGGTTTTTGAAATCTTGGAATGGTTTGGGAGTGCTGACGCACAATTCTCACCCGAGCCCCATTCCCACATGCCTACTGCTTGTAACTGGATGACTGATGCAAGGAGTCAGGGGTGAGGTGTGTCCTGAGGTCATGATAATTAGGCTTGATTACTGGCTACGAAGCACGGGGAATGCATGACAGGAGCAGCGCTGACAAGTTTGCCTACTGGATTCTTTTTGTTGCCTGAAGTTCGCTTTCACCAGGTCGCAATCGTGGACATCCTGCTGCTGGCTTAGTCCATGCTCATGCGCATTGTTTTTTTGGTCTGTGCAGCTGTCGGTCCTCCCCCTGTTCGGCACCAAGGCGCCAGAACAGCCTTGAACTCCGCACTGAAATTGTTGCGGAGATGGAGGCTGGGATTAGTGGCGAAGTTCAGCGTTGGGTTCAAGATCCCAATCTGCCTGACAAGCCTGGGAGCTTCGCAGTTGGGCCAAGTTTTCTGGCTGGCGCTTCATAGGGAGAAATCCCTTTAAGGGATTATATAGGGCCCTCATTCCCTCATTCCCTTCTCAGAGAGAACCAGGGGGTCTTTCTTGCTCCAGGATGGCTTGTGCCGCAGTCTCCTGGAGCCACGCAGGCACCAGCAGGGGGCCTCAGATCTCTGCTGCAGAGCTCGGCTGTTGCAGCCTCGGCCAACCTGGAGGTTTAGGGTTTAGGGTTTAGGCTTTAGGGTTTCGGGTTTCCTGGCAGCTGTACGCAGTCCAGTTGCAAAAAGGGTTTAAGGTTTAGGGTCTAGGGTCTAGGGTTTAGGGTTTACGATATTCGGGTTTACGATATTAGGGGTACCTTATTCGGGGATCCTTGTTATAAGGGGATCCCACTATTTTGGGGGGTTTGTGTTAGCGGTCCCCCATTTTCGTAAACCCCAGCTGTCAACCCAGACCTTGAAGACATTTGAAGACCCATTGACGAAGCATTCAAAAAGTCACTGAAGGGCTTGGAATGCCGACTGCTCAATGAGAGGCCTTATTGGGGGTCCTAATCATAAGCGAGTCCTACCATTTTGGGGGTCTATTTTTAAAACCCTACACCCTATACCCTAAACCCTAAACCCTAAACCATTCTAGGGGCCCCCTATTTCCGTAAACCCAGATGCCAACTGCTCACCGAAAGGCCAGCATTTGTCCGCCAGCCACTTGTCGAGCCCACGCCTCAGTTTTCCCTCAATTCCCAACACACTTGGGAGAGCAGGGCATGGTACTGTAGGGCCTTGTGGAACCCTAAGCCGTAAACCCTAAACCCTAAACCCTAAACCCTAAACCCTACACCCTAAACTAGAAGTGCAGATGTGCTGGTCTCTGAGGGGCGAGTCGATGTGGCCTCTTGTCATAGGCGCCCTGATGTGCCGGTTCTCGTGGCCCTGCAGTTGTGAGTTGTGTGCAAAGGTTATCAGTCGGGTTTTGGTGTCTTGGAGCGGGTCCAGAACTCCATGCATTCTCGTGGACGCCCAGAAATTGCATTCGCCTCCAGCGGTTTGGCATGAAGGATGCCTGACGACTGCTTATGCCATGGAAGCTCTGAGACCAGTACACGACTGCATGCACTGCAAGCAGCTTTACTATGATTCTGTGATGTTTGCACGGTGCTGGTGCGGATGGCATTCTGAAGGGAGCGCTTTCGAAATACTTCATGAACGCCGAATGCATTCGGATTCGTGGCAGGTTTCGTGTGCTTCCTCCTTGGGTCGTTTTGCCTTGTGTTCATTGCCGGTCGACAAAGTGTCCACCTCGAAACTTGGATGTGACGATCTGAAAGGATTCAGGGTTCCTGCGGATCTGTTTCTGCGTGAAGTTTGTGGCATAGAATGTGAAAGGCAGTATCTACAAGCCTGTGACTGCGTGAGCCCACCCCAGAGAGGCCACCCCAGAGCTTTGAAACCCGTTGATACTCTTGCATGTGAACTGAGGGCATGTGCAACGACTGCTACCAATGCAGATGCTGCCCGTTTCATCTTCCATCGGTGCCAGCCATGTCCTCACCAAGAGGCCGGAGGTAGAGAGAAGCCCTGCGCAGATGCTGGTAGGGAAGAACTAGGCTGGCCTATGGATTTTGGAGTCACGGTCTGGGCCAGTTTGGCTGCGGCAGAACTGGCAAGCAGTAACAATACCGTGCCTTGCGAGCAGCAGTGGGGCATCATGGTACATGTTGCTGTTCGGTTTATTGTACCCCCTTAATCGTGAGACTCCGAAGGCAAGCAGCGCACCCTCTCTCATGATGAGGACGTCCTTGGCAGCCGCTGCGTAGTTGCCGAAAGACTCCTGATGGTTTAGGGTCTAGGGTTTCCAGAGCCAGCGGACATGCAGAGCCTGGGTTCAAAAGGCTTTAGGGTTTCAGGGATGTTCCCGAACATGGAGAACCACCGTACTAGCTCCGCAACGCGCCAGACCCATGGAGCCTCTTGCAGTGCCAACGTGCAGGAGGCACACACTAGCTCCGGCGAGTCGCACAGCGATGTGTCGGAGAACCAGGCGTGGCCTTGCTCGCAGCACAAAAACCCTAAACCCTAAACCCCAATGACCTAGCATGAGTCACGCGCTCCATCATCTTAAAGTGCAGCTAGATTAACCATTGGCTGTCTCACGCTTCGCAGGTACCAGACAAGCCCAACCACGAGAAATCAATAGAACACGTGCACGAAATTCTTTCACTGGCACGCTTTTCTCCCTGTTTGTGTCATACATAGCAACAAGACAAGGAATGCAACACGAACACACACACACATTCACATTCACATTCACATTCACATTCACATTCACATTCACATTCACATTCACATTCACATTCACATTCACATTCACATTCACATTCACATTCACATTCACATTCACATTCACATTCACATTCACATTCACATTCACATTCACATTCACATTCACATTCACACACACACACACACACTCATTCACACACACACACTCATTCACACACACACACACACACTCACTCATTCATTCACACACACACACTCATTCACACACACACACTCATTCACACACATACACACACACACACATTCACACACACACACACTCATTCACACACACACACTCATTCACACACACACACACACAGAGACAGACAGAGCTCGTATGCTGCTTGGTGCACAAGCCACGCAAACCGTCACCGAACTCCAAAAGGCATTGCTTGTTGTCGTGTAGCTCAAGCGCCCCCAGGGCCTTTAGGGGCTTGGTTGATCGAACATCTCATTCCCAAGTTGGCGGGCCTTTCGAAACCCACATACCCACGATTCTAAATCTTAAATCCTAAGCCCTGAACCCTAAACCCTAAACTTGCCCTAAACCCTAAACCCTAGAATATGGCAAAGAAAGATACTCAGAGTAGAGTTCCGAAGCAAGACATGGGCTTTCGCGCTCCAAAATACCGAAGGAAGCAAGACTGGCTAGCATCCCCAGAGTGCCCGTTTAGGGTTTAGGGTTTTGGGTTTTGGGTTTAGTATCCTTGAAGTTACCTGTCTGAAAACGGCAGGAGGGCTCCTCCATCGGTTCGCCGTAGGGTGGGGATGATCGAAGTAAATCTGAATGTGACGTTTTTTTTGCTCGTCTGTTCGAGTATGATCATTGCATCTTCCTGCCGTTGGAGTCGCAGTAAACGCGTACACAAAAGCACGCGCTCGACAGATGGCCAAGCGGTATTTCATCGGCATTGAGTTAGTGAGTCTTGCTGCATGAGTTTTTCGAGCAAACAAAATGAAGACATAGGGCACACACGCTTTGACATGCGGGAATTACTCGTAGTTTCTACCGCAACACCCGTCCTAGGGCTTTCGTTCGACTTCCCAGACAAGTTCGTCGTCAACTCTGGTACTTTTTGTGGAGCGAACGCAGCCACTTGAGATGAGGATACACATTCTTGACGAACATTTCCGTGTTCCGCCGCGCGTGCTCTGTTCTTCGTTTTAGGCTTTTCTCTTAAAGTCGTTGAGCCTTAACGTCTTTGAAAACGACAGACTTGTAGGGCCCAAACGACGTTAAGAATGCTGCAGAAGGGATCCAGCTAAAGTATCGGCCTATTCTGCTGCTCACCGCTCACTTCTTGAATATTCTCCCTTCGCCTCTTGTGACCTTCAACTTCACGATCAGAGGGCCTCTCAACTGATGCATGTGAAACACGAGCGTCTGAATACGTTGGCATGTTCGCAAGATCACACACACACATGAAGAGCCAGAAGAGTAAGAAACGCACCAGTTCGCTACCGCTTATGGAGCGATTTTTGGTAGTCGAAGTTCATCGAGAAGCCCCAGAAACCCAGCGCACAGGCCTTTTGGAAGGTAAGCAAAGAGAAAGAATGCTCTTGCTCTGCCTCTCTCTCTCTCTCCCCTCTCGGCTCTTGCCTCTATTGCTTAATTCGTGTGCAAGATCACGCTTGAAGCGAATACATGTCGAACGAACAGAGCGATTCACCTTATTCTTTCCTACATCATCAGACTTATGACACCTTCACCTTTCTCGAGCATTTTCAAGAACCTGCCATCTTCCTGAACCCGAAACCCCAAACCCTCAACCCTTGGGCAGGAGTTCCTGCCAATGCCCAATGTCATGAGCAGCCGGTCTCCCAGTCCTTCTGTGCAAGCATGTCACGAACTTGGCGGCGGGTTTCAATGAAGCACCCAGCCCCCCATCTTCTGCTGCGTCCCCGCTGTCTTCACAAGCACCATCAAGCACCCCCAAGTAACTTCATCTTGAACGCGGGTCGGTAGCTTCTTCTGGGCTCCCTGACATGGAGTGGTCTGGTCCAACGAATGAAGGGCAAGTGCCAAGTGCCAAGTTTGCTGCGAGGGTCTTGTGGCTTGTGGTGGCTTTAGGTGCTTTGCTCCACCCCATTCAACCGACAACTTTAACCGTGATTGAAATTAGTCAATGTCCAAGCCCCCCAATCGGCACAACACCCCTTGTTCTGGCTTTGCGCAGGTTTTCTCTACCGCAAATGAGCCCCACTTTAGCAGCCAACTTTCGCGAGTCTAGAAAGCCTTTGAAGCGCACAGCTGCGATTCAGGATTCTTACGTTCAGTTGTTTCAAGACCTGCTTTCCTCCCTAAACCCTAAACCCTAAACCCTAAACCCCAAACCCTGAACCCTGAACACTCCCTGAACCCTGAACCAAGGGCATGGAATGGTGTAAGGCACAGCTTTGGCTCCAACCGGGAATCCTGGGTCGCAAAACCCGTCTCACCCAAACATGATGACGCGGCAAAGCCCCAAAGCCGGCTTGTATATGCCGCGCTGCTAGATAATGCGCACAGAAAGAGAGAGACAATGACAAATGCAGTCGTTGCCCTCGGGCAGGATCGCAGCTGCATCAGAATCTCGAGGAGGGAAGTAAACCACCCCCTTTAGCCACAGCTTCGTCAAGCTCTACAATCATTGCTGTGGGTCCATATGGGCGTTCAGTGCAAACCCCTCCGTGCATTGTGAGTGGTCGACCCGGCATGCTCTTTAAGACTCTTTGATCATAGGAAGGAACTGTGAATCTAGAGTTCATGCCGATTCCGCTTTGTGCCAGCAAGCAGAAGAGCCAGCCCCTCAAATCATTGTGGTGGGGGAGCGCTCGGGGCCTTGTCAGGCTCTCCGCTTGGGGGTGGGGTGGGTGGGGTGTGCAAGCGACACCCTAATTGCATGACACTGCCAACTGTAGGTCTGGCTTCCACATACAGAATGTGGCATGGACAATGGAGGATGGTCCAACGTTTCCATCTTCATGGGTTTAATCTAGGGGGCGACAGGATGATTTGGCTGGACGGGTACAGGACTGCGGAGTTTGTGTAGTAAGTACAGTACAGTTTTATGGGCACTCAGATTTCGGGAAGAGAGTTGTGGTTCGATGGTTTAAGGTCAGCTGGAACAGCAGTCGCCGCTTGTCGTTCGCTTGGCGGCTGGGAGTTGCAGCCATGACGAGCTACGGTGTTCTGAATGACAATGCAGCTGTCTTGCAACCACCGACTTTTGTCTAGGTGTTCCAAACTACTATCGCACCTCAGTTCAGGTCAAGAGTTGAGCATCGGTCGCGGTCGCATTGTAGCCACTGCAATCAGTCATGATGCTTGTGCCTTCTCCCGCGCCCACCTATCCTGTGGCGCCGGTGCGGAGGTGGGTTCCGTGAGCAGGTCAGCGTAGCGATAGGCTCTGACCGACGGCTCTGCACACTTCCAAGCTTCTACCTTTCTCGATAAATAGTGTCAGGGCCCACCCTCCTCCCCCCGAATGGCCTCGGTAAAGGGCCGCACGAGATCTAAACCTCCAATCTGCTGCCAGAACTGCTTCTAGCTACCGGATCCAAAGATCAAGGTCCGCACTGTCAGTCGGTAGCCTCAAATCCGAGAGTCTCGCCTTGCCGTCATAAGTGCTGTGGTGCGGGGGCCGGGCTGGCAACAAGGGCAGCAGTCTGCAGCAGCCGAGTCCCTTGTGTAAAACGCTCTCATCATCCCACCCCACCTCAGGTTGCACAATGCAAGGCCGGAGGCACCACCGGCCACTCATCGGTTTCAGGATTTCAGGATGATCTTGAGCTGCCTGGCTCGATGCCTCACTTCTGCATAAGGGGTACGTAGTGCAACAGAGCGCGACGAGGTGTGCAACTTCCAGTCGACCTGGCGGGATGCACAGAGGAGCGCTGCCGGAGCCCTAGACCGGACAGGGGTTTAGGGTTTAGGGTTTAGGGTTTGCCCTGGCCTCACTTCCAGTCTTAAAAAAGGGTTTAGGGTTTAAGGTTTAGTTTTGAAGTTCGAAACGAATCGATGGGGACTTTTCTTGCGGAGTTTTGACTGCTGGAGCTGAGAAATGTTGAGAAGAGTCGAACCGCTTCCGACTGCACATCGACTGCCTCGTTGCCCTTCCTTGTGCCAGCGGAGTGTTGGAATCTCAGGGGTGCTGTTTCAATCACTCTGATTGAAGGTTTGCACGAGCAGGTGGCATCCCAGTAGCTATGGTCAACGCGTATGCCTAGATAGACCTTGACCATGGCCGAGTTACTCTGGGGCTGATATTGGGTTTCTACAGATTGATGCCTTCATCTTTTGCTCGCTCAGCAGATGAAAACATCTTAAGTTAGCCGCTAACTGTTAGCATGCATGAAAAGGTTCATGTTGGCGTGCGAAATACCATTCAAAACGGCGAGCATCTGGGCGCCCTCATTGCCACTTCAGCTGCGCACTCTAAATCCCAGCTGCAGGCGCAGCCGTGCCTGTGGCTACTATCAGGCCAGCTCGCAAAAACATATGGGGGTTTGCGAAAAGAAGGAACCCCTAGTATAGATCCCAAATGGTAGGATTCCCTTATAATAAGGACCCCAACAAGGTAAATTTCGGAGACCCCATAGGTCTTCTGTCTTGTATTGTCGGAAGCCATCCTCGCAAATTCCAACACGCGTGTCTCCGTACGCAGATGGGAGCAGCAGATGCATGGGCCGAACGAGAAAGTTGGATGTGAGAGCTTTTCCTGTTGACTTCGAGTAGATGACATCATTCATTGGGAGGCAGTTGCCTTCTGGGCTTCGCTCGCCGAGCTGTCCGTGGAGGCCCCCAGAATCTTCTGAGCAACCCTAAACCCTAAACCCTAAGCCCTAAGCCCTAAACCCTAAACCCTAAACCCTAAACCTACCTCTACGTAGGTGCAGCGAGCAATGGCCCGAAGCGGTGCGGAGTCAGGACGTGCTGCCCCCAGATGCACCTTGTCGAATCATGTCAGCACGTGTTCCAACATTACATGACGTAGGGTATATATTTCTTGTACCCCCCAAAAGGACACCAGGTATATACACTCACCAATATTAATTAAAAAGGAACCATATATGCACTCACCAAGAACAGTAATATGAACGCTGCTTCAGATAAAATTAGTGATGCCAGGTCGCGTGTTGCCAGGGCCGCTGGTGCTGTCGAGGTTCGTTCCAGCTCTGTGCACAGGTGACTTGTGACACTTGTGGCACAACACAAGGTCCACGCAGATTATATCAGGCTCTGAAATGCAGAGCTGCGAAAGACCCACTGGAGCTTGAGAGCATCTAATGATGAGAAAGCGCGTGGACAGACTGACTCGAATGCGAATACAAGCCCAGTCTCTTCTGGCCTTTTGACATGGCATATAGGGGTTTGAGGTTTTGAGAACGTTTTGCTCAGAGAAGCAAGCGTGTGAGGAGGGAGACACCATCGCTGTGGTCGGCGCCGGAGGGAATGCCACTAGCCAAGAGGCGTTTGGCGAGGAACATCTGGGGTACTCATCTGGGGTTTTGCTGTGCACCAGGGTAGGGCACAGTGAGGCTTCGCTCCTTGCACCTGTTTGTTTGCAGCTGCTTGGCTCTCAGCCGCAAAGTGCCACTTTGATTACGCCTGGCCAGAAGATGGCGGTCCCACATCTGCACAAAAGGGAAAGTATGCCGAACGAGACTAACCGGATCGGCATTGCAACTAGGCGCCAGGCATAGGACGCGGCGATGCAAAGGTGTCTTTCTGGCATGATCTGTCTGAATATGTCTGAATGCTGAGCCCAAGAAGCAAGCCACATCATTTTTTTTGGGGTTTAGGGTTTAGGGCCTTTAGGGTTTAGGGTTTAGAGTTTAGGGTTTAGGATGAGAATTGGAAGGGCGAAGAACAGCCGAGGTGGCCCCCACCTCGATGTCGATGCAGTCCGCGTCCACGGACCCGAAGACGGACCGCCTTTTCTCAGCTCGGGTTTCAGGGTTTTTGTCACATTGCTGCGGGTGAGGCCTTGTGGGACACCCCCCCCAAACTGGGACCTAAGGAATACATATGGCGCAGAAAGCGATGGAATGAAACGCATCTTCAATTCTAAGCTTGAAGCCTGCCTAGTTCCTGTATGAGGCTCCAGCACGTCTTACAACTCCCGCAGTGCTACAGCTCCATTGACAGAACTACGAGCCATGGCTGCCGCCCATACTCTAGCTGTGCTGTATAGCACGACGACGGCCCCTGCATACACCCGCAGCACACCGGCAGCCTGCTCCAGGAGCTCAACCACTTTTGCCAGAGGTATTGCCAGCGGCCCGTGACGAAAGCAGAGACTTGGCGCGCATTCAGCTCGCAGGTGCAAGATTGCTTTGCTGTTTCTTCTTCTTGCTACCAAAGGCACTTCAGCCCCACATAAACGCACGAGTGCAGCTGTTTCAAGTTCCGAGGATATCTCCTACACCACGAACAAGTTCGGGAACCAGTGGCTCTTCCTAAGGTTATGCTGCGATGCTTGGAGTGTTTTTGGGCGTCTGGGCAGAGAAAATTCGGGGGGCCGTTGGTATGTTGATATTATTTCATTTACTTTACTCAATTTATTTCAAGTTGTTTGAATGTTTAAATTCATTCTAATGAATTGACGTGTGTTTTGCTTTTTCGTTCAGTTAATTCATTTGAGATAATTCGAGTTAATCTAAAGTTGTTTTTGAGGACTTTTAAGGAACTTTGAAGTCGATGAAACATTAATGTAAGTTGTTCATTAAAAAAGATAAAAACACGATAACCCCAATTAACACGAGGTAGAATTACTTGAACTTAATACAATGAAATTATCTACAAGATGTCATTATATTACTATATTGTGATTTTATGGGGTTTTAGAGAACTGTCCTGGAGTTTTCAAGCTGGCGTTGGTGCGTGCGTGCGGGGTTGGCGCCTGCCCTGCTTGTCAGCCTTGCAAGCTGAAGTCTTGCACACTACTGGCCGCTATACTTTAGCATGTTCCCCCTTATAGTAGCAGTTCTTATGAGGGATTGAAGTTATAGTCCCTATTGAGGACTGTTGGTATAAGGCGGAACATCCCAAACTATACTGAGCATCTGCAGAACTGTTGCGGAACGGCAGCCAGGCAAGTAACTTTAACAGGCTCGAAAGCCGAAAGCACGCACTGGAGCAAACAGAAAGCCCCCTAAGCCCTGAAACCGGAACCCTTAAAAAAGGTCATAGAGTCGCCGGCGTTCACCAAAACAAGTACCCCCTGTCGTGGAGCGATGGTGCAGTCGCATTCCCGTCTGAGGCAGCAGCATAGCGCGGGTTCAAACAAAAGTACCCGCCCGCTCCCCCCCCCCCACTCTGACCCTCCCTGCCAAATTTGCTCATATCGCTTTGCGTGCTCAGGTTCAACAGTACATAAGTGGCAAATAAACTTCGGGAGGAGTGAAGCTGCTGTGCGCATGTTTGATGTTGTCAGGAATGACGGCACAAGCTTTTTTGCCGCTGGAGTGCTTTACCTGACCCGGTTCATCATTGTTGTCACTTGCACAGAAGTGTTTGCTAAATCGGTCCTTTTGGAAGCGTTTGGCGTTGCGCACGTCCCACCCCCATCCCTCGAAGCATGCACGACATGCTCTTCTCCAGAAAAGGGTGGGGGGCTCCTTTGGACCCGCCTCGAAGGTACCAGAGTATCGTGAAGCTGGACTGCATCCAGGCCTCCTGCTTCAGTTGCAGATCACGCTCACGAGCCACAAGCCAACACAGAGTTTGTCCTTGTCCAAACTCGAAGTTTCATGCCTTTGGACAGGGTCAGGAGTACGCGGGCCATCTTTGCCTCAACCAGAAGGAAGCAGCGTCTAAGCTGAGATCAGCAAATGCGACTGCGCGGAGTTCAGGGCCTGGTTGTAGACTTAGTTGCTTGACTGCGCCCGCGGGGACTAGGCGTTGAGGGTCATTCGGACTTGGGATCTCGAGGCAGCATCAACTAGCCGCTGCTAGCCTTTGTTGACTGGGTGCGGCCCAGGAAAAGTCTGCTGCTGAGCAGGCCGTCATGGCATTCCGCCCTCAGAGCCTTGGTCCCAAAGGTGGCACGATTTGTGGCCCAAGCTTGGGCGCATTTGGGCGCGCGGCGGGGTTTTCGCGCGGCATAGACTGATGTCATCCCATGGCTTCACATCGGTCATTCGGCCCCCTGGGGCTTGGTGGCTCACGGGGTTGTTCGGTGGCTGTTCAGCTTACTTGAGTAGAAGCCTAAGACGCCTCTTGCAGATTCATGCAGCACTCCGGCTCTTGGTTTTCAACTCCAACTCGGCCCCGTTGACCAAGAAACCCATCAGGATGTCAACGCTGCCGCCACCGGCGAGCAAGGCCCAGCTGCTGGTTTCAGGGGGGACTGCGTTGGCTGTGCAGCTGGGATTGGGGGCAAGCTCGGGACGCCCGTGCAGACGAAGGCCCCTAGCGCACGCACACGTGACACTGGTCCTTGCAAGGATCCCAAGAAGAAGAAGGAGAGGCCAAGGCCGGCAAAAGCGGCCATGCATTACAGTAATTGGTCCTCACTCTGAGCCCGCCAGCAAAATATGCACACCTACAACATCCGACAACCCACCCAAGGCTTACAGCCGCTGAGCTGGCCGCGAAGAAGGCCAAGCAAGCAGAGGCCAGGAGCCCTTGCGCCACCTGTTGGAGTTCCCCCGCCTTCCTCTGTGGACTTGTCATCGTCGTCCTTAGTCCCATACCATCATCCTCGTCATTGTTGTCGCTCCCATCAACATCACCAGCACCACCACTGTCAGCCGTCAGCATCAGTAGCCTCGACCAAGAATCCTCATCGTCGTCCTCACCCTCTTCCCCCAGCATCCTGATCTTGTTTTCATCACCATGTCGTTCATCAGATTCTGGCGATTTTGTATTATCCCGTCTGGCACCCTCAAAGCTCTCAGTGCTATCGCCCGTGGCAGGAAGGCGACAACCCCGCAGTGACACCGAAGACGAGCCTCGCAATCTTGCTTGCTTGTCAAGGGTTTAGGGTTTGGGCTTTGGGGTTTGGGGTTTAGGGTTTAGGGTTTAGGTGAACCCTTCAGTTCTGCCAATGGCTGGCTCACCCCCACCAAATGACAAGCTTGACTTTGCAGCTTCACGCTTTGCAAGGTCTGCCGTAGCCAAGTCTCCCAGCAACTTTCGTTCGAACTGCCCCATGTTGCAAGAAGTCCGAACTGCCATCCAGTCTCCCAGGAAGCTGAACGCCTTGGTCGAAGACCCGGAAGTTGGCTGTCGAGGGCTGGTTAGTCAGAAGTTGCTGCAATGGTCCGCTGCAGCCACTGCAACACACGCACACACATCGAGAATGTTCAAGGATTGTTTTCTCATGGCAGCTTGGGAAACCACGACCTCTTCAGCAAGCAAGGTGATGAAAATCGCAAAGCGCTACCTCCAGAAGGGCGAGACGATCTATGAGACCAAGACTTATGCCGGCGGGGGCCATCAGGCAGGGCAGCCGAACAATAAACCCTAAACCCTAAACCCTTAAAAAAAACCTAAACCCTAAACCCTAAACCCAAGTTGCGAGCCTTGTGGGAGGCAACAGTCCAGCTGAAGGCCCTGCCGGCTGACTGGGGAAACCGCGTCTGGGCAGGCCACGTCAGCTCCACGAAACAGAAGGCCGGGCTGCATAGGGTTTTAGAGAGAGAGGGTGCAGGGTTTAGGGTTTAGGGTGCAGGGTTTAGGGTTTAGGGTACAGGGTTTAGGGTTTACAGCTGAAGAACAGCGGAGGAGGCAATGCTGGCAGTCATCAAGTCCGGTTTCAAAAAGGGTTTAGGGTTTTGAGGTTTAGGGCTGCATGTCTCCATGGCGCATCGAGTCCTGAGACCAGTTGTGGGGGTTTCCAAAAATAGGGGCAACCCTTTTTTTGGGGGTTACTAGAATAAGGATTAGCGTACTTTGGGGGGTACAGTAGGGGCACCCCCCGATTTTGGGAAATGGCCAGTTGGCATGAGGGCCAGGTCAGCACAGAACCAGAGTCGCCAGCCCTAAACCCTAAACCCTAAACCCTAAACCCTAAACCCTAAACCCTAAACCCTAAACCCTAAACCCTAAACCCTAAACCCTAAACCCTAAACCCTAAACCCTAAACCCAGCTCGCAGGCTGAGCAAAGCGCGGCAGAAATCGCGTTGAAGCAGATCGGGGAGGCGATAGGGGTGAGAAGTGGGGTGTTTACGACATTTGTAGGGTACCTTATCGGGGGGTTTAGGGTTTAGGGTTTAGGGTTTAGGGTTTAGGGTATTTGGGGGTCTATAGTGGGTGTTTCCTATGTTCGTAGGCCCCCAAATTGCTGAGTGATTGTTACTTGCACGGTACTGGATACGCTGTTTCCGGTTGTGTGAGTTATAATCTACTTAGGGTCTGCATATGT
Organism: Symbiodinium natans; assembly: GCA_905221605.1. Lineage (NCBI taxonomy): Eukaryota > Dinophyceae > Suessiales > Symbiodiniaceae > Symbiodinium > Symbiodinium natans. The sequence continues at coordinate 256,615 of CAJNDS010002630.1, forward strand.
TAAGTAGGTTACCCTAGTTATAACCGAAGTTATAAGTAAGACCTAAGTAGATCCTAAGTAGTTTTGTTTTTGCTTTTGCACAATTAGAAATTTGTCGATGCGAGTGTGGCAAAATGGAAAAATGATGGTTTTCCCGGCACAGAAGAGCACAAGAGTGTTTGGCATGCTTCAGAAAATGCCAACTTTTTTCAGTGCAGGCACACGACGGCAACGTGCAGGGGCCCTGTTGGCAAGGCTTGACCAGAGCAATTTCGCCCGTGTTTCGCCACCGGCTGCCCCCAACTTTCGAGAGAGACGACTGAAGCAGCGTTTCTTGGCTTGCCGGCAAAGTAAACTGGGCAGCGTCGACGCTGGCCATGGCTTGAGCAACTAGAAAAATGCGGTTAGAGTAGCTTGGAGGGGACTCGGGCTGCAGCGGCTGCGGCGGGGAAGCGAGCGAAAAAATCAGGACTGGAGGCAATCAAGCAGCTGAGGCAGAAGGGAAAAAACCTTGATTTTTCGCGTTTCGATGCAAACACCGGGCCGACAGCGGGCCGACAGGCCTCCGACACCAAATCCCCGCCCTGGCGTGCGGGCCGACAGGCCGACAGGCCAAACTGCGCGACAACATCTGGTTTTGTGTTTGCGGCCGACAACCGGCCGACATGAGCCATTGGCGCTGCGTGAGCGGGCCGACAATGGCCGACAAAGGCCGAAAAAAAAGGATTCGAGAAAACAAAGGATTTTTTCAGAGGGAATGTTAGGAGCAAGGGTTGCTTCTGAGAGGGCTAGGTTCAGTGGCCAAGCTATATCAGCTCGGTCATACTTGAGGTCCGGTGTGCTGTGGAAGCTTCGCGGACCGAGTCGGAGATTGGCTGGCTGGATCCTGGCCCATTCACGAATGGTGCCAAAGGTGAGTGTGCGACTAAGCATAGTTGGGCGCATGAAAAAATCCTGCTCAAGAGGCAGCCTGCATGGCGAGAACACCCATTGGCGTGAGTATGTCTCCAGCTCTAGCCGTCTGCTCTCCACCCTTGCCAAGTTATATCTCCGTCTGGCATCCATGATGCACGAGCCAAAAAAGCTGAGGCTCATGCAGCACACATATGAAATCAAAATGCTGAAAAACACAAATTCATAAGTAGAACCTAAGTAAAACGCAACTGAAACCTAACTAACTTAGAACTAAACAGATACTACTTATATAACTAGCTGGTAAACCCAGTAAATAACCTATAACTGACTTCCTACGTATGACCGACTTGCGGCTGTACTTAGCCGGGTTATAACCCATGTTAGCAAGGTTATAGCCAGGGTTATAACTCAACCAAACCAATCAACCTATCCAGTACCCTACTCTATTTCTGAAGTATCCTGAAGTATCCTGAAGTATTCTGAATTATCCTGAAGTATTCTGAAGTATTCTGAAGGGACGAGCTGAGCGTCAGGATCCCGAGATGGTGGCAGAGGCCGCCAAGCCCAAGGGCATCGGGACCTCCACTTAGATGCCAGGGTTCTTGTTTTGCTGCTGAGCACATGGCACGGGCACCTGAGAGAGAAGTTGAGGGCTGAAGCAAGGGGATGGATTCACCGACAGCTCATGGTGCAGGAACTATCCGTCATTCTGCAGGCGCGGGCGGCGCTTCCTAAAGCTCCTAGCGTCACTCGAGTCTAGACCCTCCATCAGGCGACCCAAACACACATTTCGCGAGGCACTTTCACAAGGCGCGAACGATTTTTGAACAAGGCAAAAGGCTCAGGGCAAGGTGATTCCTGAAGACTAAGGACAACAGGCCTTTTTGCGACATAAACAAGGCTGCTTGTTTTGCGACGGCCCTTCTCCGCGACAAGCCCACCCCACAGAAGAAGGTCTCCAAGACAGGTCTGCGACATGCGTATGCAACCAAGAGTTGGGACACCGCGATATTCTCCTACTTTGATGCACAGCCTACTGAGCCAAGCAATGTTTTTGCATTTTAGCAGCAACGTCAGACGATGTTGTTTTCACTCAGGCGGGAGGGCTGCATTGGATAAAACATCGCAGTCGAAAACCTGGGTTTTGGGCTCTCTTGTGCTCTTGCTGGCATGCATGCACAAAAGCTCGCTTGCGAGCCCGCTTACTTCCCTGCACGCTCGTTGCGCGGCTGGCTTGAGCGCTCGAGGTGCGCAGGCTTGTTTGCAGGGGTGCCAGCAAGTCTGCTGGCACGCACAGCTTTTTTGCAGGCCACATGCAAGTTCTCAAGACCACAGTGGGCCACGGTGGGCCACACGACCAAACCCAGCCATGGCCAGAACAGATTCGCGAGAAAGAGACAGGTGCGGGCATGGGGCCCTGTGCCACAAAGCCTGCACTGCCCATGGACATGAGAACATCAAGCTTTAAGTCTATGTTGCGGGAGGGTCCTGCTGAATTCCCTCCAAGCAGTCCGCCATATTCCCGCATGTCTAAGGAAAGGAAAAGGCAAAGGCAAGGGAAAGGGCTTTGGCTTCATGTGGGGCCCTTGGGATTGGCAGATGATGCGGCTCAGCAGCACGTGGCGAACGGAGTGGATTTCACTACCTTCGGTGCCAAATCGTTTGTTGGAACAAGGCCTAGAGGACATCGGCAGGCTTGATAGATCAGATGCTGCTAGTCAACTGGGCGTTTTCCCGAAACCCAAGACCCTAAGCCCTAATAAACCCTAAATCAAGCTCCGGAACGCTTGTTCGAAGGTGGGGTGGTCCTTCGGGCCCCAACCTCCCGCGTGAGCGGGTCACAGAAGAGCCGGTGAACGGGGAGGTAGTGGAGTGGAAGGCCGGGGGGCAAAGGCATCGAGGGTCGAGAGCAGCCGTCAAAAGCCAGCTGAAAGGGCTGTTGTCACATGGCGGTTGAGGGTGGCAGCGCCTGGAGTCGAGTGGGCTCCGTTTTGCCGAAGCATGGCACTCCTGGGAGGACACCTTCGGTTGGCTCAAGTCCAACACGCCCATTGATCACCCCTCCGCGAAGCAGCGTGAGGGCAAGATCTACGCGAGCAAGAAGGCATGCTGACACAACACCTGCGCAGCCAGGTGTGCATGGATGCCAGCATGTGTGTTTTGAGTCGTGCAGGTGCCAATCTGTACTATAGCATATCTTATCCGTATCCTTTTCGTCAAAGGGCTAGCAGAGCTTCTCTCTCCATTCAAGTTTGCCATCCAGAGCACAATATGACAATATGCCACTGGAATGCTGCAGACCTTGAATGCGCGGTAGCCAGGCGCCAAGGCTGTATATGATTGGTTTTATTACTACGACTATGATTTATTACTACTACTACTACTACTACTACTACTACTACTACTACTACTACTACTACTACTACTACTACTACTACTACTACTACTACTACTACTACTAACTACTACTACTTCTACTACTACTACTACTACTACTACTACTACTACTACTACTACTACTACTACTACTACTACTACTACTACTACTGCTACTGCTACTGCTACTGCTACTGCTACTGCTACTACTACTACTACTACTACTACTACTACTACTACTACTACTACTACTACTATTATTTCTATTATTACTATTACTACTATTACTATTACTATTACTATTACTATTACTATTACTATTACTATTACTATTACTATTACTATTACTATTACTATTACTATTACTATTACTATTACTATTACTATTACTATTACTATTACTATTACTATTACTATTACCAGTAAGGCCACGGTTCGTGTAGGTTCGGTTCGGTTTTGGGGTACATACTCTGGAACGGTTCCGGTTCAAGCGGTTCGCTGCGGTTTGCGGTTCGGTTCGGTTCGGTTCGGGTCCCCCACCCCTCCCTCCACCTCCAGCCCCTCCACCCGCCCCTCCCACTTCCCACCCTCCCTCCAGCCCCTCCAGCCCCTCCAGCCCCTCCAGCCGCCAGCCCCCAACGCCCTCCAGCCCCTCCAGCCTCCAGCCCCTCCAGCCCGCCCTTAGCCCCCTCCAGTTTCTCCCTCCTCCAGCCCCTCCAGCCCTCCAGCCCCTCCAGCCCCCTCCAGCCCCTCCAGCCCTCCATTTCTCCAACCCCCTCCAAGCCCCTCTAGCCCCTCCAGCCCCTCCCTCCAGTCTCCAGCCCCTCTCCAGCCCCTCTCCATGGATGGCTGGAGGGGCTGGAGGGGCTGGATGGAGGGGCTGGGGCTGGAAGGGGGCTGGAGGGGCTGGAGGGCTGGAGGGCAGGGGCTGGAGGGGAGAAACTGGAGGGGGCTGGAGGGGCTGGAAGGGGGCTGAAGGGGATGGAGGGGCTGGAGGAGGGGCTGGAGGCTGGAGGCCTTGGCTTCAGGTTCGGTTCCATGGCGGTTCGTGTTTGTCGCGGTTTCGGCGGTTCACGGTTCACACGGTTCCTTCGTGCGTGCGGTTCCTGGCGGTTCGGTTCCGGTTTGCGGTTCGGTTCGCGGCTTTCCTTTATTACTATTACTATTACTATTACTATTACTATTACTATTACTATTACTATTACTATTACTATTACTATTACTATTACTATTACTATTACTATTACTATTATTATTACTATTACTATTACTATTACTATTACTATTTACTATTATTACTATTACTATTACTATTACTTACTATTACTATTACTATTACTATTACTATTACTATTACTATTACTATTACTATTACTATTACTATTACTATTACTATTACTATTACTATTACTGTTATTATTAATATTGCTATTACTATTACTATTACTATGACTATGACTATTACTGTTACTGTTACTATTACTATTACTATTACTATTACTATTACTATTACTATTACTATTACTATTACTATTACTATTACTATTACTATTACTATTACTACTATTTCTATTTATATTATGATGACGGCTATTGTTATTTTTAAGATTATTCTTAAGATGATTCTTATTATTATCTCATCTTGCCAGGATGTGACAGCGGGAACAGTCGAACCAGGATCCAGGGTCTGCTTCCACGTGTACAAGGACCACAACTTGGGATGTTCCCCCCTATACTAACAGTCCTACAAAGGGATTATAATACGGGGTATTCTAGCCATAGCTCAAAAGTAAAAACCTCAAGTTATGTTTTGGCTCCCCTTTCTGATGCCCTGCTCCCGGGGACTTTTCTGGGACCCCCTCTAGGACCCTTCTGGACCTTTCTGGGACCTTTCTGGGACCTGCTGGGATTTTGAGATTTCTGGAGCCCTCTCTGGAACCCCCCTGCCACCCGACACGAGAGGCCCTGGAACGGAAGAAGTTTTTGGAAGTGGGCGGTTGGCTTGAGTTTAGGCCTGAACCCTAAACGGAATAGGTTTGGGTGGTTTTGCCGGCGTGGGGTGGTGCTCTACTGAAAACTGTCACATTTACAGCTTGTACGCCATTCTACAACAAACCCTAAACCCTAAACCCTAAACTTGCCACAGGATGCCCAGGGCCTTGGAGCAGAAGAAGTCCAGGTGCTGTGATTTCGTCTGAGCCTGGCCGTAGCCGTGCATACTGCATGTAGTTGCCAGGACCGTTTCAAGCCGAAGGGCTGCTTGGTGTCAGGTACCCCTCTATGACGATGAGAAGGGTCCTTGGTTTTTATTTGGGAATCTCTGCCCTATACTCTCCCCAGACTTAGTCTCAAGGGGTTCTCCGGCAACCCTTCAGCTGCCTTTGAAGGCAAAGCCCAATCAATAAGAAGACGATTGTTGTGAAGCCTGTTTATCAGCTTAGCAGTGGCCCGCAAGACTTAGCCGGGATGACAAGCCCCACGGTGAGTTCAGCACGAGGTTTGGACTAGCCCCTTGTTTTCTCGCAGACCAATTGATTGAGAGATGCCCTGCCGTGCACTGCGCCCTGAGGCGCAGATGTGCAAGGCAGCTGGGCATAGGATGAACAGTCCGATTATGTCAAAGTTTTGCCTTTGGCAGATACCCTAAGGGTCCAATGCAATGTGTGATCCCGAAAATCCTGGATGAGTACACGTAGCTTGAGGGCTGCGTTTTTTTCACGATGTCGGACCCTTGGGGCTAGTTTTGGGACGGCGAGTGGATTCAAACACGTCGAGAGACTGTCGTTGAGAGAACTGGGAGTCCGTCGACAGTGCCGATGCTTCTGCAAGACCCTTAATAATGATCTATCCCTGAACTCAGATCACTCGAGAATGCCGCGGGGCACCGCTCAGTGCACTTACTTGTCGGTTCCCTCTCAAAAGGCGCCAGCTTTGTGGGAAAGCATACCAATTCACTGATTCGACAGATTCAGTGAGATTCCCGTGTTTGGGGTTCTGTTTAGAAAGCACAAGGGCAACATACTTGCATTGCTGAGTGGATGCCCCAGACACGGAGGACGAAACGCACCTGAACGCTGAACGTAGTGACTCGTGCCTGATTTGCTGTCCCGGCACATGTCAATACGTTCAACAAGTGGCTTGGTCACTGGTTGCTTCCAGCTGCTGCCCTGCTGATCGCTTTGCGGCATGTAAACCCCGAGACGTAAGAGCAGACGGATCTGGTGTCGCTTTGCTTTGTGGGCGAGGGCCGCTGCACCATCGGCAGATGTGGTGGGTGACCAGGATGCTGGCCGGCCGAAGTAGATGAACGCATAGGCAGACTCTTTTGCTGAAGCTTCTCTTGTTTGCGAGATTTTGCAAACGTCGGCCTCATCCGGCTCCTATCCGTGTCAAGCCTGTGACGACACAGGTTCCCACGAGGTACGAGATGTCTTGCCAAAGACCCGCCATCGGTCAGAAGAAACAGAGCGAAGGGCCTGCTTGAGCCAGACTTCCTATGTTGCCTTGTTGTATGTATGTAGCTTGTACGACGAAGTCGATCGGCTGGCATGGATTTCTGGTGCATTATCGTGCATGGCCTCAGCCCTAAACCCTAAGCCCTAAACCCTAAACCCTAAAAGCAGCTCTATCTTTTAAGACCTGGCTTGGACTGAGGTGGGCCGACTGGTCGCTCAGCGACTCTGCAGCATGAACATGTTCCAAGTGCATGGCGTGCGCGACCCAGTCCCGCCAGCAGATGGGCCCAAAGAGCCCAAAATGACCTTTAAATATTAAGGAACAGGCCTCGAGAAACTCGCAAAAAATGCTGCTTGAAAAGGCGCATGCCCTTGTGTGCATAGGAAGGCTTGGACTTTGGGTTTCGCAATCATGTCTTGACTGACAGTTTGTCAAGGCAGAAGTCAAAAACAGCAGAGGCCTCGTGGAGAAACACGACCGTTAGTAGTGGCGGCTTTGACCTTTTATTGGTTTGCAGTTACTGTAAATGTTATGTGTTGTTCGGCAATGCTTGTTTGGGGCTTGAGGTTTTGCTTTGCGGTTGCCCTCCCCTTGAAGCACACTCGAAGATTTTGCATTTGAACCTTGTGTGTGTGTGTGTTCGCGCATTCTTGCAGTAGACACACCACTTAGGAGAGTTTACGAAGTTGGTGTTTCACTTTCGATACGGCGCAATGCGCAAAAGCTTCGCTCAGAGGGAAGAAGCCTTCACTTTAACTCAGCTGGGCGTAGGTTAACAGGGCTTGGTGGCCAGGCTTGTTCACGCCAGAGGCTGGCCCGACAGAATGTCGCATGTTTACGAAGAGCGAGCCTGAGACGGCGCCAGCGCTACCCCCGTCAGCACGTCATGCTGTTCCGAACCCTCCTCCCCTCGGTGATGCTGAGTGTTCTTTGAGCTTGGTGCAGTCGACGCCTGTTGATTCCAGACGTTTCTTCTCTCAGGTACTGCGGAACAGAGAGAACGCCAAGTGGGTGTGGAGCTGAGTATGAATCCCAGCCCGGGAGATCCTGGGATGGTCATTTGGTTTAGTTTAGATTGCGTGTAGCCTGCCAGCTGATTCAACACCAGTCTCCTTCACCCTACAATTCCTTACTTGACCGTTCGCATGCCAGGTCAGGTTTTAGATGTCTGTCCATGCCAGACCATACAATGCCGGTCCAAACTTCAGACAGATCATGGCAGAGCTTTGGCCATATGTATATTAAAGATCGTTTTGTTTCATTTTGCAACTACTGACCGCAAGACGATTGTTTCAGGACTCATGCTGCTGCTGAAACCATGAGCCGGGTCATATGCCGAACGCACGTCAGATCATGCGGCCGGTTGTCTTGATAGTCCCCAGACTAGCCTGGCAACAACCTGCTCCAGCGTGTTTGCAACAGTCACTAGGATAAGATGAAACATGGCATGACGAAGGATGGCTTGAGCACAGTGCGCCTGATAAATCAAGATCCAGCTAAGTTTTTTGTTCTTCTTTCTTGACCTGTTACATGCATGCATACACGCATACATGCAGTCATACATGCGCTCGTTGACATATGCATTGGGTGAGTAAACCCGAAGCCCTAAACCCTAAAAGCCCTAAACCCTAAACCTAAAATACACAGAGAGCGCCTCGCAAACCCTAAGCCCAGAGCTTGTTGGAGATCATGATGGATGACTCAAAGCAAAGTTGTTCAGAACCTTGTGTAGCTTGAGGCCGAGGGCATGTCGGGGCTGACGCTCTTCGAGGCAGCCGCGTCCTCAGACCCTTCTGCCACACGGGGGTTTAGGGGCAAAAGGTTTTAGACAAGCGTTTCAAGCGTTTAGGGTCTAGGGTCTAGGCCAAAGAGTGTAGGGTTTTGGGTTTCAAGTAATGCAGGTATTCATGCGCTGGTGGCTTTGGTGCACCATATAGCGCTCTTTGTCTGTTGCATCCGATTCCTAACCCATCAGAACTATGGCTCTCAGAGCTGCAGAGAGTTTGGCTTCCGAGGACTCTCGCGACGCGCTCGCCCTACAGGAGCCACTCAGCGCCGGACCCGGAGAAGGATGAGCACTGGTGCGGACGGGTAGAAGCTTTGAAGCCGCGGCAAAGGTTGTCGTGTCGGCATACATGACATTGTCTGTCACAAAACTGGAGTTTTAAGATCTGCCTTGCACCATGCACCCACTCTCACTCGAAATGGATGCAGAGGCACTGCGAACGCAGTGGCTCGTGGCCCAGACGCCCTTATCTGTACGGATGTTGGCGAACGTGCTATGATAGGGAGCGCAACGAAGTCGTCAAGCCAAAGGCGGTCATGTCCGGTGTGCTGATTTGGTGGTTTTGCTGAGTGCAACCTTGAGATCCAGAGTTCCCAGAGCAGAGCGTACACAAGTTGAAGATGTTTAAGCTTTGCCATAGGATCTCTTCATCGTCGTGCACATCAATTCTGAATCATATAGCTAGGGTTTCGAGGAGGGCTCTTGCTTTCAATAGGTGGCCAGAGAATTTGGACCACAGAACCTGCACAAGGTCATGAAGTAGACTCCATGTAGGCCTCACAGTATTCGTATGCGCCCGCCCTCACACTTCATGACCAAATCCTGGACCCCAAACCCTAAACCCTAATCCTAGACCATCTTGGTCTCTGCTTTTGGTGTCACGGAGGTTTGCACTACTGGCGTCCCAGCCTTCGGGATTGCAGGACAGCGGAAGCCTCGAACAATTTGGTGTGATTGCTGATTTCTGAAGATTTGCGGTGGATTACTATATCTCTGTATATATATGTGTAATACATATATATATATATATTACACTTATATATATATAGATATAAAGTGCAGATGGCTACTGAAGCGTCAGCAAGGCGCCACAAAGTTTGCGATCTGGCGAGTTAGGGCTTGCAGTTGCGTCGCCAGCATAGCCGAGTCTCGGAGAAGGGCTGCCACTGGGAGATGATACTTGGGATGTTCCCCCTATACTCACAGTCCTTAATACGGGTTGTAGTACCCCCTAGTTGAATCCCTATTAAGGACATAAGGGGAACATCCCAATCTGATGCCCTCACCAGTCAAGCTGGACTTCACAAGCACCTCCGAAATCCCTTGCCAGTTCAAAGACGAGCTGGTCAAGACACATGACGGAGCGTCGGCTAACGGAACTGTGTAACCATCCGGCCCAACATCAGACAGTGTGAGATGTTTGCCACGTAGAGGATTCATCCAGTGTCGATACATAGACAAGATTGCATAAGGTTTGTCAAGCACGACACAAACAAGCAGAGTTTAGAAAGCGCTGCAAACATCCGCAAACAAAGACGTCGACACTGGGAGCTGCAAGGTTTGTGATGTTTTGCGTCCGAGGTGGGAGAAAGGCAATCATCCAGAATCCGCTCGATTCCCAGGAGCCTTTGATTTTTCAAGGGGTCACCAGGGGTGATTCAGATAAGATTAAACTAACATTTTCAGCGTTGGCCTACTGATACCCCGATGCAGCCGATGCCGGAATGCCTGAGGTGGACCACTTTGGCGTCAAGAACGCCGCGCATGTTTGGTCAGCCCACTAAGATCCACGTCAATGTCACACGAATCACGGGAACCTTGACAACTCTGGTCACCGACCACAAGGTCTGCAGCTTCGGGGCACTGCGCTCAGCAAGTTTAGCGAACGTCAGCGACAATAGCCCATGCTTCCCGAAAGTGTTGTGAAGGGTTTTCCCACGTACGGTGCCGTATGTTCGCCTGTGGCAGCATCATGGGCTTCGTCAACCCTAAACCCTAAACCCTAAACCCTAAACCCTAAACCCTAAACCCTAAACCCTCAGCTTTGCGCTATGCATCCTTGAGCTCCTGTCTCCTGAAGGCCAAAGCGCCGCTTTGTGCTCATGTCTTCCATAGGCCGGTCCGACTCCCCGTTGCGCTGCTTCCTCAAGATTAGGGTTTAGGGTTTAGGGTTTAGGGTTTATACAACTTGTCAACGGCTATGTGCCTTAGCAGCCTTTTCTCCTTCAGCATGGACATCCTGAATGAAGCCTTGGGGCTATTCTCAAACCGACAAGGGCAGCGCCTGCTGAAGACAATGGGGAGCACGGACTTGTAGACTCAGAAACAGCACCCACAACGAGTCAGAAACAGCACCCACAATGAGAAGTTCAGCTGCCTACAAAGTCTGCGTGTGGCGGAGGCGTGACTCGCCGGGATGGTTTTCCCTACAGCATCCTCAACGGTGGTGGCGTGCTGGACGCGAAGGACTCTTGTCTCTTACTGTTGGTTAGCAATATATATATATATATATTTATTTATTTATATTTATATTTATACTTATACTTATAGTTTCACGCCTGCTGATCTGAGTGGGTGTTTGGCTGCCTCACGCAGTGGGACCTTTGGGAAGCAGCGGCAGAGAGAGAGAGAGAGATATATATATATATAGATATGTATATATATATATACCCTTGAAGAGATTATACAGGGTACCTCATTCCCCCATTCCCTACTAAGCAACAGGAAGGTTTGTGCAAGCTCTGGTCAGTGAAGTGCCAGTAGAGTTCGTTTTTCTGTGGAGCCTCAACATGAGAATCAGGCCAGGGGCGAAGCAGCAGTGCGCGAACTTGTCCTCTCCTCATCCTTTTGGTTCAGGCCCTAAACCCTAAAGCCTAAACCCCAAAACCCTAAACCCTACTTAGGTATCGGGGAGTGTAACAGTGTGTCCTATGTGAGCCTCTCGCGTCGCAAAAGGCACGACCCCGCAAGAGATGCAAAATGATTGGCCGCTAGCTTCAACCAAGCGAATGTTACGATGGGCCACGCAAGAGTCTTGGGGGTGTAATGTGTCGCTGCCCTCTGCCGCTTAATAGGTCTTGGCTCCAGTATCCTCAATAGGCAAAGGCTTTTCAGTATGGGAACTTCAGAGAAAGGACGTTGGAAACATCCACATTTCGGCAAATGCCTGGTGCTCTGAGGCCAAACAGCGAGGCTTCGGTGTCACGGTGGTTCGGCCCGGGCAGCCATCGACTCGGCAAGGATTCTGCAACGGCGCATCTGCATCCGCGTGCGCGGCGCTTCGGAAGATTTGCGTAGGAATGGCCCCAACTCACGTGAGTGCAGAGGTTAACGGCGCTTGTCGTAGCAGCGTCATAGCATATGTGCAGCCGCAGAGTCGGTCCATGAGTCGGTACAGTACCCTCACGAAGCTCGAAGCTCGAGGCTGTTTGGTGGCCCCTACGACAACAATCGCTACCTGGGCACGCTCTTCCAGCTTGACAAGGTGGCTATTGGGGGGTTGATGCAAGGCCCCATTGTCGTGTGCAAGTTCGAAGCTGCAAAAACGGGTTGCAACAGGCCAGAACCTTTCGCAGGAACCATGCGCAGCGGCATCGTGACAGTAGATCCGGTAACAGGCCCAAGGCCGCTTTAGGTTTGTGAAAAGCCGTTCTCTTGGCGGCCGGCCCCCTCCTCTGAAGGAGGTCTCCAATTCAGGGTCTACGACATACATATGTGTCACATAGGGGGGGAGACGGACCTACGTTAGACGGTGTTCTTTGCCAGGACTCCAGCGTCGGGGCTGTCAAGCTGGAAGCAGGTGACACAGCTGTGGGTGACACACTGCATCGGCCTCAAGATATCGATTTCTGGTCGCTTGCACAACTTGTTGCGGGGGGGGGGGGGGGAGCTCTTGTGGTCTACGGCCGTCATAGAGGTTTACCCAATTTTAAATGTCGACTTGGGTCACTTTCCTTGTTGCAGTGCAGTCCCGAGTCAGGAGAGGAGCCGTTGGGAGGAACTCAAGCAACTCTAGCTGAACCGACAGGGACCCACCAAGCATGCCGCACAATGTTCAGCGGACACAGGGTTTGGCGTCAGCTCCCCACTCCACTTGCAGTCGTCCAACCAAAATGCCATCAGGAGCAAGGGCAGCGAAAACTCCAGCGGGATCAGCCTTTGAAATGCCCTGCTAATGTGTTGTAAAACAATGTTTTGATGTTTTATAAAACATTAACTCTAATGTTTTATCAAACATTAACTCTTGGATTCTTGTCAAACTCCAAGCTGCGCTGTGGCACCGAACCAGCACAGAAGTCGCATTTTTTCCGAGGCGCAGCTCCCTGGCCGGCGTCCTGGTCCGCAGCTGGGGCCTCTAAGGGCCGACTTTGTAAGAAGTTTGGGTGGGAACTATAGCCCCCTTGGGAATCTTCTTTTGTTTGACTTTTAATTACATAAAACCCAAGTGAATATGAAGGTTCTAAGGGGAGTCTAGGGCAAAAAGGAAAGTTCTGGTGGCGCAAGACGGCAGAATTGTTGAACGAGTGCTTTGGCATTGTTTTAGGCCTCTTCTGCGCCGAGCCGGACATGGAGTTCGCCGCCCGAAGCTCAGGTCAATCAGGCCCACCTTTTTCCCACCCCCTCAACCAAGCACCCTCCTCACCGTGGCCATGGTCTTGCGAGTTTTGGCGCATGAAGAGGCCCAATGCCTTGGATCAACATGCTTCCCGCAGCCACTTTACAGGGCTGACCCGTTTGAAGCGACTCGCTCTCTTCCGATGGCTGCCTCCAAGGAGTTGCTTCTCGTGCTCAATGCCGGGAGCAGCTCCCTGAAGTACGCGCTCTTTGGCATTACCGGGTCGCCGGGGCGCTGGAGTCGACTGGTACATGGCCTTGCAGAGGGCATTTCGACAAAGACCGAGTGTCGCATAAAGGAGGAGACGCATGAAGGGAAGAAGGTTCATAAGGTCGACCTCCCCGACCACCGGACTGCCCTGAGCCGTGTTGTGGACCTGCTGCCAGGCAAAGACAACATCAGTTCGGTGGGCCATCGTGTCGTGCATGGCGGCGAGAGTTTTAAATCCGCAGCGCTGATAAACCAAACAGTTCTGAAGGCTGTTCGGGATGCCTCCGTCTTGGCCCCTCTGCACAACCCCTGGAACATCTTGGGCATAGAGGTTGCTGCTGAGCTGTTCGGGCAGAATTGCCCGCAAGTGGCGGTATTCGACACTGCCTTTCACCAAACCATGCCGCCTTATGCGTACATGTACGCACTCCCCTATGACTTATACAAGAACCACCACGTGAGAAAGTACGGCTTTCACGGCACGTCTTACCTTTACGTGGCCGAGGAGACGGCGCGGGTGCTCAACAAGCCCCTGTCGAAGCTCAACATCATTGCCTGCCACGTGGGCAATGGTGCGTCCATGTGCGCAATCAAGCAGGGCAAATGTGTGGACACCACCATGGGCTTGACCCCCTTGGAGGGACTCGTCATGGGCACCCGGTGCGGCGACATTGATCCAGCCGTACCAATACACCTCATGGACCAGCTGGGGTACACGGCAAAGGAGGTCAACAACCTCATGAACAAGGCATCCGCAAGAGTTTAGTCATGGCCTCCATGGTGCTAGTAGACATAGATGTCCCTCTCACAGTAACTTTACCTTTTGCTTAACCAGCATCCCTCACATACCATGACGCCCCGAGAGGAATCAGGGTTGCTGGGGCTTTGCGGACTCTCCGACGACCGTGACGTGGAGCGTGAATACTTCGAACAGAAACCGCGGGGTACACTGGCCAAGGAGGCAGAGTGTCAGACATGACCAGTTTATAATAATAAAGATGAGTCAATGAGTCCAAAATAGTACACTTGTTTTTTGTCGTGCTCCACTCGGCTCCAGTGAGAGTCCAAACGTGTGAGCTCTGGCAGGTCCAGGTCTACAGGATGAGAAAATACTTGGGTGCCTTTCTGGTGGCACTGGATGGGAAGGCCTCCCTCGCAATAAGCCCGGATGCCTCAAAATTATGGTGGGTCTATTTAGGGTCACCTGTTGTCGTAAAGCCCCATATCTCGAAATGTTGGATGTTGTCAGGATCCTCAATACTTGATGATTGCTGGACTTGCCAGCCTTTTCCTTGTCCTCGAACATCTTGGCAGGTGGATGCCCTGGTCTTCACCGGAGGTTTGGGGGAGAAGTCCCACCTGCTGAGGACCGAGGGAATATGTGTGTGGGGGTTTAGGGTTTAGGGGTTTAGGGGTTTAGGGGTTTAGGGGTTTAGGGGTTTAGGGGTTTAGGGGTTTAGGGGTTTAGGGGTTTAGGGTTTAGGGGTTTAGGGTTTGTCTGAGTGAAACAAATGGGGTCTGCAGGAGGTCTTGGAAGTTCCAGGCTTCCAGTTTGGAGTTTCGAGGGTTTAGGGTTTAGGGTTTAGGGTTTAGGGTTTAGGGTTTAGGGTTTAGGGTTTAGGGTGCAGCCCCCCAATTACCCCTTAGATCTCCACGGCAGAGTTTGTGCCCTGAAGCGGCATCCCGCCCCCCCCTCCAGCCTGTGTGGAACATGTTGCGCCTTGAAGAGACAGGCAGCCATCTGATGTTTATTGTCCCCCCGTTAAATTTCGCCCCCCCCCCCCCCAGCCTGCGTAGTGTGGAACATGTTGTGCACTGACGCGACAGGTAATCACCTAATTTAACAGTATTCTCCCCTCGCGCCCCTCCCCTCAAACCTTCCTTTTCAGCCCATGTTCATAAGAGCCTTCAATGCAGTACGGCACCTTTTATATGGGTAGGGCCTGGGGGAAGCCCACCAAATGGTGTGGTTGTGGGGGTTAGGGTTTAGGGTTTCTAGGCTGTCGCACGGTGCGCAGGTGTACGGAAACAGGTTTCGGGCCGGCCAGCCGCGAACCGCAATCATAGAACCTCCCCCACCCTTCCCTGAGCACAGGAAGCTCAGGGGCTGCAAAAGTGACGACAGTTGCGAGGATGGCGACTCTGGGGGTATGATCGGGATCCTGTGTGGTTGAGGGTTTTGAGCCTTAGACTCCTTAGACCCTGGACCTTTCCAAGCCCCAACAGTGAACTCAGCCTTCTCTCCGCACACCCCTGCGACTTCTGGGGCGCCCGACTCTAATTCAGGGCTTTGTGAAGGAAACTCAAGCACCACACGCAAGAAAGGTTTTTTGTCTTGAATCTTGAATTCTAAGCGGAGTGGGTTAGGGTGGTTTTGCCGCCTGACACGGCGTGGGGTGGGATCAACCTGTGAGATGGCCCTCCACAATCGGGACATGGCTGCTGCATTGAAACCTTCACAGACCCAAAACCCTAAATCCCAAACCCTAAACCCCTGGAGGACGCTCGTTTGCCAGGGACTAGACCGGCTGGGCCTTGAAGTCGATGAGGAGATTGCGGGGTAGTCATCTGTTGAAATATTGTCTGCCTTCTGGTGGGCCCTTACTGGTAGGGTTTAGGGTTTGGCGCCCTTAAGACCTTCAGACTTCAACTCTTAACTGTGTGGGTTGCGAAATTCCTGGTTCATAGCAAGGAGGCAAAAAGTTCAACTTTTAGGAGAGGTGTTCCAGCTATTGCGCAAGCCCGAATTGAAAAGAAGGAGCAAGAATGACACACTAGAACTGGTTGGAATGCCGGCCTTGTGCCAGATTGAGACGAGTCCTTGCTGAGAGAGCTGGAGATTTGTCCTGCAAATTCTGAATCTGAGCGCAGAGGAGGTCAACCAAGCGAAAGGAGGGCGCTTCTCTGCCACTTGCCTGCACGTTCAGTCACGGCTCGAGCTACTCGGAACAGCGGTAGATCTGAGCAGCAAGAAGCACGAGCAAGTACCTGGTCTTAAGTCCGGATCGGGCAGAACTTTGTGCCAGGCAGTGCCTGCAACGACAGGCTAAAGCAACCAGCCCCAACACAAATGTGCAGGCAGATGCTTCTTCGCCACAAGATTCACTAGAGGTTGTTTGCAACAGTGCCATGAGTGAGACCGTTCCTTGTAAGGACGACACACGAATAGATTCCAAGCGCCACCCAACACAGATCTGGGTGATACCCACGGATGAGGAGCGCTTTTCCAGCTCAGGAAGGCAGAATGGCGAAGGTGGAGTCGCGAATAGTCGAGTAAATGTGAAGGTTTTCCGTCATATTGTAGTGTCGCATGTTAAGCATCCGCTCGCCATGCGTAGCACGATCACGCCCATGAGGAGCTCTGCATTGCCCAGCAGACGCAGATGATCGTGTCACAGGACATGGTTACGCAGTGACCCAAAGCGGTCACACTGCCCTCTGTTTATGAGCATGCTTTCTTTAGCATTTGAAGCCTCCAAAGAAACATGGTGCCGAACGCAGCCGAACGCCAAGTAGAAACCGAAAGGCTGCCCACTCTTTTGCTTAAAATCGTGCGCGCTTCGAACAAAAGGCAGCAGCAAAAGGCAGATTTTCCCGAAATGGGTTAGGTGTTCCGTGCTCAGCTGCGGCGCTCACCGTCCTTCCTTATGTCTTGTGCTTTGCAGCCCCCCATCCTGTTGCAGATCTTTCAGGCCCCCTCCACCTTTGTCTCCCGGAGTTTGGGCTCTCCTTCTCAATCAAGGTCATCAACGAAGATGGTGAGCGTGAGCCTCAGGCGACCTCCACGGCGAGAGGAATGAACTCAAGGGGCCTATGGTAAGTGGGTATGTGGGATCAGTCTTTCAAGCACTGCTTGGTCTGAGGCCACCTTCAGAGGAGGCCATCGACGACATGCTGCGAACGTCCGCAAGTCAGATTTTGAAGCCTCTGGGGTCAGGAGCCAATAGAGGCAGCAAGTGGCTCCGACTGTCCCTAGCGGGAGTTGCAGAGGGGAGTTTCGTGCAGATGCGTGTTTAGCTTTTGATGGCGTTGTAGGCTCTCAAGTGCTCTTGTGGCTAAAGCTGTTACCGGGGAGTGTCTGAGTCGTATCGCTTTTGATTCTGGCTGGCGGGGAGGAAGCAGACGCATCATTCTTGCCATGAATCCCATGACCCTGGGACCCTGAGCGCTCAGGCCTCGATCCCGAGCACCCTCAAACCTCCGAAGTCCAAAGTTTCCCAGTCACAAAAAAGCTGTAGAGCTTCGGGTTTCATGCAAAACGAGCTTATGGATCTTTTCCGAGATGCTTGAAGATCCTTTTCCACGTAAGCTGTTGGAATTTCGCCCCTCCTCGACTCATGTTTGTGCGTTGCAAGCTCACGGCATCTCTCGCAACTCGTGCACTTGTGCTGGAAATCCTGATCAGGATGTCACAGGGGCCAACTGCATCAGAGGCAGGATGCCCTTTTCGTCGGTCCTGAATGATTACTTTTCGGAATGTTTGATTCAGGTGTTCTGAACTGGGAACTCCTGCTAGAGGAGGAGTTGGGTGGTGCGCGGGTGTGAGCGAGCGTGCGTGGCAGGCTTCGCCTGGAGTTGGGAAGCGAAGTGGGGAGAGGGGGAAGGGGGGAGGCTCTGCGCGGGTGTGTGCGGGTGCCTGGCTTGGCCCGGCGTTTGGCTGCAGAGTGCTTTGGGCATTGCGAGGCTGATGAGCAGATGCAGAAGAGACTGGGGCTTGCCGGAGACACTCTTGGCAGCAGCCTCAGAAGGCTTCTCCTACGGCTCCCTGATCCCACCCAAGTGAACTTTAAATGCTTCGACATGACATGTGCATTCCAACTGCTTCGCCGTCCCTTTCAGATGAACTGGCTGCAGGAAAGGCCGTTGAGAACGTCGTCAGCGGCAAATTGTTTGACAAGTCTTAGCTGATGGACGACGCACGGAGAACTGCACAAAAAGGGGCGTCTCTGCAGATTCCTTGGGCACGCACCGGGGTAAAGAGTACCTACGTACCTACTTCACTCCCAGCTTGAATGCCGCGGCCCTGAGTCAGCTGAACATGACCCGCATTGACCCCGGCATCGCCGAATGGGTACTATGGAGTTGTTTTCTGGTCTTTTGTTTCGCAGTATTCGCAATAGACACTCCGACGAAGAACCAACTGCTATTATCTTCGGAAGTGGTTGCTCAGCCATATCATTTTATGTACCGGTGGTGCCCGAAGTGCCATCTGAATGTCCTCGGCTGCGAATGCCATCGCGGCGGCGGCAGTTGCCAACATCCGGGCAACGCCCTCAGAAGCCAAAGTGCGGGAAATGCAATGCTGTGAGGGATGGATCAAGTCTGCCTAACGTTGACCGCTGCCTATTCATGGTGCTGTCGTTTCGATCCTTCATGGTCAGAAGCACACTAGTGGTTTCTGCCGGTACGTTGGCTACTGTGCCGAAATCGGTTTTCGCGAGCGGTTGTTTGCAAGCTTTGAAATAGCAAGTGCAACTGCAGACGACGCATGCAACTGGCTGGGCAGATGTTGTTTGTAATCGGCTGACCGTCTGCACCAGTTGGAATTGTTTCCCGGCCATAGTTTGAAATTGTGCTTTCTCGCGCTGGAGTCGCATGCTGAGATACCCCATTTATGTCCAATGCACCCTGTGCCTCCCGCAGATTCTTCCAACTGCAGCCTGACAGGCAACCGCTGCGGAGGCCCTGGCACGAGAGCGGCAATCTGATGACCCGCACTCAGCTTTGGCATTGGCAGTTGGTTGATTGACAGAAAATCCACCTGTGGCTCTGGAAAATGAAAGAAGCATGTGCAGAAGGCAATAGAGAGCAAACAAGCGATAGCAGGTTCTTGGTAACTTGAAGAAGCACACGGCGTGGGGCGTGCTGAAGCGGAGAGGCATAATCGGAGGCAGAGTGAGGCCAGCTCGAAGAACTGGCAAGCTGCTTCGATAGCCTACGCACCAAGCTCACACGCACGGACATGAGTTGGACAAGACGACACCCGCACCCAACGGCGGACCCGTGTGGCGCGACAAAGAAAAGCCACCAAGAAGGGATAAAACACAGACAACTGCAAATAACATGCTTGCTTAATCCACATGCAATATCGCGCAAGCTAGGTACATGTTGGGCCTACTGAGGCCTCTGCAGCCGAGTTGCTGCAGCCACGGCCAAAGGAAGCACCGGAGGCACCAGCAAAGTCCGGCTACAGGCCCTGAGGGGTCACGAGCATGTTGTGGAACTGTGCGACAGAGCGTCATGGGGCCTGCCCATCCATGTGTCCATTGCCCAGTGACGTCAAAAAACCTGTGCCTGTCCTGGAAAGTTGAGCCTCGTAGCAGTCGTAGCAAGACCGCCGGGTGTTTTGCTGACGACGTCAGTTTCCAGAAGTTGAGCCCCGCGGAGCAAGCGGCGCCGGAAGCCTAGAGCTCGAGGTGCCAAGTTCTGTGCATCCAGGGCGAGGAAAGCAGAGCAAGCCCCAGCTCCCCCAGTCGCAGATGCGCAGCCATTGTGGCTTGTACGCTTGTGCTTGGAGGTTCATGGGTAGTTATAAGTCGGGTTAGATATAGGCCTACTTAGGGTACTTATCGCCCTACTTATAACTACCCATGAACCTCCAATTAGCTCGTGGAGCATGATGTCTTCACACGACGATAGTTTGAAGTTTGAAGGGTTTGGAAAGCGCACATGTGAGCACCTGGAGGGAGTTGTTCAATCTAACTAAACTTCCTGGCAGCTGACGCTATCTGAAGGTGTCAGTAGGTGTCAAGCAGACGCCGGCTAGCTTGAGGGCTAACTTAAATGGCCTAAAATCATGAGCAGGTCCTCTACTTGTCCGGGCTTGGCCCAGTCTTTGGCTACACGGCAACTCTGTACATCTTAGAGCCACGACATTCCACGACCCGCAGCCCAAAAGTCCTTCGGCTTAGTTCCTGGACCGGTGCAGCAATGACGGCCGGCCACAAGGTGCCCACGCTGGCGGCTACCTGGTGCAGTAATGTGCAGCACACGAGAGTTCCTGAAAATTCCTATCCTACCGAAACGGCGGACGAAGAGAAGGGTTGCCCTTCAGGGCTTCAAAATTTTTTTTGCTTTGACCTGAAGACGCTCCAAAGGATTTGCTGGAGCAGCTGGATGAAGAGGAGCGCCGCGAAGAGGCGAGCTGCTCCAAGCCGCCACTGGGCCTGATGAGCTTGTCTTTCTAGGAGGTTCTAAGACAAGTGTGTATGTGCACACACGTGCGTGTATATTTGTACATGTTTTTCTTTGCATACAGTAGATACAGACCGTGTATATCTTCAAGCATTGCAGCATGTTCGAAGATGTGTGGGATGTGCGTGTGTGCGCGTGCGCACGAACCGTCGATGCGATTCCAAGTATGGTGCCGTTGCAAACCAGGGGGCACAAAACCATTCCTTCGTATGTGGCCTGAAGCATTGGCAGTAAGCCTGAGTCCGGCAAGAGAAGCAGCTGGCAAGGCCCTAAGAAGTCTTACTTGAAAGTTTCATTGAGAAAGAGATTCTGTTACGAGGCAGTTTCATGTGAATCAAATGAGACTTGTAATATTTGAGTGATTTTCATCTCAAAACCTGGCTGGCGAACTCATGTAATTATGTTGGCATGTGCGCCCCAAGTGACGGGGCTTCTTTCATAGAGAAGCATTTAAAAGCTTCCGGGAAAGTCCACATACGTCGGTGAGAAGGTTTGGGGACATGCCATATTGAAGTTGGACGATATGAATCTGAATCCTCCAGCTTGCCCTGCTAACTCAAGTTTGCATACGGTTGCATATTTGTGCGGTGCGGACAACCCATTCAGCACGGGAGGGTTGGCTCATGTTTGGGACGAAGCATCCGAAATTGGCTGGGATGCGCATCTTGCGATCAGAACACGAGCTGCCACGATTCCCTAGGCTTGTGGTCCACGATGGGCGAGCTGAGCACGATGCCGATGTGAGCGGAAACGTTGCTTCTACTAGCTATATAAGTTGCTTTCACTTGAAGTTGAAGAGGCTGCGTGCCTTTGCAGCTTACTCGCGGAACCCGATGAGGATGCATGCAGCTGCTGCTCAATGCGGCCGACATTGACGCAGCTCAAGCGATTGCCTTTTGCGGGCTTCCGCTGCTGGCACCTTTGCTGCCACTACGGTCGACCGGTGGAACCGTAGTAGCTTCGCGCGACACACCAAGCTTCGCTTGGGTACAGTCGGCTTGAAACTGATCTCCGCGGGCCGGAGGTTTTAAGATCTGCACAGGTGCACCCATTGTTGCAGAGCCTCTTCAGTGGCGATTCGCTGGAGGAGGTGCGGGTTGAGCTCATGGCTTCCACCACTTAAGCCCCTTTGCTTGGTGTGCAGAGGCTCTCCAGCAGGTGCAAGGGCGGATCGGCCAGGTGTCGCCGGCCAGGCTTCTGCAGGAGCCCAGTTCTGGGGTGCCTCCCAATTCTGAGGGCTTCCACGGCATATTTGGGTTTTCGGTCGTGTGCCAGTCGGCATGGAGTGGTGAGCTGCACTGACTGAAGAATATATAACCAAGCATGTAACTTTTGAGCCATGCGACAGTGGACACTGAGCCAACTTTGCCGCAAGATGCCACTGCCCTAGTGTCGGTGGTAGGCGTGCATTGAAGTACCTTGAAGGAGCTGGAAGACAAAGAGCCCAGCATCCTTTTGCGCACCAAGGCTTTGGGGGGATCGTGGCTCAGGCTTCAGGATCTTCAGCAGTTGTTCAACTTGAGTTCTTTTCCCCAGGACTCGGGGCTGATAAACTAAGGCAGCGTCTGACATCATCGAGCGTCAACTTTTTTTTGTCATCCACGGCCTGAACCGTAGCTCAAAGAATGGTCTCAGCTCAGCCAACAGCTCAATGATACTCGTGTGGGCCTTGTGCAACAGGAGCTGTCCGAAGGCAAGCTGGCACAGGAGGTCTTGCAGTTGGATGGATGGCGCGGGCAGGCGTGTGTGGACTCTCGTTGCGCGAGAACAAGAACAACAGCACTGACAACAACAGAAGGGCAGCAGTACTGTAACAATCGCAAACTACATGTCTCATCAAAATTGCGGCTACTATGAATGCCAGAATCGCGAATGTCCAAATGCCAGAAGGACAACTCAACCACCAACGGCAGCAACAGCACACCGACCGACATCAGCAGCTCGCAGAAGTGGGAAAAGCCACGGCAAGGAGCAGGTCAAGACCATACATGCAAGATACACTGAGGTTTAGGGTTTAGGGGTAGGGCTGGGGTTTAGGGTTTGGGGTTACGGTTTAGGGTATGGTTCTCTTGCCAGGTGGCGGCGCGATTGCTGCTGATCGAGAAGCAGCTGGCCCTGGAGATGTTGGGACCTGCCACGCATGAACAACGTAGATTTCCAATTTTAGGCATTCTAGTGGCAAGTCTGCTTCGATTCTGCGGATGCAGAGTTGCTGCATTGATGCAAGCATTATGTAGAGGCCAGGCGGCAGCTTTTCCCATGGTTACTGCAGGACTTGCGCAGTCAGCCGACAGCACATCCATCACAAAGGCCTTCAAGAGACGCGCCGTGGAGCTACATCCTGACAAAGGTCCCTTGGGGATAGCAGCGGATAGCAGTAATAGCAGTGGTGCTTTCGGTATCGGAGAGTCATTCAGCAATTCAGCCAACATGTCCAGGCAGTTTGATGACGCTGTTGTTGATGGGGCTTCTGCGGTCCCTGCAGGGGGCGACCAGGAGGAGTTTCAGCTTCTCCAGCAGATGAAGGATGTCCTGCTGGGTTCGAAGGCATCGGCCGAGAAGCAGGATGACGAGACTGGAGTCAGCGCGACGCTGAACGGCAAATTACATGGTCAATGTTTGACTAGTGGGCTGACCGGTCTTCCCAGCCATGCACAAACCCTCAAGCCTAAGAAAGAGATCTCTGCGTGAGCCAGCGAGCAGTCAGGTCGCCGCGAAAAAGAAGCAGCGAAGCATTTGGAGACTCCCAAGACACTGACGATGAGATCGACAATTTGCTTAGGAATCGAGGCTGTGGCGGGATTTTGTGGGTTCTGCACTTGGAGGAATTCCATACTGTGAAAGCCTGGCAGTTTCGCAAGCATCCCCCCTCACCGGCATGAATGAAGAAGCCCAGCAGTATCGGACCTCACCAACAGGAGCCGCTGATGAGGCCACGCCGGCCCAAAGCCGCACCAGCCGCGGCTTGCTTTCAGTTGGGTGTGCAGTTCTACTGCTAGCTTTTCCTGCCTCTCGCGGTTGAGTTCGCGGAAAGTCCCCATGTCAAGCCACTCAGCCCCTCCAAGCCAAGCGCCAGCTCTCCGAGCATCTTGCCGAAAGCGCAAGCTGAGCTTAGCAGCATGTGCGGAGTTGACCCTAAACCCTAAACCCTAAACCCTAAACCCTAAACCCTAAACCCTAAACCCTAAACCGCCGTTTCCAGGCAAGGCTGGACTGCAGGCCAGCCGCGTGAAGCTGCACCAAGCCGCCGCCTGGCAGGGATGTCATGTTGCGCCATGAGCACCTGGCGGTTCATGGGCAGCTATAAGTAGGGTTTAGGGTTTAGGGTTTAGGCTTTAAGCTATAAGTAGGGTTATAAGTATGGTACTTATTCTTATAACCGCAGTTAGGGCACTTATGACCGTGCTTAGAGCTACCTCATGAACCTCGGGTAACAGTGTGCAGGAATTGGTCAGGTTGGGTGAGACTCCGTGGGGTGAAGACTTGGCTGCGTTCTTTTTTTGCAGGGTTCGTGCCTACGTATTGCTAGGATCAGTTGTGCTCTACCGCGAAGACGGTTCAATGCCGCAAGCTTCCGCAGACTTTGAGGTGTCCCACGCTTGGTCCCGTTGCGGGCGGCTGTGCTCGCAGCTGTCCAGATACAAGCAGGCGGGAGAAGGATCGCTTTGCATGCTTTGCACAGGGCCACTGAAGAAGAGCCTCACTCAGGGCCCACTCGCGTGCTGAGTCAGGCAGGTCAAGGCCCGCATGCTGATCTTTTGCTGGCGCCTCTGGAAACCTTCCTTGCCAAGTTTGAGCAGGAGATGGAGTTCTGGGACCCACACGCTAATTAGGGGGTCTTCGGTGCAGCTGTAGACATGTTGTAGAGGTTCTAAAACTATAACCCTATAACCCTATAACCCTAAACCCTAAAACCCTAAAACCCTAGGGAACCAAGACCTTCCTGAATGATCACCCAGGCCCAAGGCCCACAGTCCTGCGCACCAGTTTAGGGTTTAGGGTTTAGGGTTTAGGCTTTAGGACCAGTCCACAGGAGGGCGAAGAGCCGCGATGTGCGCCCGATGGCTCACGCCTGGGCTTGTTGGTTTCACGAGGCCTTCCTCCCAAAATCCTTGGGTTTAGGGTTTAGTGTTGAGGGTTTAGGGTTAGGGTTTAGGGTGTAGGGTGTAGGGTGTAGGGTTTAGGGTTCAGGGTTTAGGGTTTAGGGTTTAGGGTTTAGGGTTTAGGGTTTAGGGGCACCGTAGCCATTTTGGCTCAAGCCATTTTGGCTCAAGCCATTTCTGCTACGAGGCCATAATCTGGCAAAATCCCAATTCGTGCATTCCCCAAGTGAGCTGCAATGGAGCGACGGTTGACGTCCTGTGTTGCCTACGCCTTGCGTGTATCCTACAAGATGGAGGTGCCAAGTGTGACAGAACACCTGAAGTCTGCGTTACACTGCGTTCGGACAGGATTTTGCACATGTCCATCTGGATGAAGCTGTTGCCCAGCGCCAGATCGTCAGGTTGTATGATGCTTTGCAAGATTGCAAGACGCAGCATCTTGCCGACGCGTCCATACAAACCGAAGCAAACATGTGCACTGAGATGGAGTGCAAGGCTGTTGCTGAAGGAGTGTTGAAGACTGCTCAGGCTCGATTCGAGAAGCTTCTTGCGCAGACAGAGATGATCATTCAAGACCGAGATGCAACCATTCACCGCATGGAGATTGATCTTGACTCACGGATTAGTCAGATGCAGGCACTGGTGCATGGTATGAAAGTCTCCACGGATGTATGTCTGCCAGAAGTTGGGACTACAGCTCGGGCAAGCAGCGTCGCAACATCACAACCTCTTCATGAGAGTCCGCTGGACCTGCCGGAAGGAAATCATCAGTTCCTGATTGATCAACATAGGAAACATCGGATGGAGACGAAGCAAAGAAGGAAAGCAGAACGATTGCAGCGCCTACAGGAATATGGAGATGGATGAGTGAGTGTGTGTGAGTGTGCCTTGTGTTTCAAGCTTTAGTTCATGCCTCGTGATGCACGAGCCATATAGCACAGATTGCGTCAGATTGCGTGATGTGACTTCTGAGAAGCTGCATGCTTGCCGGCAGCCCCCAAAGTCCGTTGCTCAAAAGGGTTTAGGGGCGTAGTAGGTTGTTGTATGTTGTAGGGTCGTTTGGTTGGTTCGTTGCTGGTACGCTGGCATGACGTGTTGGTGACTGGTCACCCGATATCAGTCCGAAGCGGAAGACGAGATTTGATTGGAAATCCGTAGTGCGTAAGCTGCAGGAGAGTGATATGGGGGAGGAGGGGCGGGGGGGGGGGGCTTCTCTAAATTCAGATCCCTTTCAGGGGTGACTGTTTTCAGGCGACCCGCAACATTTAGGGCACCCAAAGGGGGACCATAATTTTGAGAACTGACCATAGCGCCTTGGGGGCGCTTCCTTCCCTGTCAGGTGCAGAGTTCCTGGGTGCCGCCGCCCTCCTGGACCCCGAGGTGCCACAACAAAAGCACAGCACAGCGTTTAGCGTTTAGCGTTTAGCGTTTAGCGTTTAGCGTTTAGCGTTTAGCGTTTAGGGTTTAGGGTTTAGGGTTTAGGGTTTAGGGTTTAGGGTTTAGGGTTTAGGGTTTAGGGTTTAGGGTTTAGGGTTTGAGGACTCACACTGGCACAAAGCGGGGGAGGCTGCTTTTCGACTCTCAGGGATTAGGGTTGAGGGTTTAGGGTTTCGAAGGAAAATGATACAGCCTATTGTATGTAATGGCAGCACTTGTACTAACGGATTGCGCCTCCGCCTCGGCCTCTGGGGTACAGACGTAAGTTGGAGGACGCAGGTCAAAGACTTGAAGAACCTTCCGCATTCAAGAAGCTGACTTGATGCCGACTTTTTGCCCACAACGATCATGAAGCTCTGCTGGGCTTGCGACGGGCTGCAAAACGGGATGCTCTGAGGCACAGTATGGGACCGCCATGGACACCCCCTCACCACCCCCGGCCCACCACTGGGAAATTGAGACCTCCTCCGGGTGATGTCCTGTCCTAAAGAGTCTCCGGTTCTCGACTCGTACTTCGTGCGCTTGGCTCTGCAGGCACTTCCCCCTTTGTGAAGTGCATTGAGAAACAAGGAAGAGAGCACTCCCGGAGGGCAAGGAGCAGATGGAATTTGTGATCAAGCCCATGAGCCCTGCAGCTGGCAGAGAGCCCCAACAACCGCAGCGGCACTGCCCGAGCGCTACAGATTCTAAAGCCACAACGCTGGCCAAGGTAGGGGCTCCAGGACCAGAAGTATAGGACCTGGCTTCCAAGGACAGGGGCTCGATCAAGAAGCGTCATGGACTTCAAAATCGTGGGGAGGGGGGGGGGGGGAAGGGGAGGGGAAGGAAGGGGGGAAGGGGGGGGAGGGGAAGGGGGGGGTGAGAGGGTCTCGCGAACCTGTTGAAACCTAATGCACAACAGGGCTTGAATCAGCTATGATGTTAGATCAATGAACGAGGGTGTCGACCGAAATGGCAGTTGCCAGAAAGCACATTTCCTGCGCAGGCAACTCTTGCAGTCCTGACGAAGAGTGGCCACATGTCAGAGATCCAGGAGCATGAGGGGTGGCCGCGACTGATGCTCGGATGCGACTAGAGGTTGCGGGATGCAAAACACAGGTGGCGAACACCGATGCCCGCCAAGGATTGAATCAATGCGCAGGCTCCCATCACAGGAGCTGCCCTGAGTTGAATGATCATTGGGCTGAGGCTCCAGACGCCTGCAGGATACTCAGAGACTCCTTGAGGCCACTGCTCAAAAGACTGAGGTAGAGTCCTTCTTAGCTTCAACCCAGCAGCTCGGCCTTGAGGGCGCTCCTGTGGCGAAGCCTGCAAAGGAAGCTGAGCCCGGCCTCTTGACATTCACAGAGAAGTCTTCAGCATCATTTTCCAGGGTTTAGGGTTTAGGGTTTAGGGTTTAATCATTTTCCCTTGTTGGACTGGATTTTGCCGTAAGCGGGAGCCACCTGTAGCTTGCTTCATGCCAAACGCCCCTCCCCCCACCTGCCGCCCTTGTCTATATCCCTTTGATAATTGTTTTTTTGTTTTTGTTGATTTAGCGGCTAGCGCCAGTGCCGCCGACCCCAGACAGGGCATTAGGGTTCACTAGTCCGGCAGAGGTAGGCTAGTGTAGGCTAGCCGAGCGGCTGAGCGTGCGCCGCAGGCTAGGACTAGGCGGGACAGAGGCATCGCAGCAGGAAGGGCCAAGGTTTAGAGTTGAAGTGCCAGGGCAGGGCTTGTAAGGGTAAAGTGTTGGGGACTGGGGTGGAGGGCTAAGCTAAGTACATCCTGAACTCAAAGTCCTATAGACACTCCCCGGCAGCTGCGCTCGAGCCCGAGGTTTTGAACCCCACGCCCCACTTAGAATACCTGAAAGCCCAAACCCTACCAACCACCTCATACCCACACTCACTGTCATTACCTCCAAAACCCTAGAATCCTGACAGCTTTAACCTTTGGCAACCTTCAGCCCTCAGACGTTTATGAGGTTTGGGGCTTCAAGGGCTTCAAGCGCCTCAGCCCCAGAAGCCTGAAGCTCGAAGGGAGCCCTTGGTCGGCAGCAGCGACAGTGCTGCCACTTCGTCGGCCAAGTGCCGGCCTGCCGTTGGGTTTAGGGTCTTTGGGGTTTGTACTGAAAGCTCCAAAAAACCCTAATCCAGAAACCCTAAACCGTAAACCCTGAACCCACACATCCCGAAACCTTAAGCCTCAAACCCAGCATCCCAGACTCGAAGTTGCATGGTGATCCGGAACCAAGCTGGGACCATCCTCCAACGGTTTGCGCCCGGAGAGGGGGTAGAGGGTAGAGGGGTGTGCGGGGAAGGGGTTGGGGAAGGGTAGGTTGGGCGTGACGGGAACGCCAGAGACGAAGCGCTAAAGAAGGGTAGGGGGGGGAAGGGAACTGGGGGGGCTTTAGGGTTTAGAGTTTGGGGGGTTTCGGGTTTAGGTTTGGGGTTTAGGGTTTAAGGTTCAGGGTTTAAAGTTTAGGGTTGAGGGTTTGGGGTTGGGGCACGGAGGGCATGGGGTGCTAGAGAAGGGCTTAGGGTGGGGCAGGGGGGCGTAAACGGGCAGAGGGGCTGGGGGTAGAGGGCAAGGGAAGGGCTTAGGGTGGGGGGGAAAACAAGTGGGGGCCGGAGGGGTGGGCGGAGGGGGGATGGGGGGTGGGGCGGGGGGTGGTAGGCTACCGACCCCCATGTTGTGGGAGCGATCTGGGTCGGCTTGCGCCGTCGAGGTCGAAGGGCTTAAGCGCCGCCCCCCAATGTAGGGGGGCGGCCTAGGCCCTGAGTTTGGGGTTTAGTTTAGGGTAGGAGTCAGTCAGGCAGGTGGGAAACAAAAACCCTTACACCCTAACCCTGAAATCCCCTAAGCCCGCCCTGAACCCTAGAAGTGTAGCCCTCAACCCCGAGCCTTAATTTAATCCCTAGCTCCGTGCCAGTATCTATACTCATCCTTGCAGGTTCAGAGGTGGAATCAGCTTGTTTTTCTCAAGTCATGCTACACGTCCGTGGGGACATAAGGTAAGTTCGCCTAGTTCTCTATTTCACGTTCACTGAACTGAAGTTCCCATTCACTTTTGCGCCATTCTTCGTCAAGTCTTGTCGCCAGCATGCGGCCGTTGACCATACGCTGTCTTGCCGGCTCCACGTTTGAGCTTCATGTGGACGATGCGGAAACGGGGCTGGATGTGCGGAGACGCATCGCAGGAAGTGTCGGCCTTTCCGCAGGGTCAATCGTGCTGACTTCAGGTGAGCATCTCCTCGAACTGCACCAGCCGCTGCTGCGACAAACTCAGAACCAAGAACTCACATATGTGGTGCGTAAACGTGGCGCAGGCTGCGCGGCACGCAGCATGAAGCGAGCATTAGAGAACACCGGATTGGATCAAGACACGGATGCCATGGATGTCATTGTTGCCTTGACCTTCCACAGCTACAACCGGAGCTTGGAAGGGCTGCAGATTCCCAGCAGCCTACAGGCCTTGACCTTCGGCCATAATTTCAATCAGAGCTTGGAAGGGGCGCAGCTTCCCAGCGGCCTACAGACTTTGACCTTCGGCCATAATTTCAACCTGAGCTTGGAAGGGGTGCAGCTTCCCAGCAGCCTACAGACCTTGACCTTCGGCTCTAAGTTCAACCAGAGCTTGGAAGGGGTGCAGCTTCCCAGCGGCCTACGGACCTTGACCTTTGGCTTCAGCTTCGACCAGAGCTTGGAAGGGGTGCAGCTTCCCAGCGGCCTACAGACCTTGACCTTCGGGCACAGATGCAACCAGAGCTTGGAAGGGGTGCAGCTTCCCAGCAGCCTGCAGACCTTGACCTTCAGCTCTGATTTCAACCAGAGTTTGGAAGGGGTGCAGCTTCCCAGCGGCCTACAGGCCTTGACCTTCGGCGACGGCTTTGACCAGAGCTTGGAAAGGGTGGAGCTTCCCAGCGGCCTACAGACCTTGACCTTCGGCGATGGCTTCGACCAGAGCTTGGAAGGGGTGCAGCTTCCCAGCGGCCTACAGATCTTGACCTTCGGCTATGAATTCAACCAGAGTTTGGAAGGGGTGCAGCTTCCCAGCGGCCTACAGACCTTGACCTTCGGCCATAATTTCAACCTGAGCTTGGAAGGGGTGCAGCTTCCCAGCGGCCTACAGACCTTGACCTTCGGCTCTGAATTCAACCAGAGTTTGGAAGGGGTGCAGCTTCCCAGCGGCCTACAGACCTTGACCTTCGGCTATGATTTCAACCAGAGCTTGGAAGGGGTGCAGCTTCCCAGCGGCCTACAGATCTTGACCTTCGGCCATAATTTCAATCAGAGCTTGGAAGGGGCGCAGCTTCCCAGCGGCCTACAGACCTTGACCTTCGGCCACAGATTCAACCAGCGCTTGGAAGGGGTGCAGCTTCCCAGCAGCCTACAGACCTTGACCTTTGGCTTCAGCTTCGACCAGAGCTTGGAAGGGGTGCAGCTTCCCAGCGGCCTACAGACCTTGACCTTCGGCTGTGAATTCAACCAGAGCTTGGAAGGGGTGCAGCTTCCCAGCGGCCTACAGATCTTGACCTTCGGCTATGATTTCAACCAGAGCTTGGAAGGGGTGCAGCTTCCCAGCGGCCTACAGACCTTGACCTTCGGCCACAGATTCAACCAGCGCTTGGAAGGGGTGCAGCTTCCCAGCAGCCTACAGACCTTGACCTTTGGCTTCAGCTTCGACCAGAGCTTGGAAGGGGTGCAGCTTCCCAGCGGCCTACAGATCTTGACCTTCGGCTCTGAATTCAACCAGAGCTTGGAAGGGGTGCAGCTTCCCAGCGGCCTACAGATCTTGACCTTCAGCTATGATTTCAACCAGAGCTTGGAAGGGGTGCAGCTTCCCAGCGGCCTACAGACCTTGACCTTCGGCTCTGAATTCAACCAGAGCTTGGAAGGGGTGCAGCTTCCCAGCGGCCTACAGACCTTGACCTTCGGCTATGATTTCAACCAGAGCTTGGAAGGGGTGCAGCTTCCCAGCGGCCTACAGATCTTGACCTTCGGCTATGATTTCAACCAGAGCTTGGAAGGGGTGCAGCTTCCCAGCGGCCTACAGACCTTGACCTTCGGCCACAGATTCAACCAGCGCTTGGAAGGGGTGCAGCTTCCCAGCAGCCTACAGACCTTGACCTTTGGCTTCAGCTTCGACCAGAGCTTGGAAGGGGTGCAGCTTCCCAGCGGCCTACAGACCTTGACCTTCGGCTGTGAATTCAACCAGAGCTTGGAAGGGGTGCAGCTTCCCAGCGGCCTACAGGCCTTGACCTTCGGCGACGTCTTCGACCAGAGCTTGGAAGGGGTGAAGTTTCCCAGCTCATTGCGGCACTTCTCCTCGCGCGTGTTTGAGGTAGAGACCCGTTAATCTCCGAGGGCGCAGATGGAAAAGGAGCTTGATCACATGCGCAGTCGATCTCACATGTGACGGGGCTTAGGGTTCAGGGTTTGGGGTTTAATTAGTGGCTTTGAGGGTACGGATCAGGCAGATCTGCTTCGCTATGCCATCACCCCGGCAGCCCAGCTGGTTCAGATGGACAACCAGGACTAAACCGAAAACCCGAAAACACTAAAGCCCTAAAAAAACCCTAAAACCCCCAAAACCCCGAAACCCCAAAACCGTAAAACCGCAAAAGCCCCAAAACACCAAAACCCCCTAAACCCCAAGCCCGAAACGCCAAGCATTGCCGTGATCGGCCCTCATTTGAGGGGCTTTGGGTTCTTTGTAAGAGATACTATGACCCAGAGGGTGTCGATTTGGGGGGGGGGGGGGTGGGGGGGGTCGGGGTAGGGAAGGGAGCGCTGAGAGCGGGGGTGGCGCGGGGGTTGGGCATGCACTGGACGCTGTAGATGAAGCACTAAAGGCATGGGGTGCTAGAGGGTAAGGGAAGGGCTTAGGTGGGGGCGGGGAGGGGGGCTGGGGGGTGAGGGCGGTACTAAGAAGCAGTGGGTCTTCACTGACGCCGCCCCTGGCTGGGGTCGGCGGATATAAAACCCAAGAGGATATTAAAATTACTATTATCTTTAGTCAGGTTCTAAGGGGAGTATAGTTGTTGGCCTTGCCGACGTCCCTGGTTGGGCGAGGCACCTCGATGCTCGTACCTCGGGAGTCCGCTTTGCAAGAGGCCTCTTTCTCAATTTGCTCCTTTGCATTGGCTGCTTAAAGGGAAATACAGTACAAGTGTCCAAACATGTCCAAGCCTTGAAGTGATCAACATGTACCGTGCCATCTTCACTCCAGTCTCTCCATTTCAGCACTGGCCTTCCTGTGTGAGAGACAGAGAGCGACTAGTACTAGCATCTCATACATTTCCTGGCAGGTTGAAGCTGCGGCTGCTGCCACTGCCGTCCAATGCGAGGGAGCGCCGAAACTGGCGACCTGCGACGGGCAGCCGCATAAACCAGGACGCTTGCTTACCACTGGTGCGAGCTGCCAGAGGATCCGACCGGAAGCATCCATCAGCTTGGCAACGGCTAAAGTGGTGCAAATCAGCACACATGACAGCACAGTTGTCAAGGGACATTAAGAAGAAAGAAGTACTTTTGAACGTAACCCCTTCGAATGCCCAGGATGCGTTTGCACCAAATGCTTGCGCCGTCGCTGGGGCTTCCAGAAAGTGGAACCACCCGGCAGAGGGTACAGAGGCTTTTAATGGTTCAACAGCAGTGCCTAAGAGCTGGGTTATGGTGTTGCTGTGATCTCTTTGCGCTGGAGCCGCTGGAAGCTACATGCCTGAGGCGCGGAGGGTGCTTCGACGCTGCCTTTAGTTGCTGATAAACGCAGGCAGTTTGTCCCTCTCATTGATGCATAAAGTTTCCCAAGCCGATGCAGCATAGGTGTTTGCACAGAACAGGTGGCGGAGCTGCTGCCTGTGTGGAACGTGCACGTCACCAGCGCTGGCAAATCAAAAGTGCTTGCCGTGCGCTTCGTCCTATGTGGGGGTCTGGGGTTTATGTTCCCACTGCGCACGCTTGACCTGCAGTCAATCCAGCAGCCCGATATGACCGGATGTGCCGCCGACGAATTCGAAAAGTTGCAGTGCCTTTTCACAGTGCGAGGTTCCAGTCACCGTATGCCCTCGCGTATTTTGGCACGGCTGCCCAGTCGTTACACGCAGTCGACTTGTCTGCAAGTTTGTTGCGGCCAAGAATAGGCTACTACACGCCAAGGTGCAACTGCCAACCAAGACCATGAGGACGAGGTCAGGTCACATTGAAAATGTTCATTCCTTTTAGACTCGGAACCTGTTAGGTCGTGGACGGCGATCAGACTTTAGGTATGCTCAAGAAATGACTCTGTCAAGGACTGTGTCGACTATGGACAGTCTTCGGCTCGGTTCAAGTGTATCCATGTTTGCCATTGAACAGATGACCCCAGTAGGTATGGGACGCGGGAAATTGGGACAATCGGACTTTGCTCCAAGACCCGAGGGCCCAGAGGGCTCCACTTCCTCCGTGCCCTAAGGTACACGCTGCCAGAAGATGCGATTTTTGAAGCGGAGGAGTTCATCCGACCATCCCAAGCTGCGAAGCTGCACTTGACATGTGCTACGATGCGCGCATAATGCACGCTCTTGGCAGTCACTGGCGTTGTCCTTTGGGCACAAGTGTTTGCCCTAGATGGCAGCATAGTGTCAGGGTAACGTTTGTCAGCCATGTCGACCCGAGATGAAAGCCCGAAGCATGTGCTCACCACACAAGACATCGAGGAGCACCAGGCGTCATCGCCATCTTGGCCCAGAAAATGAGGTCAGCCAGAGTGCAGTCCACGCGACAACCTAGGACACCACCCACAAAAGCTTCACCCAGCACCACTGCACAAGATGGCCGAGCTGCAGACCCCGTTAAGCTCGAAACGCATGCCACATGCTGACCAGCTACGCGGGCATGTGTCTAAATTGGCAAAGCTGCAGCATTCTTCAACCTGAAAGCTGCCATAAGCTCCTGCACAGAGCCGCCCACCTGAGACCCAGTGGCCAGCTCCTCCACAGCCGTCTACCTCCGACCCAATGCCAGACTGCTCCGCAGCAGCTCGTACACCTGTCACGTTCCAGGTTGAGGATGTCGAAGCACTCCTACGATAAAATCGGTCGCAGGCCAATGTCAGTCGGCAACATGCGCGAGAGTTTCGTACCTTGCCGGACACGCGCATGAACGAGATCACGATGAAACGACAGAACTGGGCACGCGGGGGCAATTCGTTGAAGCTCTCGAGAATGGAGCCAGTTTCTTTTCCTCCTCAATGTTATATTAAATTTTTGATCGTTTGAAAAACTACAAATGTATTCTCACTCACGTGGAGGATATTTCCACGGGGGTTCTTACGCGACGCCATCTTGGTTTAGGGCTTGGGCCAGGATGCCCAAGTCAGGAGAGCGGTCTCTTACCAGGATACCAAGTCTTCTCGAAGGCTCGAAAAAAACTCAGGTATGGAGGAACAATTTCATCAAAGTCGAGGCGCGTGCATCACAGATGGGCTTGAGTAATGTAATCGAGTTGCGTGGTGCTTATGGAGGCAAGCGGATGCTCAAGATCGACAAATCATCTATCAAATTCCAGAGTAAGCGCGTCAAATACTTGAGGATACTTGAGGGAAGTGATGGGCACCATAGACAGGTACATGTCGAAACTCCAGGTGATCGGCTTGCTGCTCGCTACGTCAAGCAAACGGTCTCCTTGCCGAGACTAAGTTCCGTGCTTGACCCGAGGCCAAACGGTTGATAATACCAGATCGCCAAGTGGCGACTACATCGCAGACTTTTTCGACACACAAAGTATTTTTTGGGTGTTATTATTACACAGACGCTCAGTATGAAGTAGGCACGCGGAAACATAGAAAAACACTGCCCGGAGGCAGTATATCACGTTCAAACACACTGCAAGAAGTGCTCTTTCTCGACAGCACGAGATGCCGCCGGGGGCCAGAGTACCCTCTGTGAGAGGGCCGCGCGGTTATGGAGAGAAAAGCTGGCCAAGGCTGAGCCCGTAGTAAGGCGAAGCCTACGGCCAAGGCGAGACAGCAGCAACCTATGTTCTTCCCGAAGTGCAAGTGAGATACAGCTTGCAGATCTATCGCATGCGCCACGAACGCAGAAAAAAGGTACAGCTTCCAATAGGCTTTCAGACAGAACAGAAATACTACTGAAATACTGCTTCCAATAAGATGTGCTAACATGCTAAGCAATGCCAAAGACGGCTGGTGCACCTGGGTTGGCTGCGTGTGGCCGCTGCCACTTCCAGGCCAGACGACGGACTTGCAAAGAGTATGTTGCAGCAAGCTTAACTCTGCAGCACTCCTCTTCATTCAGCAAACGGCACTTGCAGACTTTGCAGTCTTTAGAGGCCTCACAGCACCGAAAGTGCTCAGGTGGATAACTCGGACCTTCAAGCAGATGCACCAGGCTTTGCAGTCTGTGAGCAGGGTTTGTCGGTCGTCATGCTCAGCGGTCCCATTCCTTGTTTCCAGTCGCTTTCTCGATGGCAAAAAACCCCTTCTGCGAGAGCAAGGAGTGGCTTTCCGATTCAGCCAGCAGCTTGACGACCGCCCCGACCCCGGCACCTTCAGCTGCGCAACCAGCAGTCTCGGACTTGTGGTTTTATTGTGCTCGTCCAACTTTCGACGTAAACTGAACGGATGGGTCTGCGAGAAGATTGGACTTGATTTCGCTGCTTGTCAAATATGGTAGCTTAAGAGAGGGACCTGCAAAATCGACTCACTGCGGCTCCCAGGATCCGGAATTTTCGCACAAATCACGACAGGAGCATCGTAGAGGTCTTGGAGTTGTGATTCCGCGCCGGGACTCAGGCGATGACGTGCGGCCTGTGGCGCAGTGGGGGTCCATCGTCACGGGAGAGGACGGCCTGTAGTGTCTGAGTGCGCGCCTTGTATATAGACTAGAGGGCCTAGATCACCCGCGATGCAGGACAAGGGGAATGGATGGGTTCAGGCACGGCCGCATGACAGTCAAAGGTTTTCACACTAGCGGCTTCGAAGCTGGTACTCCAGATGATGGCCCAGCACTGACAAGCATGGCTCATTCATAACATGACTCATCTTCCGTCACCCACAGCCGCAAGCCACGTGCAACTTTCAGGGCATTGTGGTAGTGTAGTTGGCTGTTTCATACCGGTTTTTGCAGTTGCAGCGCGGCTCTCAGAAACCTTGATGTCAAAGGGTGGTCTCAAAACCAACTAGTGCAATGCACTAGTGGAGAACGAGTTGAATGAATCAAACTCAGCGAATGCGTGTTCCCTGCATTCACGTGTAACGGCTGGTCTGCTTTGCCAAAGAAAGGTGTGCCCTGAGGAAACAAAACTCATCTGATCTCAAGCCTCACATCATCTCGCATCTGTTTGGCTGGATAGCCAAACAAGATGGGCTCTCCGCCTAGATTCGCCTTCGCTCACTGGCAAGACCTGGAACTGTCCACATACATTGATCGGATCCAACGAAAACGTGCTCAATGGAAATATCCAAGCTTGGTTGGCATCATGCACGGACCCCAAGCGGTAGTTCCCGCTCATGCGCTCGGGCAAATTCGGACAGAGTCTGGGTCCTCTAGGCTCGGTAAAGGTGATTGAGAACCAAAAACGCGACTCGCAAAGTGCCCAGCTTTAGTCTGCGTTGCCTGGGCAGATTGGCGATCGATTTCTTCCTATCGAAGTGGGTGGCAGGAAGGCCATCTGAGCACTTCCTTGCAAGCCGATGTAGCGGACACGTTTGTCACTTGCAGCATTCCCAGGCGCTCATTCCTCGTCACTGCTTGGGAAGTACTGCGCAAGACCACTGCAAGACCACATGCATCGCAGGTTTTGCTGGAGCGGGCCCCATCGAAGTTTCGGGCTGAAGATCGCCCAAACCTCAGCAGCCTAGAAGACTCCTGCGCGCTGCTTGTCACATCAGCTTCGCTGAGAGCAACGCCCCGGCCCCAGAGCACTCATGAGCTGCTTCTGTCCCCGATTTTGAGGTCTAGACGACCTGGAGGATCTAGATGAGGCCGCAAGAGCTGTCGTATGCGTGCAGGGAACAAGACGGACCACACGCAAGCTGGATTTGCAAAAGGGGTGTGACAGAGCAGCATCACAATCAATGTCTTCTCAGTGTCAAGGAAACTCACAAAGAAGATTTTGTCAGCCTAGAGTCCTCATGCACGTGCGCCAGAGAGAATCATGGCTGGTTATCTGCTAATTGCTTAAGAACCCAGAAAAGATAAAATTATATTCCTTAATACTGTAAGGGTAGTATTGGGATTATTATGTGTTATTCTTTTGGGGTTGTTTAGCGAATAGTAGGTATTGGCTGA
This sequence comes from Symbiodinium natans, assembly GCA_905221605.1. NCBI lineage: Eukaryota > Dinophyceae > Suessiales > Symbiodiniaceae > Symbiodinium > Symbiodinium natans. Next base: position 293,962 of record CAJNDS010002630.1, read on the forward strand.
TGTCTGTGACCGCAAGCGGAGAGTGCGCTTTCTGAGGAGGAGGATGTGGAGCAGTCAGCCGAGCCCTGGAAAGACCCGAAAGAGACAGGCCAATCTCCCGGTTAGGGTTCAGGGTTTAGGGTTTAGGGTTCGCCTCTGGAGATCACCCGAATGCTTACACAGGCGTTCACGCAGATGCACGGATTCTTGTCCGCCAGGCAAGCAGCGCGAGACTCCCGAGCAGCCCTTGGCTCAGTCGAGTGCGAGGTGGATTCCTGCATGCCCCAAAAAGAGAGCTCCACATGAAACCCAGGCCTGGAAACGTCAGGGCCATCAATCCCCAAGAAGTTGATTAGGGTTTAGGGTTTCTTCTAAGAAGTTGCATGTTTGCCGGCAGCCTCCAAAGTCCGTTGCTCAAAAGGGTTTAGGGCTTAGGGTTTAGGATGTGTCAGCGCTATGGGCAAGTTTGACTCAAGCCGTCTAGAATGAGTTAGAACGGATGCAGCGACACCTTTCAGCTCGTGCAGCTACCCCGACAGCTCGGGAATCTTGCAGAGATGTGTGCAGTCGATGTGAGAAAAAAAACGCATGGTGGGTTCTCTACATGATCGTCCCTTTTTGGGTACCCTAAATGAAAAAGGGGCCCACCTTATCACAAGGACCCCCAAAAAAGGGACCAGATGTTAGAGAACTCACCGACATGGAGAGAGCCAGGACTGTGATGCAGCTCCCGAAGAAGGAATATGGGGGGCTTGCGTTTAAAAAGGGGGGGCGCCCTTTTTTTGGGGGGGTCCGTTTTTTTGGGGATTCTATTCTATTTGGGGTAGCAAAGGGGTACCTCCCCTATTTTGGGAAGTGCTCATGTGGGAAGATGTGGTGAACGCTTGGACGACTGTGGTCATAGCTCTGCCGTGCGTTGGGGCGGAATTAGGAGGATCGCATTTGCATGGCCATCATGGCCACACTGGGCGTCATTCTTGGCCGCCTTGGCTTTCCAGCCCACTTGAGTGTGAAAAGCTCCGGTGGTCCGTGAGTTGCGCTGACCTACGCCTACCGTTCCAGCAGGCCTTGAGCCTGTCATTGTGTGACAAATTGTGTGGTGCAGTCCACTTCTTCACAGGTTTTCGAAATCACGCATTCTGTCTCAGCAACAACCGAGGTGAAGAGCATCAAAATGTGGCCATGTGCCTACAGACTACAGATTAGCCCAAGGAACCCACTAGCAGCGTGACGAAGTAGTCCCGATCAAAACTTGGGGGGCTTTCCACGAATGTTCTGACAAGGAAGGGCCCTGACATTCACCGAAGGCCGTCGATGTTGCATGGCGCCTGCGCAGTACACAGCCCACAGTACAACAAAACCATGGGCAGTGATTCCTCATAGACAACGTGGCGGGCGGAAAAGTCTTTTTCCCAAAACAACGGGTATAATAGCATAATAGTATAATAGTATAATAGTATAATAGTATAATAGTGTAATAGTATAATAGTATAATTGTAAAATGGTATAATTTTATACTTGTATAAGTTTTACGAACAACAATGGAGACTCGGATGGCATGCCAAGGCGACGGCAGCGCTTGCAGCGGGCAGAGCAGCTCCGAGCCCAAGACAAGGCAGGAATGGGGTTTAGGGTTTAGGGTTTAGGGTTTAGGGCCTAGGGTTTAGGGTTTCTTCCTCCGTGGCGGGGGCCAGCGGAGACGCCGAAAAAGGATACAGCTCCGGCGCCAGGAGCACGAGGAGCACGAGCAGCGAAGCCGTGAACTCCTCCGCAAACACAAGATGCTGCTGCATGAGTCGGACTCTGAGACACATGGGTTTTGTTGCGGCATCAGATGCACGCAGCTTACTGTTGCCAGAAACGTGCTGGAGTCACCGTTTATCATCGGTCGGGTTGCAAGCGCCATGCAAGCGTGCACGTTTTGTCTCAGGCCAACCGCAACGCACTATACGGCCGACAGCTCGGTCAGGTCTTTCCTTGCACAGCATGAGTGCAACATAGAGCAAGCAACCACTATCTTGAGATATCTTGAGATATCCTAAGTCCTGAGGCCTGAGTTGTGAGTCCCTCCTCGTCTTGAGCCTGAGGTCCTCGGCCTGTCGAAAAATGCCACCTCGGAAGACATCGATCGGGCCTACAAGGCCACTGGTACAGCAATGGAATATTGTGGGGTTCGAGGTGGTGCAAAACTACAAGACGGTCGAGGCTTCTGCGCTTGAGGGGCTGAGGGCCGTGCTAGATTGCGAGATGGAGTGCAGGGCACACATGCTGTCAGTAGCCCCAAGCCTGTTCAGCCCAATGTTTCCAGTTTGGTGTGCCAAGGCACTGTGCAGCCGGTACCATCCAGACAAGGCCGGTTCTGAGACGTTGGAAGAACACGGGTCCCGACAAAGAACGCTGGAAATGATGGCTCATGATTGCTTCATCGGTTCATTCGGTTCATATGAGTGCCATAACTTATAAAAACGCTCCCGACTTGAATAGCTGGGTCGCATCACTAGCATGACAATCATGGCCAGAGGAATGTAGCGGAAAGGGTCATTTTCTGGAGACGGTGGCTAACACACAAGCCCCGGAAAGCCACGTTGGCCCTGCAAGTCATGAAAGGGCATGAAGTGCCCCTTTCCGTGTCCCCTTGGACTGCAGCCTGCAGCCACACAGGCGGCGCAGGCAGATCGGGCCACGCGCACCGCCCTGGAGCGATCCATGGTGGCCTGGCTTTGCCTGGAGAGTGCAAAAAACTATGGCTTTTCGAGGTCCGGAAGTTCAGGTAAGCCTGGCCTGCAAAGTTCAGTCGCAGACGCACCGACCCTCCTATCCAGTGACACGAGCGATGGCCAAGACGAAGTTGTCTTAGTAGCGGTAGCATCGGTAGCAAATAGCCGGAAGAGCCCGCAAAGGGGCCTTGGCTGCTAACGTTGCCGAGGCGCAACTCAACGAAGCCTTTGCTGTGCTTTCAAATCCGAAGCATCGCTGGGTGCCAAGTCGATGCTGATTGTCGTTCAGGGATGCCTTCTGCCATCTCCTGCATGTGCTTTGCCGGCATGCTTCTACTTGGAAGCTTGTTTGTTCTGAGCTAGCATGGCATGGTTGACGAGTCTACTCTTTCTACGCTGCCAGTGGCACCGCCCCCAAGCTGAAAGCTCGGTGAGTCAACTCGGGTAGATGTCGAAATGGAGCATCATGTTTAAACATGCTTCGGAAATTGTTTGCAGCTGGGTATGTTTTCTTGGAGGGCAGAAACGAGGCAGAGGCCAGAGGAGCGGGCCCGGGGAGGGGGGACGGGGGTGCTTGGCTTTGAGGCTTGTAGCTTTTTGGGCTTCGGGACTTTTGTTTTGGTTCTCAGAGTGGGCCCAAATCGCGCCAAGTCTCGCGTAGCTACGCGCGGCGAAAACGTCGCGGGCATCCGTTCCAAGGGAATTTGCAGTTGTGAAGTGCAGCACCGTCGCCGCTTTTGACCCTCCGAGTTTCGCGGAGTGCTCTTGGGGGCATCTTGGAATGGTCTTGATTTTCGCTTGGGCTCTCTTGAAGTGGTCTTGCACTGTCTGGAGTTTACGCCAGCATCAACGACTAGGAACACCTCTTATACATTGGTAGCGCAGCTCTATTCTCGCAACGTTTGAATGGAAAGTTTGTCCCCAACCCCTCAGCAAACCATGGACATCCATGGACCAGAATGAGAACTGGTTGGTTTTGCCGAGTTGTTGATAGCACCTGCCACTGCTTGAAAATCTCAACTGGGCATCTTTCGAAACAATCGCAACCTGTACGGAGCGCCACTCTGTCGGCATCGCTTCCCCCAGCCCAGCCCATCGACAACCTCTCCATCGACCCTCCCCGTTGTTGTCCTTTCTCCACATCACCTGACCGTACCCGCCCCGCCCGTTGGCCACCTGTCTATCCCACTCTGCACTGTCAGCTCCGTAGAAGCACGTGTCGAGCTGATGCTGCTCACCTCCCAGTTCTCCCCCACCCCATGCACCCGATCTCACTCACCTCCCCGCTGCCAACGCCCGATTTTGCTCAGCCCCGCCCATGGACCAGGTGGGCATGCGATCTCACCTCCCGGCTGCGTTTCATCTTCCTCCCCCGCCCGACCGGATGTCGTGTGCCAATGTGGCGCAGGTCGAACCTAAACACGAACGCAAATTCTCCTAGAGCAAGTTTAGACCTCAAGCCGCTCACAAGCTTTAAGACTGGGACAACTGAGACAACATCCCGTGTGCCAGAGGCTGGAACTACGACCGATCGCTGCCATCCATGGAGGAGAAGGTTGCGCTTGGAGAGATTTCTGGGTACAGAGCCACTAGCGGGAATCACTTCACCTGGTGCGCAGCTACGACTTCCTGTTCAGTGTGTAGAGTTGCCCGCGTGTCGCCCACGCATCCCCATGCAGGTCGAGGCGGATCACCTCCACTCAGCCTCACCCCTAGCCACGTGAAAGAGGGCAGAGATGGACTTGGTTTTGTCGGATCCTGCCGTGGGCCCTTGGACAGCGGTGGCTCCCCAAATTCTGCGCGATCTTTTTCGCCAGCTTGACCATAAACAAGTAGTGAATAGGTCGACCTGCCAACGTCCCATAGTTCTCTGGCGCAGAAGGCGGTCATTCACCCTGGCCGAGAGCTTCCCGTCATGGCCTCGATGAGTCAGAACTGAGATCACTTGGAGAGCTGCGGTGCCAGAAGGGATGTGCATGGATTGGCAGGATTGGTCATCAGACCATTACCTGCTTAACGTACTTGAGCTTCGTAGAGATGATGCCATATGATGCCAACCCCTCGCCGGGAAATCATGAACAGCGTTCCACGTGCGTGAACTTGGGGTTCTGCGCAGAGCCGGAAGATTCTGGGCTCGCATCCCGCCGGCGTGAAAGCGAAGGTTACATGGCGTAGGCTGGTGGAGGCTGGCATGGTTTGAGGCATCGTGAGGCCAGAACTACTTGTAGTTTGGATTCGTCTTACAAAGCGCTGTTGCAACCAAAGGATGACGGCGATGCAGATTTCGACTTCTCTGGTGATGGCAGGTGGGAAGACAGCTGCTGGGCATCCCGTGTATGTCTGATGGTCATTGTGGTACGGGCAAGCTTGCGATTGTTTACTGTATGCAGGGCTGGAACCCTGCACTGTCCAAATCACGACAGCGTAGAGGGGCTTCATGTCTATCTGAGTTGGCAGTGACCTCGACCTCCTCCAAACTTAGACTCTTCTTCCCATCTTATTTCACTCCTGACTCCCGTTTTCTCATCATTGTTCTTGTTTCTGCGACTGTGCTTGCGCCTTTGTTCATGATGGCCCCGTCTGCTGGCCTGGCTCTTGACTCTTGACGCACCCAGCTCGAGCAGAGTCACTTTCTGCGCAGGCCATTCCGCCGTTGCCGCGGCAAGGCCGCACGGGTTGCCAAAATCTGCGGCAGCCGGGACAAGGCCAGGATGACAATTCTCCTGCGTTTCGGCGAACGCTCAGCAGGTTGTCATGTCCATGCCAAGGGTCTGCCCAAGCGGACGTGTGCAAGCGTGTTCTAGGTGCGCATGGCGCTGCACCAACTCGCCAGGGCCTTGTTGTGGCTCGTTGTTTCCTTCGTTGCAAGTGAGCTTGTAAGGTGTAGGCAGCGCCGTGCGCAGTTCGGTGCAATCGAGCTATCAAGTGACCTTTCTTTGAATCGGCCTGGGGATCCAATGAGAAGGTGGGCAAGTTGCCCATGGAGCTTGCCGACTGCAGTGGGGCCGGGCTCCTTACGCTTGGGGGCTTGGAGCTCCACGGTGCCATGCGCTGAGACCTCGAATGGCCAAGCGCGTGCAGGTTGTCCGACATGTGGGGCCCATGACCCCTTTCGGTGGGCTGGGTGAGCTTGCTGCTCAGTCGGTAGAAGCAGCATCTGAGTTCAACATATAGCACTGATGTGCGATCTGAGAATGTAGGCAGCTCATGTTGCGAGTTGTGCGCGTGTGTGTGTGTGTGTGTGTGTGTGTACATATATGAGAACGCAGCCTGGAATGTTGCTGGTACCTGCTTCAGACAGCACTGTCCACAAATTGCTTGCGGTGACCTGCCAGATACTGCCTGTGCATATTTTCAACCAGACTCCGAGGACGACACGGCTGTTGTGTCTGCCTGCCCACCGTTCGTTCAAACTTTGAGGTGCGGCCACTCGAACTGCTTGGCTCACCGCCTTCGAAATCCGGAGGCCTGAAATATTCAAAGAGCAGGGCAGTGGACACAGAATGCCATGCACTGGGCAGGTTCGTGCCGGCTTCCGCGACTTTGTGGTCAAACCCCCGGAAGAGTCACACTTGCTAGAGTCTGCTAGATGCTGTGGCCCTCTCATCCTCTCCACCGTTCCTTCAAGCCTACAGAGGAAGCTCCTCAGAAAGCCTGAAGCAAAACGAAATTGAGCCGTCACGACTGGGTCGAGGTCACCAGCGTGAGAGATGCAGCACGGGCCTCAAACCAGGTTGACCTCTGCCGATGGTTACGATGTCCCAAAAAAAAAAGCTGAGCTTAGCACATGCGAAACCTCAAGAAGTGTGCGGTGGCAAGGTCCGGACCAACACTCAGTGGTGGGGTCCAGAAGGACGGATGGATGGATGGGGTTGGCCAGGCATTCAGCATACTCAGCATGAGCACTGGTAACCAACCATCCTGCCAGGCTTGCGCTACACGTCCCTGGGCTGCGGCGAACTGCTTTTCGACCTGGACCGCATGTCCTGAGTTCCAAACGCAAAACCGTGAAAGGAGCAAAGCCAAGAGAACATACAGAACGAGAGCGTGGGTTGAGAAATCACTGAATGATGGGTACGCTAGTGTTCTGATGCATAATACATAACTACTATGAGAAATAATGGCATGGTTACTGGGCTACCATATCTGTACGATGATTCGCTACATAACCCTGAACACTAAACGTCCCTAAACCCAAGATGCCAAGCGCCTTCAGGAGCTCTTAGAAAGGCTCCGAGAGGAGGCGTGCGGGCTGGTTTTGGGGCGAAAGATCTTCTGGAGAGACTTAGCTGGAAGAATTCTCTCTAGTGTTCAGCTGGGTCAAGAAGCGACTCCGACCCTTAAGTGGTCTGAAAATCAGAGAGATAAAGGGCTGTGGAGGGGGGGGGGGGGCCCTCCCCCCCTTATAGGATTGACAAAATCAATCTTAAGGTGTCCCCCCCCCCCCTCCTTTCAGGGCTGTCAGCCGCGTTTCTAGCTTTCGTGGCCCCGATCTCAAGTTTGAGGGTGGGCGATGTCAGGTGTCTGAGAAGTTGAAGTAGCTTAAGCCCTGCCATTGCATGTACTGGAGGCAGGTGTGCAGATTGCGCAGATCTGCCTGATTGCCTGCGGCCGAGATGCGGCTTTGTTGGATGAAAGCGGCTTGGACCACTTATTAGCGTGTTAGGCAACCAGTGGCGGAGTCCGCTCAGGATAATGGGTATCGGCAGCCTAGCTCGAGCCTGAGACGAGCTACGGCCACGTGCACCTCTAAGCTTGGTGAAACAATCAGCTTGTGTGACCCCAAACCCTAAAAAAAACACCATAAACCCTATACCCTAAACGAGCCTCAATCGGAGGCTTGGCAACTCGGCGCGCCCTCCGAGAGTTTGCGGACTGGCAGCGCGCCACTGTCCGACTTGCATGTTTGCTACTTTGAGTGTCGCAGCTCGGGGACTGGGCAGGGCATCAGCCCGATTAGGCCGCTCTGCGTGTGCATGGCGCAGCAGCCAACAGTACGTATTTTAATCGAAGCTAGGGCGAACCCATCTCGAGCCTGCAGCCGGGTCGGGTGACCGCGCAGGCGCAGATGAGGCGGGCGCAGCCTTGCGAGATTCTCGTCTTCGGGCACTTGGCCGACTATTCCGAGGCGTGGTTCTCTTTAGCACTCCCCAACATGTGAAAAACCTTGAGCTTTGGTTCCAAACAATACGGAGGTATTGGCAGACAAACCCAGACCTTCCAAGAACGGACTGGGGCGAGGGAACCGGGTGTGCTGCGTTTTGCTGTGGGAGGGGTGGGGCTTTGTGCCAGGCATCAGCTAAAGGCGGACGTGGCGACCTTAGCTACTTGCCCAAGCCAAGCCGATTAGTTGTTTGTTCATAAAAGGCTCTGCCCCGACACCATTCCGATGAGGGTATAGTCCTGGGGCGTGGACAAGGTTTTGGAGCTGCTAGAATTCTGATCTTCAGAAAAACTGCAGTGGGGTGGGCTGAGGTGCTGCGAACTGCCACGTCTTTGTGCAGTGTGATGCGCGCCTTGGCTTGGATGGTTCCTTGCTCTAGCTGGTGAACAGGTTCTTCGTCTGCAGAGTGCTTCACATCGATGGCTGCTGAGCACATGTTATCCCACTCCCCGAAGGCACTGGAATGGCAGTGCTGGTGACTGCAGTCGTCTTGCGAGCCCGGCCCCAGGATTTCTGCTTTGTTTCGTACACTTCAAGGTAAATACACCGAGGCAAGGCACAAATCAAATAGGATGCTCAGCTTTAAAACTTTTGAAGCTGCGGAGGCCGCGCCCTTTGCAAGGATGGCCTGCTGGCGCGTCTTGCAGAGAGCCCAGGCACTTACCTCGTTCTACTGGGAGTTGGTTGAGCATTGTCGAGGTCGGGGGATGGCCTTTCTAGTATGTCGACTGAGCTCTACAACTGTACACCTGCTGACAGATGCCTTGCACGCAGAGCTTCCCAAGGGTGTCCTGGTGCCGCAGCCTTAGGCACAGACAGTCAGTCAGATCTGAGCCAGTGTGGTCCTAAACCCTAAACCCTAAACCCTAAACCCTAAACCCTAAACCCTAAACCCCCTACCCCCTACCCCCTAAACCCTAAACCCTAAACCCTAAACCCTAAACCCTAAACCCTAAACCCTAAACCCTAAACCCTAAATCGTTAAGTTCTTGTGTCCCTCGTTTCCTGCCTCACCCAGGAGCCCATTTCAAGGTGATCTGGAGACACCGCAGGCAGGGCATGGCCGGACATGGTTTAGGGTTTAGGGTTTAGGGTTTAGGGTTTAGGGTTTAGGGTTTAGGGTTTAGGGTTTAGGGTTTAGGGTTTAGGGTTTAGGGTTTAGGGTTTATGTGCACCCTTGCTGAATCGAAGTTGCCGAAGCTGCAAGACTCAACAGTATTTTCTGGTCGGCACATGGCGCCACTACCCAAAACCGAGAAGCACCTCCATCATCTGAAGCGTTCTTGCCAGTATCATCGCCTAGAGGCTGAAGACCCAAGCCCCACATTCAGTTCCGATTCCATAGAAGCGTGTGCCCTTTTGACCTTAGCAATGATAACTGATAACTTGACAACTGCTTGCAGGAGATGGAGGTCTTTGATGGTTTGGAAGGTGTCCGAGCTAGCTTGAACCCGAGTCTTCCGCCTGAGTCACTTTGTGTCGCTCGTGTGCGCAAGTTGGGGGGCACCAAGACACTGACATTCCTTTACACTGCTGCGGTGAATCTTGCATACCCACGCGGGTATAGAGTAGAAGCTGCGTTCTAGCTTGTGGAGCAGCGCTGCATCCTTCCGTGCAAGGGAAACTCGAGAGCTTGAGCTGGAGGAGAAAACGCCACATCCACACACTTGGACTTTTCGATCCTCCCTCTAGGCTAGGAGGGGACGTCCAGCCATCACCAAAACCCTACGCACTACTCCACGCAGTTCCTGCACTGAAGCAACAAAGGTGACCAGTCCCGCGTGATCAGCATCGCGTGCGCAGGCGGACTGCATGTGGCACCCTTCTCAGGAATGCTGAGGAACTAAGTAGGTTTGTCAAGACAGCTTGAATCCAGTTTTGGACTGAGGGCGAGCCTTTCTTCTCGGCTGCGCCGGCCCCAAGCGGACTGGAGACCTTTAACATTCCTTGTCATCCGCTCACAAAAGGCTTCGTGTTGGCACGTCTCACGTCCTCTGCAATGTACAAAAAGTAGAAGGGCGAGGCAGCAACGCGGCATAGGCAGCAGACTTAGATGAAATGGCCAACACATCAAGTCTTGAACTAGTATGCGCCTCACCTGGCCAGCGCTGCAAAAACAAGACATGGAACGAGCGCAAGATACGGGGTTAAAAATTAAGACGTGATTGGGTCGCACGGCGCGTGCGTCTTGCACCGTGCCATAGGCCGCGATCCAAGATTCAACCAGGTCTTGCTTCGCAGGGTGAAAGGGTTTAGCAGGGGTACGCCTCGGCTGTAAGCCTTTGGAGATGGCCAGCTGCAGATCAGCGAGATCTGCGTCAGCTCCACATCAGATTGCCGCGCGCACATCAGTGACCGGCTGTCTATAGGTGGCCCACAACCCTTTGTCTGATTTCGGGTCTTTGCTTCCTGTCGGAAGCATGTAGCCTCCCGCGATAGCCCGCGTCAGCGCAACGTCTCAAGTCAGCCCACGAAGAGATGCAGGAGGCCGTGTGAGAGGTCGCGAGAGAACCTTCATAGGAAACGAAAAGTCAAGTGCGAAGTGTGTTGGCTGCAGCTCAGATGCTTTGTCCAAGAGTACGTCTCGCACTGAAGGCGTGGACGTTATTCGAGTGGCCGCCGGAATTCTTCAAGACCCCATCACTGCAGCCCAAAGAGCATGCCTTGCGGGCGGCTTAGAGCTTTCCACACCTCATGCAGCACGCGCCTTGACTTTCTGCAGGCAGTCCTCATAACTCAGGCCGAAGCTTGCAGCTTCTCACACTCTTTGCACATGCCTAGCAAACCCCGCCATCCTCAGAGCGAGAGAATCCGAGCATCAGGTTTGCACTTTGCTTCAAAGATCTGTGGCTCCAGGCTCAGCCGGCGAGAAGAACTCTCTCGGGCACGGCTCTTGGCCAAGGCCCGGCACCCCAAGCTCTTTTCGAGAGTTTCGGTCGAACTGTCCAACCATATCGACCAACATCCATATGCTTAAGATTGACACTTGATGTGTATTGCGGCCCAAGATGTGCGAGAATCGCCGAAGATTGCCGCAAGTGTCTGCATGTCCGAGCTCCACTGCCGCTCCTTTTCGATTCTCATCGTGATCTGCCCTGAAGCCTAAACCCCCAAACCCTGGCCGCCTGGCCCGGCGCAAAGCGCAACAACAGGAGCAGGGCCTGGCTGTGTGGCGCGTCACCTACAAGCCGAGAATTGCGGTTCGCCCCTGAGCAAGTCACCGAATGTGAAGCAAGATGTCGGTCTATCAGCTCACAACAGGGGACCCCTAGGGCCGTCGGAGTCACCTTGTTTCCCAGGTCCGAGCCGCACCCGATCCGCAGGCACGAGCCGCGCTAGAAAGGGGAAGGGCGTGGCTGACGTTCTTTGACGTTTCCGGGCAACGCTTGCATGCTTGAACCTGTTGAATCTGATTCCCCTGTCGCTCGAACCAGGCTCCCATCGTGGACCTCTTCTACGCGGGGGACGAGTTGCTTGCGGCCAAGTTCTTAGTCGACAGAATGCTTCGTGACTGCTGCGACAACCCCTGCGCAGCGTCAACCGGCCGGTTTCAAGCAAAGCTCTTTGGCCTTGGGGCCGAAAAAACAGAGAAAAGCATTTGCAAAACATTCGCGGGTTCGCCCCCCCCCCCCGCCCAGACGCCTGGCGACACACGGGGTCCATGGCTTCGGCTCGCAAAGGCTGGGCCTGCGCGAGACTTGCTTCGAGAAGAACAATGCAACGATGTAACAATGCACTCGTATACAGTAAACATCCACATTAAAAACATCGTGTAATATGACATCAATAACTGCTGGTGGAGGAGTGGTAAGGACTGGCCATCGCTGTCAGATGAACTCGCAGGAAGTGAAGCCACAATTGAAGCCCAGGCAATCTAAAGCCCGAAGTTTAGAGCACAAACAACGCAAGACTTTCGCAGGCCAGCTGGCCAACCCCGACAGATGCACCTGACGAGGTGAGATCGAGTATGGGTGACCCAGGGTACGAGATAGTACTGTGTAGGGTTGAAGCTTACAAGGTGTTGTTTTTCAGCTCTTCAGCTTTGTGAGGTTTTTGTCGTGCTGCCGGCTGCTTGTTGTCGGTAGTTGCGTTGATGGCTCGCATACTGGTCGACTTCGTTTTCTCGGCTGTCCCTGAGCAGGAAGCTTGGGTGCTCCACGACGGGTCCTCAGCTGGCTTGGGCACACTCGTGGAGCAGGCGCGCGGACGGTGCCTCAAAGAGAGGTGCAGGACGTACCAGGAGCAACACTCCTCTGGATTCGCTTGTTTGCTTCTGGCTTTTCATTTGGGTGCCATCCCTGCTTTTGAAGCAGCCAGTAGTGTCACTTGACATGGCAGGTCTACACACCGTCGTGAGAGGAAGTTGGCTTTAGGTCTAGGAATCCATGTGTTTTCCCTGAAAAGCGGGGACGCCATATGGAGACAGAGCAATGGCCCGGCACCCTGTTGAGGGCCTCAAAAAGCAACGTACGATGCCGGCAGAAAAAAGCGAGATTACCACACTCTTAAGGCAGCCTCAGTTGGGACTACGACTACGAGTTGTCAATTCCGACTGGCGGACTGTGTTCATGGCGAACATGAGCCCCCCGCAAAGTCGCAGCATGCCTTGCCATTTTTGCTGCTTTCGAGAAACTAGACGTAGATGGGCCCGCCACCTGCACCAGCGAGTCTGTCACTCAGACTGAGACTGTCCGGCATTGGCCTAGCATACCGATATCCCCCGTCACCTCAGGCTTCTGCTGGCGCCCGTGGGGTTTGATGCAGGGACCCCGGCCGTTGACATACACATGTGAATACCCAACACATGCAATCTCGGGGTAGTTTCCTGTCATTTCCCCGAATCTTTGCGGTCAAGCCCAGGGTATATGGAGGAGGACGAGGCGGCCGAATTTCATGAGCAGAGTTTGCACAAGCTCGTTCTGCTTGTTGTTGATTGCTCACAGCTCGTGTTGACCGCTAAATCCACTCCGCTGCCTTGGGTTTTTGAATTTCAGGACTCTTCAAGGGTTTAGGGAAGGTGGGCGACGATCTCAGCAGCAAAAAAGGGGCTTTTGGTTTTGGGTGCTGTCATGAGTACGGTGTCTGCGGAAAGCTGCTGCTGGCGCGATGTTGGAAGCCGGTGGCAAGACGGCTCATGGGCGTGAAACCCTAAACCCTTTACCCTTTCCCGGTAGTCGCGCCTGGGCTCCGTCGCTGTGTGCCTAGTTCGACTCGGGCAGCTGGTAATCGGAAGAATCAAACCATGGTCATTCCGACATGCAAAATCCACATGTATGTATATACACAGGTTATATTTGCATATATATATATATACATATATACATACATACATATACATATATATATATGTGTGTGTGTATACATATTTATTGTACATACTATGATGTGTATATGTTTCTATATTCACACATTTGTTCAGTAATTAATGTACCGTTTTAGGCTCCTCTCCTCTGAGCATGCTTCCTGCAGCTGTTGCTCTTGCACTGCTTCGCTCGCTCCCCGTTCATTTTCTTGGCCTTCCGCGCGGAAGTGGAGCTGTGCTCAGACGCCAAAGCTGGGCAAAAACAAACCTTACGCAGTTTGCAACACCGTATCAGACGCACTCACGCAAAGAGGCAGCAGAAAATGACCAAGTCCAAGCTCTGCTTCTGTCAGGCAAACTACGACGATGATGAGCCAGAGTCGCACACGCAGATCGCTTCTGTGCACTTGTTTGGTGGGTCGGCTAGCATTGTTTGATCCTGCTCCCTTGGAGATGCGCTCGTGGTAGAGGCCAAAGTGAAAGTACTAGTGGGTAAAAGCAGATGCCGCAGGTCCGAGCGCAACAGGTCAACAATCCATGGTAGCACATAGCAGCTAAGCCCGTGCCACTGGAGTCTTGTTGATTGACGCTACACCTGCTTCTGCATAAGCACCACATTTCTCGGCCTGCTACAATGTAAGCTTTGCTGGTTCATTCTGCTTCGACATTGTTTGTTGAGATCACCTGTTGTAATGCAATCTAAAGTCATCTTTGTCGGTCGTTTAAATAGGAGGGCTACAGTCTGAGACGCTTCTTCCTTCTGCAGGCTCGGGCTTGAGGGGCCTTTGGCTTAAAGCCTTCTTGATGACCTGAAGTTGTTGTTTGCTTTGCCTGAAGAGAAGAAGAATAAAATGGATATGTTGGAATTTTGTGCACAAGCCAGCGTTACGAAGAAGCCCACCGATGCGATGGTTGGATTTGAAGTGTTATGCGATGACTCCACAAGCTATTGGAAGGACATCCTTTAGATAAGAAAAACCAGAGAAAAGGGCGTCATAACGTACAAGAGATGTAGGTTACTGCCTTCATTCATTACATCCATTTCGCTTGCATCTTCGTTCACACGTTTACTGACGTATTTCATTGCTAGTAGACTACGGTTCTGTTAAACAGAGTTTCAAGCGAGCAAAATGGAAGGCCCCATGAAAGCTCGAATAAATCGCCACGAACGAAGTCTATGAGTCACGCGTAAAAACCCCCTTTAAGCAGGAAACAGACAGGACATCATGTGTTTTGGAACACAACGTCAAGAGACAACCGCACGGCAGAGATCTGCTTGCAGATGCCAAAATTGAACTGATGTTCGGCTCACAGGCCCGACAATGATGACAAAGGCGACGACAAGCCGCAGGAGAGACCTTGGGAGTTTAGGGTCTAGGGGTCTAGGGGTTTAGGGGTTCAAGGCCTAAACCCGGCAGAGATCAGAGGCCTGGATGTAAAAGGGTTTAGGCCTTAGGGTTGTTACACCGAGTGGCGGTAAGACTACAGTCTACCTTTGGTGTGCCACATGAGCTTTCAGACTCTGTGGGCGCTCTAAGTTTGGACGTTGACGCTTTATGGATCGAAGAGTGGCCGATCCCCATGTAGTGGTTTCCGAAATGAGGGGGTACCTTATTGGGGTTTAGGGGTCTATATTAGCAGTCCCTTATTTTCTTCAACCCCCATTTGGATCATGGCTTAGGGGAGAGAGGCCCGAAACCCCTAAACCCCTAAACCCCTAAACCCCTAACCCCTAGACCTGCAGGCTCAGCCGAAGCAGGGTGCCGGCGCCAAGAAGCGGCCACGGAGGAGGCCGAAGAACAAGGCGAAGCCCCCGGTCAGCCCCCAGGAGCAGGCCCGGCGCGAAGAGATGAACCTGCAATCTGTGGAGATCATATGAGTAAAGATTGCGCAGATATTACACAGAACATCTAAACAAATATATATATATGTATAGCGAGAGCGAGCTTATGAGGTCTATTTAGCAACAGGGACTGAAAACCTCCATCTCTTGAAGGGAGAGCGACATTGGTTGTCAGGATGTTGTCCGCATCTACAGCTTTTTGAGCCCTGTTGGTGGATTCACAGCAGCCAGGAAGAGCGGAAGGCGGTTGCGGAGACCATTGCCTGCGGCTCAGACAGCGGCAACAACTCAAAGAGCCGTTCGCCGGATCACATCCCAGCAGCCCAGGGAAGTACATCCTGGCGCCCAGGGTTGAACCGAACCCGAAACCCTAAACTGGCCCTAAACCCTAAACCCTAAACCCCCCACTACAAACCGCAGCAAAGAGCAATGCGTCCAGGGCCGCTCGATCCTCACGGCGAAGATGAAAAAGACAAAGATGTGTGAGTTCCACAAGGAGGGAAGGCGCGCGACCATGCCCGCAACCCTTGCAGTGCTTCCACGTCACAAATCCCCAAGAATTATTCGGCTTAGGGTTTAGGGTTTAATTAGGGGGAAGGGATTAGCTGAAGCTGACAGGTGCAAATATGGCTCCGACTGCGCATTTGCACACACGGAGCCGCCTCCTGAGCTTGGCACACGATGGTTTCGGGTTTAGGGTTCGAGGCGGGCGAAGTCTCTTGGAAAAGGGTTTAGGGTAAGAAGATACTTCAGTCCAGTGGCAAAAGACTCAAAGAGAATGAATCCGCCAGGAGCTAGGCATGCCAAGCGACACCGGTTTGTGAAGGTCGCAACCCAGCTGTGGGGGTAGGTAAGGATGACCCCTGAAACCCCCTCATACCCCCTTTTAGGGTTAGGGGGCCCGCCTTAATGCCCCCCCCCCCTTACACCTGATACCCTCCCTTATCCCTAAACCTTAGACCCCTAAAAAAAAGAAACCGTATACCGACATGAATCACTGGACTACAGTAGCAGCGCCCGGCAGGTCGGAGTTGCAGCAGCCCCCCGACCTGCGAAAAACACGGCTGTGCTCGACACTCAAGATTCCTGAACATCCTTGCACATTCTTGCACTGGGTAGGGTATATATATATATGTGTACATGAATACATGTTTGTACACAATTTGTGAATAGAATTTAAATATAAATATATATATATATATCTATGTATAATGTGATCTGGGTGCGGCGAGCCCTCCACCCCCCCCCCCCCCTTGGTTGTGGGTTTAGGGTTTTTGTGTTTAGGGTGTAGAGTTTAGGGTTCAGGGTTCCCCCCGTGGTGTGGTTGTGGGCTGGTTTTAAGGTCTAGGGTTGTAGGGTTTAGAGTTTAGGATTTAGGGTTTGGGGTTTAGAGAGCCGGCCTTTGCAGGGTGGGTTTGGGGGGGGATATCATGATAAAAAAGGGGGGGGCTGGACCGAGAACCGGGATCATATGTATATCTAGGTTTTGGTGGGCCCAAGTCATGTTGCTCGCGCAGCTTTGGGTTGAAGCCTACGTGTCGAACTCTGTCCCAGTCTTGCTGCGTTCCTGCTTTGCGGAAAGGTCGTGCGTTTCTGTCGGGGACATGGCCTCAGAGCTCTGCTTCGTGATCTCGTCCGCGTGTGTTACAGAGCTTCTTTGGAAACATCGCGCAGGTTTGAGTCCTGTGCTGAGCCAGGAAGTGCAACGACGCGGAGTGTAAGTTTGCACATGGCGAAGATGAGCTCAGAGCCCGGTCCTCGTGGAAGACTTCCTCAGAATCGTTCGACAGCCAGCCAAAATGCTCGAAAATGCCTCAAAAGCTCCAAGGCTTCGAACATCTGCTTCAAGACTGTCAGAGCACCCAGATCGGCAAGGGTAACATTTTGCCCATTGATGCTTCCTCTATGTGTGAGCGCGCTCGCTCGCGCATCTCTGTGTGTGAGTGTGTGTTCCCTCGAGTCGCAAGTCCAAGTCGCTGTTCGCTCGAACACGAACAGTTGGACCAGAACAAGTGTAGATATGTGTACTTCACTGGCTATGAAGCATGCATGTGTTCATGGGTTCCCTGCAACACACCTTGCCAAAGTTGTACGAAGTGATGAAGGACATCTGCTGGCAACCACACCTGATGCCCCGAGAAGCTGCTCTGCAGAAAGTGCTTGTTATAGTTATAGCACTTGAGTGTTAAGTCTCTGTTGCGCTCCAGAATCCCGATCGATGCACATGGCATATCATGGCATGCCCTTGAGCTTTAAAATGTGTGTGTGTGTGTGTGTGTCCCCCTGATCAACGATAAAGCCTGTCCTTCTTCATCGTGGATCCCTCACGGTCCCTCCATTCATGTTATGGCTACTTCATTCTCCAAACTCCAAAGTGCATAAACCCCAAACAAACAACCTGTTAAGTTAGACAGCTGTGACTTGTCATTGAGAACCCCATATCTTGAAAGGATATCTCCAGATGCCTCCGATGAATCCGATGAACATGTTCCTCACTAAGCCTGTGAGCTCTAAGTGTATGTCACGCTCCAAAGCCGATATATTTGCATGACATGCCCCAGCACGTACAACATATGCGTATCCCAGATAATATTCTTTCCAAGTATGCATGCAACCCCCGAGAAGGATTCACGTTATGGCTGCTTTATTCCCAGAACACCTGGTTGCAGCAACCCCCAGCGAGCAACCTGTTTTTAAGCACGGCGACAGTAACAACCCTTTCTTTTAGTGAGAAGATGAAAGGATCACTGAAGAGCGCACCGGCCTTGCATATTCCAACTTGTGTAGCTCGGAGGGCGTGAAGATGTAAGCAATTGGCGTGGGACAGCGCAGTCCCTCGTGAGGTGCAGTGGGCAGCATATGCATATGTAAGTACAATATATATATATATATATATATATATATTTTTTAATATATGCGCGGAGCACTGCGTTTATAAACGCTTCTCAACATCTTGGCCCAAGATGCCCGAGAATTGTGAAGACTTTGCGGCTGGGAGAGGACAGGATAGGGGAGGGGTGGGGTTTCCACACTTTGTCTTGCCACCATACTCTGACATTGCTGCCCCCAGGCTAAACCTTCAGTCGCTGCCGGGAATGTTGGAAAATCATGAGCTAGGACAACCCATGCTTTTGATAATTCCCGCAGCAACCAGCGCCCGAATAGTTACCACCTGGCGCGACATTAAGAATCGGTTCCGAGAGGCCAACAACACAGCATAACAGAAGGGCAGATATATTGTAAAAAACAAAACACACAGCACTTTTCTGGATAAGGCCCTACACCCCTTCAAGAGAAGCACGCAGCCCCCATGGCGCACCCCTCTGTAAACACATGTATACATTCAAATGCAGACCTACATACCTACATACCTACATGCCTACATATTTTCCTACATACATACCTACTACATACATACAAATACCTGTACATACATACACACATACACACATACACACATACATACATACATACATACATACATACATACATACATACATACATAGCGAGAAGGATGTACGTAAAGGAGTTCGGTCTTTACCAGCTGGAACCCATCCTGGCAATACGCCCTGCACGACCAAGAGCCACTTAGGGCTAAGGGCTTAAGGTTTTGAGTGGTTAAGGGTTCAAGGACCACCCAGGGTTGGATCTTCTTTGACCAAGAGCCAGGACTTGGCTACACACTGTTTATGGCCCACGTCAGTCTTGCGCAATCTACCAGTCCACGAGCTCAAAGCACCCTGTAGATCGAACCGATAAATCTCTTCAGTGTCTCTCCCATATATCAGACTGTTTGTCTGCCTATGTGTTTGTCTGTGCCGCCTGTTCGCGCGTGTGCGTCTGTAACATATGTAGGGCGCGCATGCACTTGTGCGAGGGTGCGTGTCGTGTGGGGTTATGCCTGATGGTTCATACATCTTCAGTATGGTATGGGATGTTTTGAATACAGATGCTCCCACAAGGGTTTGGGAAGCCAGGCCCTTTGCACTTGGTACGAGAAGGGCAATTGCCAAAGCGGCGCTCAATGCCCTTGCCTCAAAGTGATCGGGTTTGCCGGGATGTGGTCTAGCTCGCAGTTTACCACGTTGCAAAGACATGACAAGCGCTTTTTTCCGTGCCATGAGCCCCGCCACTGCAATGTTGCAGAAGTGCTTTTTCTGGGTTCTCGGGGGCTTTGGTACAGTGCATGCTATGTCAGAGGCCGCTTCGCCCATGGGGCCAGCAGCCTCAGTGCTTCAACTTTCACCTGAAGCTGCAGAGTACCGTCGGGACTGCCGGGGATGTACCGTCGCAGTCGAGAGGGCATGGCCTTGAGGCCGAAGAGCTTCGGGACGATCCCGACGCTAAGGACCGGAAGGGAAGCATGAAAGAGCATGGCTTGACCAACTGACATTTGCACGCAACCGCTCAGCTTTGCCCAGCACTTCACAGCTTGGTCTTGTGCAAGCACAAGATTTTGCCGAAACTTTTGGCATCCAGGCCGCTGTTGAGCTGGCGCCCCAGGGCCGAGGAAAGCTGCGAGCGTAGCGTAGGAGTGCAGGTGCGGGTCTTCAGTGCGCAGGCCCCATCTGGGCTTGGCTAGGTATCGCTGGCATTCAGACAGATTCAGGCAGTTGGGTCTATTGGAGACAAGAAATGTTCTTGGTTCACGTTTGTTCAGTGTTCACACTAGTTTCGCACTGCATTTTCGTAATTCCTTTGACAAGCTTGCGACGTGGGTGTCTGGTGCTGAGACTGAGCTGCGAGGTCCCTGATCAAACATGTTTGACCAATCAGGCAAGCCAGGAAACGACTTGCTGCCACGACCTCAGAACAAAGCACTTCTCACAGCACTTCAATCCGACGGCGGGCATGAGTAAGCATGCTGAAGAGGGTCAATGGCACGGAGCCTGCGTCTCCTCTTGCCCAAAACGCCATTACAGAGCGCAGTATCTTTGAATGTTTTGGCTCGAGCCATGAACAGATAGGAGGGCGCGAGGCACCCTAGGGGAGTCCTTGTGGGCCCAAGCGGGTGGAGCTCACTGCATTCAGCTATGTTATGCTTCTGGCAGGGTTTGGTGGAGAAGTGAACGGTTTAGTCTAAGAGGCGGTGAGGGCTACCACACATTTGGAAAGCCTCAAGCTTGCATGTGGTTTGGTTTTGGCCAGGGCACTGGCGGTCTCCTTTGCTTTCAAGTTCAGGATGCGATTGTGCATGGTGTTGGTCACTTTCATGAACCCGTCGTGACGAAGGGCCCCTACACTGCATATTTCGTACACCCATCTCTCTTACACCATCGCAGTACGAACATGCCGAAGGCATTCTATCTTGCAGCCGTGCCTTGCCACACCTTGCGAGTCTACTTTTGAATAGCCACGGGACTTAGGCAATAGTCACAAGAGTTTCACAAGTGTCTTGAATCTTTTGAGATGCCGACCCCCAGCATCATCAGCATACCTCAAGACATCTCAGGGCAGTGCCCTATGATGCATTCCCTCCATCATCTCTGAATTAGGAGAACCTCACAACAAAGCCACCACAAGAACCTCGCAACGAGCCCCGTAAGACTTCCCCTGCTTTCCAGGGATGTCGACGGAGCCGGCCTCGCGGAAGCGCAAGGCGGAGGCTGAGCCTGCCGAGGCGAACGTCGAAGTTTCGGAACGTCCATGGAGGGTTTAGGGTTTAGGGTTTAAGGTTTGGGGTTTGTTTTCAGGATTTGAATGGGTTCGAGGCTTCGGACTCTCGGAAACTTGGGGCAGAGACGGTAAAGATCTGAGTTCGGCCTCGATTCTGAGGCTGCCGATGCGGTCGGAATTGACTCCAAGCGTCTTGTTGCATCCAAGCCTGCAGCGCTGAGGATCCGGGGCTCGGTGGGCTGTATGACTTCCTTCCCCCTCCTGATCCGGAGAAGGACAAGGCCAGATGGACCGTCGACTTTGTTGGGGATTTGCTAGGCACATGGTAAAAGTGCAAAACCCCGTCTAGACCATCGGTCAGCGACGAGCATGCCAAGTTGCACTTGCAATTAGGCTCTAGATTTGCGCAATGCTGCGCGACTGCACACCGCCAATCTTGAAAGCAAACCCTGCCAGTATTGGCAAGTGCACACTTTGAATATTGCTGGACTATTACTGCATCCTTACTACTGCCTCACTATAATCTGCATCAGTTTCTGCGGCGCAACGGGCATTGCACCAGGGAGGCTATCGGAAGAGCAGTTCCGCATTTTGCGAACTCGAACTACTTTCGTTCTAAACGTCTTTAGATACTGTTGTGAGGCTCCCTGTGTGTGTGTGTGTGTGTGTGGTCAAGTTCACCCGCGCAACTTGAACTTTCACACAACAACCTGCCGCTGTTGCCGCCTTCTTCAGCAAGATTTCCAGCAGGCCACGGCTGCCAAAGCACGCAAAGCCGAGCAGCGGCCGCCTCAGCACGGCATGTCGTTCGGGTTTAGGGCTTAGGGCTTAGGGCTTAGGGCTTAGGGCTTAGGGCTTAGGGCTTAGGGCTTAGGGCTTAGGGCTTAGGGTCTAGGGTCTAGGGTTTAGGGTTTAGAAGCCGGGGTCAAAGGGTTTAGAAGCTTTGAACCCAACTTTGAACCAAGTGAATGCCTACTGCCCTGCGAAGTGAACGTCAGTTCAGCTCTGCGAGCAGCAAAAAGCAGCAAAGACTCTACGACCACTGGCTGCCTTGAAAGATGCAATCAGCAAATCCGAATTGCAAAAGGGAAGGCTTCCAAACAAGAGGAGCAAACGCTTCACGAGGGCCTTGGGAAAGACCCCAACGACCACGCTGTTTTGCTACTACTTGCTTAAGAACCCCCAAAATATTTAAGAATAATCATCCCTGCCCTTAGAAGGAAGAATATTTCTGTTTTCTTGGGGGGTTCTTGAGCAATTCGCTGTGTTGTGGCCAGGCTGAGCACAAGGCCGAAGCTTCCTCCTGTCGACAGGCGGGACTTGATTTGCAACATACGGGGGATTTCCGAAGAAAGGGGTGCCCCTCATATACCTTGAAATACTATGATCCTGTCAAAAAGGAACCCGAAAAAGGGTACCCATATTTTCGGAAATCCCTATATTTTTTGGTTCGTGTTGAAAGGGCTTTCAGATGAGTCGAGATGGCTTTCGGCATTCAAAGGTTCTCTAGGAGCCTCAGGGTGACGGTTGATGTGAAGATCCTGGCACCAGAAAAAGGAGCTTGTCCTTCGGGCTTTGAAGTGTCGGATGGAGCGTAGTAGCCAAGCATACTATGCGACGCATCGGACCTTTAGATTGCCTCAGTTTTCTGGGGCCAGCGCGGGGGGGGTGGGGGGGGAAGAGGGGGAAACTCTTGCACACTCGTGATTTTACATCGAGGTCCAGAGTCATATTCCTGGATGTCGACGGCGTCCTCCTCCCAGCCGGCAGCGTCGAAATGTGCGCCTACGGCCATGGGATGCGTTGCTGCTGCTGCTGCTGCTGCTGCTGTTGCTGTTGCTGCTGCTGCTGCTGCTGCTGTTGCTGTTGCTGTTGCTGTTGCTGTTGCTGTTGCTGTTGCTGTTGCTGTTGCTGTTGCTGTTGCTGTTGCTGTTGCTGTTGCTGTTGCTGTTGCTGTTGCTGTTGCTGTTGCTGTTGCTGTTGCTGTTGCTGTTGCTGTTGCTGTTGCTGTTGCTGTTGCTGTTGCTGTTGCTGTTGCTGTTGCTGTTGCTGTTGTTGCTGCTGCTGCTGTTGCTGCTGCTGTTGCTGCTGCTGTTGTTCTTGTTGTTGCCGGCAGCTACGTGTTGGGTGGCCTGACCCAGCCACGAGCACACCCCATGGGGCAGTACTCGCGAGTGCAGCTTCCGTTTGGCAGGATATTCATCGATGGCGTCATGCTGCCTGTGCGGGCAGCAAAGGAAGCCGACTTCAACAGAAGCTTCCTTGATTTAGTTGCTTGAGATCTGAATCCTTCATAAAGTGCAGTCAGGCCATCCCTTATCATCGCACATACCGCGCTCGCTCGCTGAGGAACTGCGCTGTCCAACCTGCGGGCCATAGTGCAGCAGCCAGGGACTCACTGTGCTCTCTGTCGATGATACCGCTCTCTTTGTGCGACTCCAGCATTAGGTGGGCACAGGCCTAACCTCTAAACACGGCCTGCATGTTTTGTGTGGCAAAGTCCGTGTTGCGTGGCTTGTCAGTACGAGGACGGGCGCTTCCATTGTTCTGTCTTCCGAGTGGCGGCGGAAGGAGGTCCCGGACCTCGGTAACATCCAGAGCCCCCGAGCTCGAACGTGTGGGCTTTGAGCTTCACAACACTTGCATCTGGTTTGCTTTGTTCCTGTTGCGAGGAGATGAGGGACAACATCCGAAGAACTCTTCAAGCCCAGGTGCACACCCTGGAACAGTTTCACATCTTTCAATCGGATTGCTACTGGCTCTGGCTCTATTTCGGGATGATGTCCTTAGCTGATGGGACAGCTTGGGCATGGTTTGTCCGAGCTAAGTGAGCTTAGAGAGGCTCTGCTGTCTGCGTCGTAAGACTATGTGGGGCAGCAGGGGAGGGCCAAAAAGTGCCCCCTCGAGGACGACTCAAGCCCCCCAAGTTGCAACAGCTACCACCTCTTGACGCAAGACATGTGTAGTGGGCACGGTGGGCCTCCCCTAAACCCTAAACCCTGAGGACATTCCTGGTGTTCAAGATTCCACGCCGATCTTCCAGCCCTCGGCCGAGCTAGTCAAGCAGAGGCTCGATCAGGCGCCACTGGGGCAGGGAATGCTCGTGTCTCCCCCGGTTCATTAGTCCTTATTTAATGATACTATATTGTTATATTGCTATATTGTTATATAAATATGTTGATGTGTCCAGCTTTGGGAGCGCTGTGCGTTGGCGGCTACAGTGAGACTTTATAATTGAGAGCATTGCGCTGTCTTTCGTTCAAACCATCACGGCCAGGCGATCATTTGGGCAGAGCGGCGTGCGCGGGAGATAGGCAGTTGGCTGAAGCAGCACAAAGAAGTCAAGGCCGTTGCTTGGACCATGGTGCCCCACCCTGTATTGCATGCACAAGTAGAGCGACCTCTAGCGGTTAACCAGCGTGTTTCGGCTGTGTCTGAACGATAACCAGCGAGCCGTAGGGAAGGCAAGCCATCGCCTTATAGCTCCCCTTTTGTTGGCCTTGTAAAATCTCTGAACCCTAAATCCTAAACCCTAATTTCAATCCTAAACCCGAAACCCTAAACCCTGAGAGGCCTGGGTGGCCATCGATGACATCGACTTTAGCTGGGCTGACAGCGTAAAGGTGTCGGGAACACCGCTGATGAAGTGGGGGGCCCTGGACAGATACCCTAAACCCTAAATCGCGTGGTCGAAAAAACCCAAACCCTCAATATGGTCCCTATATAATGATACTATAAAGACCCCCAACCTCGTTCCAATCATTGAGGCCCCTATACTCACCATGCGTTCTGGCATGTGTTGGTTAGGCCGGTGGCTACTGTGAGCATAAACGCTTGGAGGAGGGTCGGTCTGCACCACGCCTTCGAACCTACGAAGTATGATAGAGCTCTCGGAACTACGGTAGAGTTTGTTTTGGGAACTGCGGTACGTTGTGCCTTAGAGAGGTTGTGTGTGTGTGTGTGTGTAGTTCTGTGTTTGTGTTCCTAGCCTGAAATGAACAGGAAACTGGCACACATGGCATGCATGAGCCCGGACTAAGCTAGAGCCAAAAGGCTCCTACAAGGGAGGAATCGCCCGAGAGTGAAATGGTTGGGTGGGTGGTGAGATTTGGCTCCGAGTGCCCACAAAGAGGCCCAAATCTTACGTCGTTGGGTCTTGGCGGGCCTATTTGACCGCCTTGTCCGTATTGACCACTTTGACCGTGTTGACCTGCGACCGCCTTGTCCACCTCGGGTCCATTGGAAGGAAGGGCCAGAAGGGTCAACAACATAAAGAGGGTCAGAGCCATGTGAAGAAGGGGAACCCAAAAGGACACCCAATATATACACTCACCAATACTAAATGGAACCTTATATACGCTCACCAATAACAGTAATATAAACCCTGCTTCATGTCCACAAGGATCTTCTTACTTGGACTGGTGCTTCGACTGCGCCACCTTCTTGCGCTTGTAGGGTATCCAGACAGGCCTCAAATAAAAACATTAAACGATCGCGGGTTGGGCGCTCCACAGACCTGCAACAGCCGAAGCGCGGCCCTCAAGCCCCTATTTTTATGATTGAAGAACATCTAGCCGTCTTACAATTAGTTAGTTTGAAACTTGCAAGACCCGACAAGTTGCCAGGCATCGCACAGTCCTCACAAATCCGAAGTACTGCATAACGGAGAAGGACCTTGCCTGTTAAAGTTGCTCCATGCGCCACTTTCCAGTTGGCCACGCTTTGGGCACTCTCCGGGTTTGGCAGGATGCCGAAGAGGCTGTCCGCATCCTCCTCAATCCTCCTGTCATCGCCCCTGGCGAGGAGGCAAGACGCGTTTTCGTGGTTTGTCCAATGTCTTGCGAGTGGTCGTAGGTTGATCCTTGCAGCATCTTCCAGCAGGGGGGGGGATGGGGGGGGGGGGGTCGTTGACTTTCAAATGGCAGAAATAGACATGCCCAAGTTGTTGCGCCTTTCCCCTGAGATGAAGGCGGATGCAATTGCTGCTGCCAGATACTTGACAGAGGAGGCGTTAGCGAAATGCGCGGGGGCTGGCCTGATGTAAGGCATGCGCCGAGCTGACAGCACCTGACAAGCTCCAAGCCCAGAACGGAAGCCTCCGGTGCCTCAAGACCCAAAGATGCCATTTACTGCCGGCTGGACAAGCTCGGCAGTTTAGAAACGTAGGCCATGTTGCGTTGGGTTGCAGGTCCAAAACCGAAGATGTCAAGAGGTATGTAAACTACGCAAGTCATGTCGCAGCTCGACGAAGTCCTTGTGTAGCCTTGTGTAGCCTAGCATGTCCGACCTCCCACAAAGCCGGAAAGAGTGATCCTAGGCTCTCTCACCTGAAACAGCATAACTCACAGTGAAGACGAAGAGACTCGCAGACGTTGTCGGCGTAGGCCTCTCAGCATCAAGAGCTTCGGATGTCGGACCCCGTGCCTGCAAACGAGTAGATGCCAGAAGGCCTATTCTTTTCTTAGCCCCTGGTAGCAAGCCCAAGGCCGCGCCTGTATGATATGTTCGGGATGCACCCATGAGGATCCCCAAGCCTCAAACTCAACAGTGACGGCAGGGGTCCCACACCATCCGAACTCGCTCCGCAATGCCTTGACGGAAGCCAGCCAGACTCGACTATCACTGCCGCGAGGGGAGAAACGGAGCGCAGGGTGTGGAGCGGCTAGGCCTCAGGCCCTTAGCCACCAGGCAAGGACCGTGACAATGACAACCTAGCATGCCAGGACAGCCTATGAAAGTGCGTTGGGAAAAGACTTCAGGAGTTAGTTCGCCTTGCATGACGGGGGCTTTGCAGACCCGCCAGTATCGGAGCGTCAATGGTTGACAAAGATAACCAGCGCAGGGAAAGTACTGTATATGGCCAAACAGGTCGAAGGTTGAAGCAACTCACTGCGCACGACAAGATGCCCAGAGTCTACAATGATCTTTGCGCCTTGTTTTTTCTGCTAGAAAGGGCAGACACCTGATTTGTTAATATGCCGCCCCACAAAGATCTTGCAAGGTCGACCTTCGTATTTTCAAGCTCCGAACCGGCGATGGCGGGCTATTTCTTAAGTATAAAACCCCAAAATTCCCCGAAGGGGTTTTAGTATTAGGGGAGTTCTTATCGTTTGTCAGGGTTTCGGGCTTGCAGGGTCAGGGTAAAGTGGCAACTGAAGAGTTAAGGCTTCAGGCTTCAGTCTGGGAGGCCACAAAGTATATATATATATGTATATATACATATATATATATATACGTATGTATGTAATCCGGCGGCCTATGCGTTGACCCATTCAACACCAATGCTCTGGCCATGCCAAGGAAAGCTCTGAGGCCCAGAGCTCGGGGGGATGCTCAGAAGGGTTCCGACTGGTTCGGAAGCTGTCAGGGAATGTAGGGTTTAGGGTTTAGGGTTTAGGGCTTAGGGTAGGATGAGCCAGACGGCACTACTGAGAATGGCACGTGCTGGCTCAGCGCTAGTAACGGCCCAACCCACAGGCATCGCACAGAGAAACGCGGGCCTAAAGCCCAAACAACTCACTGGCCAGGGTCCACAGTTTTGTCGCTGTGCCAGGACGGCCGCTCTAAACGAGCGCGGACCGAATCTGCCATTTGCTATCGCATGGCCCCAAGATGATTTGGGACAAGCAGAGTCAAAGGAAGGGCGGGTGCAGTTCTCACAGACCGATAATGCATCAAGCCACATGAAGCCTGAGAGTTTCAGCAAATGCTGGATAGCGTGACAGCCACGCCTTTCGTCTGCATGCACTGGCACCTCCTAGACTCTTTCTTAGACTCTTAGACGATCTCCAATGGGCTCTTCGCTCAGGCTGTCACTCGACTATTGCCACATCGTTGGGCTTGGCCCCCAGCCACCATCAGCCACCTCAGAACCTCTGCAATCCCTTCATGCGAGACAGGGCCATGGAGGTCCGCATGTTCGCGCAGCCATCGTGTACAGCAATCGGATGGAACTGGTCATTTTTTTGGGCGGAACATCTGAGTCGTTCGAATGATGGCGTGACGTCCCCTGCAACTTGCTGGTGCTGCCCAGCTTGCTGAATGGTTGTCCATGTCGCAGCGTGTTGCCCACGCCCACACAGCCCGAGGTTACACCATTTGTGCCTTATGCCGCTGCTGACCTGCACTAGAATCACTAGAAGGACGCCGTCTTCTAGATGGGACAGGGATCAAAGCAAGCAGCACATCATTCCACAGTTCTTATGCTATGGCCGCTACCAGCTACAAGCGCATAATGCTGACTATTTTGCCAGCGATCAGGACACACTTGCCTAGTTTGCGCAACATTACTCCTGTAGCAGACTCATTTGAGTGACATTGATATAAGAGTCTACGCCTGTTCTTGCTGCAGCATATCCCTGCCCTCTAGCCTGTAGGAATCAGGCTGAGCCCCAGGCCTACAGGATTCGCGGGAAGGATCCTGGACAGGTACCCAGACTGAGAGCCTGCGCAAAGGTTCTAGGGTTTACTTTGGGTTTAGGGCATCCCATCAGGGGCCTGGATGCAAAAGGGTTTAGGGTATCACGAAGGGGCCACTCGTGAAGTTCCCGAAGAGCTTTAGACTTATCAAAGTTTAAGAGGAATGAAAACCATGGTTTCTGTCGAATGTCAACGTGAAGGTGCGGGGGTGGGGTGCGGGGGTGGGGTGCGGGGGGTGCGGGTTCGGGGTGCGGGGGGTGCGGGTTCGGGGTGCGGGGGGCGGGTGTCGGAGGGTGCGGGTTCGGGGTGCGGGGTTGCGGGTTGCCGGTGCCGGTTGGGGGTGCGGAGGGTGCGGGTTCGGGGTGCGGGGGGGTGTGGGTTCGTGGTGCAGGGTGCGGCTTCCCTCGCACCCTGCACCCAACACCCCGCACCCCGCACCCCACACCCCGCACCCGATTTAGCGAAACATTTCCACGATTTAGCGACGCAATGTTTCGCTAAATCGTGGAAATGTTTCGCTAAATCGGGTGCGGGGTGCGGGGTGCGGGGTGCGGGGTGCGGAGTGCGGGTGTGAGGTGCGCTGCACTGCACCCCATGACCCGCACTGCTGCACCCCAACCCCGCACCACTGCACCCAACCACCCGCACCACTAGACCAAATCCCGGTGTTTTTTGTTTTGCCTTCTTGGCTCCTCAAGGGGTATGTTCCCCCGACTGCTCCCTAAGCTTCTTTAAGGTTGCCTAGGTACCTACCCCCATGAACCCCCCCTCCCTTGTAACATCCGGGACCGTCCGTCGCGAATCTGAGACCATCTGTCGTAGCGCAGGGAGATGAGATGTTGCAACACAGTGCACCACTAGCATGTGAGGTTTAGTCTTGCAGTCGTCCATGCCTAGCAAATGAGAGTGGCTGCCTTTGCAAATCTTGCGGCCAAGGCGGAAAAGCCTCCCTGCAAAATGTGTTCAGATGCGTGGTATTGAGACCACAAGACTGATTGTTCATTCCAGTGCTAAAAGGGGTGGGTGTTGCAGAACATTCAACTTGGCATCTGTTAATGACCTGGACCGAGCCAGCCGCTTTGTTTCTGCAGAAGCATGGAATCCACCAAGCGCGACCCAGCTCCGGACCAAAGCCTCTAGTCACAAGAGCTAAACCCTAAACCCTTATTTCAAAGTGTTCCCAGGGTCCTTTAATCCGTTGCTAGATGTCCCTGGGGACCAGCGTGACACTTGAGCACTCGAGCCATGCTGGATACTCCCCGCGGACATCATCACAAGAATCTTGGCCAGCTGGGGTTTAGGGTTTACGGTTTAGGGTTTAGGGTCTAGGGGTGTGAAGACATTGTTTCGTTTGGTTCGACAAGGTCAACGGCGCTAGGCCAGTCATGCCATCGCAAAGGACCGAGGAGTGGCAAGTGCTCGATGGTAAAGCTGGTGGCGCACATGCCCCGATGATGACCAATGCGGATGGTAACCCGGCTTGGCTTGAATCCATGATTTTGGAAGGCAGTGCTCAAAGAGGCCGTGTTGAAGGTTAGAGAAAGTGAGCTTTGAATCCCAAATGTTTGGGGACCGTTCTTGCCCAATCTCAAGAAGAGGGACTTGTCGTTGCCTCCGGCTGCCCAGCCATTCCAGGTTCACGTATTCTGAAACCTCTGGATCAAGGCGACAGGCAGGGCAGCGGCAGGGTTGGAACTGGCACGTGCCATGACTTTGGGCCATTTTGCGGCTCGTGCACAAATCTTGCAAACGGCCAGAGAAGAAAACGATGTGGCATAGGCATAGTTGTGGCCTGTAACCGTGTAGTAGTTTCAGGCATGCTGAGATATATCCTGCCTCATTATCAGATGAGTGCTTGACAGTTAGTCCAGTTTGAGACATCAAGCTTAAGCGTGGCTCACCATTCCACCCCGTGTCTGAGTGCTTGGCAGGTGCTCCAGAGAGATCGAAGCTTACCGCAGCCTTGCTTGTCCCTGGGCTGGATACCATGAGGGCTCGGTAAGTAACTACACGGCTGTCTTCCGGCCATGAACTGATGACCGAAACATCGACAAAACATCTTGGAATGATTGCAAAAATCGGCCGGAGGCTGCCTTGTCAGGGCACAGTCCTGCAGAGCAAAGCAGGCGCACGCGCACGAACGCTCACAAGACAAACGTCCAAGTCCCAAACCGCATCGTGAATAGCTGTCGTCGCCAGCTTTCCATAACTTGGAGCCTTCACTGAGTTGAGAAGAGTACTCGGGCAGAACGGAAGCACTGTAAAAAGATAAACCGAAACATTTTTACTTCAACAAAAGCAACAAAATACAAGCAAAAAGTCAATAATTTGTGGCTTAATTCGGTCCAAATATCATGATGTAAGACGTGTTTTGGACTAATTGCAAATATAATGACAACTAATTGACATTACAACAACTGTAATGACTTGATTTATGCAAAGGGCGTATATAACAGGGCACAAAGCGGAGACAAAGAATAAATATTCAATCAAATAAGTCAATTAATCATAATAGAAAATACACATTCTTGTGACAAAAGGCAAAACGACTAGCAGAAAATTTGAAGCAGTGTCACGTGTCACAACCTTGTCACACAAGCATTATTTATGTTCTGAAAAGAAGGAAGTTTTGCTTCAGGAAGCTGGGTAAAGTAGGAACAACTTCTAAAACCTGCAAAAAAAAACAAGCTAGTTAAAAAGATGAGAGGGACAAGAGACTGTACACCAAAGTAGCCGTAACTTTTAACAGAAAATCCAAAGCTAGAACACTGTCAAAACAAGAACACTGGTCACAAAATCCCTCTCATTCCCTCTCAAAATAATCTGGGGCTGGGCACTCCAGGGAACCTCTGGATATACTTGCGGTTGGGCACTCCATGCACCCTTCAAAATACTCTTGGGCACTCCTCTTGCGATACTCTGGGGTGGGATACGGGTGACTGGCTAGTTTAAAATCTAACAACCCCACCCCGAGTGGGAAGCAGCGAACAACGTAGGCCCAAGTCGGCGAATTATCTGCCATGGCACTGGTTCGCTTGCGCGATCTGTTGGAAGGATGCAGCATGATGTAGCTAACCATGGCCACCCAACCCGTAAGCAGACGCCCCCGCAATTTCACCTCAGAACATTGCGCCTGTAACCTGCGCCTGTAACCTGCGCAGGTTCGTCGCTGGCGCCATTTCTTTGCGCTTGCCACGGCACTTGCAAGGTGCAAGGTGCCGCCTCCTGGCGCAGTGAAGGGTGAATACGGCGCTGTTCAAGACATGGCCTTTTTTCATATGCAGCGCAAGAGCAAAGAATATGTTCTTCCGACTTCCGACAGTGGAGTTTCAAGGAATACATGGAGCTGGACAGCGCCTACTTCGGCATGACTGGAGCGACCGCCACTCTAGACATCAAGATTGGCAAAACGACTTGGGAGGATCACCTGCACGTTACATGACCAGGTTTGGGGTTTCAGAGAAAGGCAGCTTGCCAAAATTTACCGTACAATGACTCTTGAGGCAGCCGTGGTTGGATTCACGCTCTAGCCGAAGCTTGCCCTTCATCTTTCTGTTGGTTACTAGGGAACGGGGGAAAAGGGTACCATGTATAATCCCTTAAAGGGTATATAGGGGATGTATGGTACCTTATTCCCCCATTGCCTACTAACGAACAGTAAGTCATTCGACAGGACCAGGCAGACCCTGCCAAGATCGCGAAGGAGCACTTGCTAGCGCCCGAATATGTCTCGGGCCATTTTCGGCCCCAGCCCCACCCTCAACATCCAGGAAGCTTTGGTGAAAGCTGTTGAACCGGTAAGAATACCTTACTACCTCCCCTAAATCCTAAACCCTAAACCCTACACCCTACACCTTAAACCCTTGGCTAGTCGGGTGGCAAAAAAAAACCCTAAACCCTAAACCCTAAACCTTACTACCTCCCCTAAACCCTAACCCCTAAACCCTCAAGGAGTCCAAGAAGTTTGAAGAGGTTTACTCTGCAAGCAGTGCCATGGATGGCTTTCGCGTGGCCGGGATGAAGGCGGAGACCAGGAGTTTTGCCTTACGGAGAACGGGTGGGTTTAGGGTTTAGGGTTTAGGGTTTAGGGTTTAGGGTTTAGGGTTTAGGGTTTAGGGTTGCTCAAAAGGGTTTAGGGTTCAGGGTTTAGGGTTTCGGGTTGAGGGGGCATCCTTGAGGCTTCGGGGAATTGCGGGATGTAGCGTGGCGCCACACTTTCAGTCTGGTGCGCCTGGAGAATGCTGCAAAGGCATCTTGAGTTTGGGCCTCCTAGTAGAGGACCCGCGATTGCTAGAGAACCCTGCCCACGAGGTTTGCATTGCAGCGTTCTAGGTGTAGAGCCCTTCACAGTTTGGCCAGGGCAAGCTCTGTCATGCTACCTCATCACCGTTGCATGCAAGCCCCGTGTAGTGTGATTCTTCAAGCGGCCCGAATCCTAAGCCCTAAACACGAGCCCTGAGCCGTCGAGGCAGGGGAACTCGTGCTAAACTCGACAAACTTGAAGGCCAGGAGTTGGGTGGGGGGGTTTAGATACGACCAATTGCTTAAGAAGCCCCAAAAAATATAAAACTTTCTTCCTTATAAGGGTATAATGTAGGGATTACTGTTTTTTGAACATTTTTGGGGGGAGTTCTGAAGCAAATGGTAGTTTATGGGGCGGTTGCTGCAGCCGAAGGTTGCGCTAGCTTAGCGTGAGCCACAGTGTGCACAACAGCATATCCCAAGCCTTTCCGCACCAGGGGTTCAGGGTTTAGGGTTTAGGGTTTAGGGCAGTTGCTTCTACTGACGATGCTTTCGGCAAAACCCCGAGAAACGGCAGGAGAATGTAATTTGTATGAAGGCGCAAAAAGAAATGGTCAAGTTTATCTCACCGAACTAGATGCCGGGCATTATGAGCAAAAGAAGACAACAAGCCATTGAAGAAACACGAAATGCTTCGAGACCGACCGAGAACTTAAATGAATTTATAGCACTCATCCCTGTATCAAGGCTGGGCCAAACCCAGTCAGTCTGAAGCTGCGCGAGTTTCCTTCAGCGTGCCCATAATGAAACAGGCTGTATACAGCTGCTCGGCAGGCCACTGTAAAGAGCTAAGCAAGCCCGGCAGATTCGTAGTATCGAATTGCAGGCCGGTTCCAGCAGTTAAGATATGTTGAAGTGTGTTGAAGTGTGGGACAAAAACGCCACAATATTTCGCGATGTGGTACATGAATGGAGCATGACTGCGACTTGGGAGGCACGTTTCAGCCTCAAGACACACGAGTTCGGAGAGTGGCTGCTACCGGGCTTCGTGGCCTCAGCACCTGGCTTTGGATCCTTGAACTTATTTGAGATTTTTTAACTTTGGCATTGTCTCTCAGAGTTCTGCGTCCCACGGATGCTTAGCAAATCATATGGAAGTGTTGCAAAGGACCTCTGCCGGAGGGCAGCGCTGGTATGTGTCGCCCGGACAGCCGAGGCGTGATTTCCTGGTGCGACTGTTCTGGTCACTTTCGGCTAGAGATTCGTTTCTTAGGAGAGCGCATGTACTCGGAGTGGCATCCATTCCGCTCTCCACCGCAGGTTGCGAACTTGACATGAAGGCGGCTACAGAGATTCTCGCGAAGCTTAAGGCCATCAGCGCGGCGGCCGAGCAAGGCTTTGGAGGAACGTTGAGAGCAGCCAGCCTTCTTCTCACGCGAGAGATGCGACCGGGCGGTCATTGGGCAGTTCACCTGATAGATTTGGCACACTACACGGAGACAGCTGAGAAACGGGATGACAACTTCTGCGATGGTTTGCAGAATTTGGTCCGCACGTGGGAAGAATGGTGTGCGGCAGATCCCCCACAGTCTTGGTTCACCGTCTGTTGCTTTGCACGCAAGTGATCAGTGCACCTCCCATCATGACGCTCAAAAACTGAGCGCTTGATTTGAATTTTTTGTAAGTAGGCTACGCAGGATGTCGGTTTCCTAGGGTGCAAACAGAACATTGCTGCGGGAGCCTCCGGAGGAAAAAAAAAAAACAAAAAGGTTGTTGGATGCTTGCTGGGCCACACCATGCCACGCCTGCAGGGTTTAGGGTTTAGGGTTTAGGGTTTAGGCCTGCTGTAGAAAGGGTTTAGGGTTAGGGTTTAGGGTTTAGGGTTTAGGGTTTAGGGTTTAGGGTTTAGGGTTTAGGGTTTAGGGTTTAGGGTTTAGGGTTTAGGGTTTAGGGTTTAGGCCTCAGCCCAGGGGTTAAACGGGTTTAGGGTTTAGGGTTTAGGGTTTAGGGGCAATTGCCAGTGAAGGCATGACTTGAACAGCAGGGTGAAATGGGTCAGGGTTTGAGATGTCAGAACCGACGTGAGAGTATGATATACACATCAATGTGGACGAGTCTAGACTTAGGCACTTAGAGATTAACTGGGAGGAGTAAGATACCCATGTTGTTGCTGATCCCGGGGTTCAAGGTGCATGCAAGAAGCTTGCATCAAGGGAAGGCGCTGTCAGCTCACAGCAAGTAGGCAAAGGCGGCACGGTGCTGTCTCATTTTCCCAGCCATGTTACGATTCCTCGCCCCCCTTGCCACTGGCATGGGTGGCTTGGCACCGTGAAGCAGAGCCCTTGAGCCTTGAGATCAGCCGTCAGAAGCCTCCCTTGGAACAATCCTAGTTCGTCTGGCCGGCTATGCCTTCCAGCAAAGGCCTAGGGCCTAGGACCACCAGTTTAACATGTGCATAGCAGCGATCTTTATACAGCAGCTTTATACCAGGCTTGCTCACTGACAAGTACATGCTCGGTGCCACCAACTTCGTTGAACACTATGCTCAAGATTTTCACGCCACTCCCGCACAGAAGGACCGCTTAGCAATTGGCAGTGACACGTTGCTGCGCGCCCCTAGTGACGACTCTAGGGGCTTGCGTGCTCAATGCAGGCAAGGGGGTTTTTGTGCAGTGCTATGGATACATTCTGCCATGGCTTATGTGACAGCGACGTGATGTTTTTTTCACGCTTCGCGGTAGAATGCAGGATTTCGTGAAAGCGGCGATGTACGCTGGGGCTATTCTGGGCATGCTTGTCATGGGCGGCATTGGCAGCACCATAGTGACTGGAGCATGTCTTGGTCTTGTCGGACGGAATACTGAAGAGACCCTAAACCCTAAACCCTAAACCCTACAGGGTCTGCAGGAATGAGTTGTGGCTTGCACTGGCCACTTCAGGTCCGGCGTCTGATTACATTGGCCGCCGAATGGGGCTGCTTCTATGCTCCCTCATCACACTCATTGGTACCTTGCCTTACGTGAGCTTCAAGGTGAGTTCCCAAAGCCAGCATTGGACCCAATTCAAAGACCTTGCAAAAGCTGAGGTGCTTTGCTTTCGGCTTTGGCCTGGAGTGAGAATACCCTCATCGCAGCCCGCTGCTTGGCGAAGAAGAGCTTCAGCACGACGGCGGCACAGCTACTCAAGCGGAACCCGGGCGTGCGCAACCTGCAAAGGGTTTCAAATAACGGCTAGAATCAGAACAACGTTGTCTGGGACTGCACGTATCTTGGCCACTCAAGGCAACAGCCGGAGGCAACATAAATGAAGCCCGAATGTACTTGTTAGACCTCCCCAGGCATCATTACTGGAGTCGGCATGGGTGGCGAATACCCGCTGGCATCTTCGCATTCGGCCGAGACCTCGGAAAAAACCAGTCGCTCTACTGCAGCCCCATGCCCCTCCCACTTTGCAGCGGCCCCGGGCTTTCAACAGTAGAGATCCACCCACGCTCAAAGGCCATCGCTGTCACAAAACGGTTGCAACACGAATCATTTCTTGTTTCACTGAAAGTTTAAAATCACATTTTGAAGAAATATACATGCAAGATTTGACCATGCTGAAGGCATTGCTCAATGCCATCAAGTGCATAGGCTTTGGCGGCATGTCGAACGGATAGTAAATAGAACCCCAGCGTTTGTACATTTAGTTGCCATCTACTGAAGGCGCAGCTAGCATGTGGAAAGGGGGCACAAAGGAGAGAAGATGCATTAGGGATGCACCTTTCTCACGTAGTTCCCTGATGCTGCCACGTGTGATTCGAGGTCCATAGTAGATGGCGCGACTTTGTCGCCCAGTCCTTGCCCAATCCCAGAAAATGACTTCGAACCGGATGTCCGTCTTCAAAACTCAGGTGATGGCGCTCGCAATGTAGCTTTGCTCTACCTGTTCGGAAGTGGATTTGGGCAGGCGCTATGCCCAATGGTGACCTACGCGATGGACGTGTCTTAGCTGCAGGGAAGATGCGGGAAGTTCTGAATGATTTCTGGGAGCGAAAGCGCTGCAAGTTAGCGGCTGCCTGCTGGCTGGGCCTGTGAATCCTCCGTCTAGGGGGCTGAGACATGTCCCAAGGATCCCCCGTATATAAAGCCGGCGAGAAGCCATGGCCTGCATTGCACCCAGCACTCACCTGGGCCCTAGCAAGGGTCAAGAAAAGAGAGCCCTAAACCCTAAACCCACTCTCTAAGGTCGGCGGGGTCCCCCATGAACAGCTGTGGCGATGGATCTTTGGAACCTGGGCGGCTTTATTGACATGGGGGTTTCTATGAAAAAAATAGGGTTTAGGGTTTAGGGGGTTTAGGGTTTAGGGTTCAGGGTTTAGGGTTTAGGGTTCAGGGTTTAGGAAGGCACCCCTAATGTTCGTAAACCCCCTATATGCCATGGCCCTTAAACCCTAAACCCTAGCATACTGCTGCAGACGACACACGCCTCAAAGCGCATACCTGCCCCGAGATTGGGTGCCCCTCGAAACAGCGCCCCTCAATCCGAATGCCCCGTCGCTTTCGAAGAAACACGGCGCACACGATCATCGAGACAGTTATCCCCCTGGTTCTTAGTAGGGAATGAGGGCCCTATATAAGTCCTTAAAGGGTATATATATAGGGCCCTCATTCCCTAATTCCCTCTACGAAGAACCAGCCAGTTATCGCGAAAGTCAGCGGGGCTGGGCTTGAGAGTTTGGTCTTGCTTGCCTTTCGCAAGTACGGCCAAACAAGGTAGGGCCAAGCTGTGAGCTTGATAGCTTGATTCTGTCATAGGATGGGAGGAGGGGGGGGGGGTGGCAATACTGAACCGTTAGAAGTAATTTTCGTTTTTTGGTCTGGGGGCTTGATTGTCGAGTTTGGTTTTTACGGCGTCATGGCTTGACTTTCTTGCGCCGCAGCTTTCCTCGGAGTGACTCATCGGCAGAGGCCGCGCCAAGGAGGTGAACTTTTCTGGGGAACAGCGGCCCGGCACCCCTCTGTCCTCCAAGACATAAAGAACGCGCGAACCCATGGGAATAGCGTAATAGTATAACAGTATGATAGTGTAACAGCATAATAGTATAGTAGTATAACAGTATAGCAGTATAACAGTATAACAATATAACAGTAGAACAGTAGAACAGAAAAATAGGAAAAACAGTAGACTAGTAGAATAGCAGAATAGAAAAAGGATAGCAGCATAACAGGATAATCGTTGCTTCCCGCGTCATCCTGCAGCCAAGGAGTTGGCGTCATCTTGTCAGCCCTTGGGCTGGTTTTACGATACCTGACCACCCAGGAGAACCCAGGTTTAGGGTTTAGGGTTTAGGGTTTAGGGTTTAGGGTTTAGGGTTTAGGGTTTAGGGTTTAGGGTTTAGGGCAGCTTCAAAGTAGACCCTCAGGGAACGCCAGCGCAGGAATTGACGCATGTGTAGCCGAGTCGGGAAGCGGCAAGAAGAACAAGTAGCAAGTCATTGCTGCCGGGGAGGACAGCCAGAAGTTTGTGGAGGGCAAAGAGGCTTCGCATGCACGGCTTTGTGTTTGGAGGCTTCAAGGCTTATGAGCTCGCAAGCTTGTGCCTTGCCTTTTTGCAACATGAAAAAGGTCTCTTGCATGTGTGAGTGTTGCACGGCCAGATGGAGTGGAGCTGATTCAGCACTAGGCTCTAGGTGGCAATGCAGTTACAGAAGTGCTGGCGCCACTCAGAGGCAGAACAAAAGCATCACGACACCACCTGGACTATTCTGGCTCCGTACTGGAGGACAGGGATCTGCGGGCATCCTTGTCGGTCCGTGTTTCGCCGCTTCTGTTGCCGCTATTGAGTATGATTGTGTATCCCATTGTGAAACCTGCTTCACGGTGTCCACCTTTTTGGCGGCTCTCAAATGAAAGTTGGCGGCAACGCAAGGATAGGCAAGGCGGACGGATGCAACTTTCGAAGAAACAAGAGTTTTCCGTCCTTGATTACGACGCTTTCACGACAACCAGATCCTGCACTCGCGGAGGCAACTAGACCTACTTCTTGGGGCTGATAGGTCCTCATGCGCGGTCAGGTCACGCAGCAGAAACTCCTACAGGCTCTACACCCTGCAGCCATGAACCGTAAGCAGTGCTGCGGAATTAAAATTTCCAAGGTCTCCGAGGGCTTGCGAGGAAAAAGTCAGCGGCCTTAATGGCAGCAAGACGGGAGTCACGGCGGGAAGGTGCGGTGGAAGATCTTACAGCCTTCCTTTTGCGCCGTCAACGTGGAATGGTGACTATGTAGAGCGGTAAAGGAAAGAAGTACTGTTCAGCTTCCCACTCGTTCTAGTCAGGGCGCTCCTGGGTACTGCCGGATGTTGGCTCTTGTTCGACATCGTCGAGTACGGCCACCCGGGCTGAAGCAGATCACTCAACTCCGCATGCTGTGGAGCAAGCTTGCGAAAGCTTCACATTTAACCCGAAGACGTAGGATGTATCTGTATACATTTCTATATATTATACTAGATACTTCCTCCTGCAATAGACATAAGACACTTTCTATCTGTGTGTATATATACATGTATATATATATATATATATGATGCCAGAGCCCCCCAGCAAGGCTTGAAACAAAACGATGCGGCGATCTTCCACTCGGACGACGGTGGCCCTTACTCCGACAGCATCCTCCAAGTACCCGAGCTGCGCCTGGGGTTTAGGGTTTAGGGTTTAGGGTTTAGGGTGCCCCCTCTTGAGTGGCATGTTGTCGTCATGGGCAGTGCAGCAGTCCTAGCCGTAAGGAAGGGTTTAGGGTTTGCTGTTTAGGGTTTAGGGTTTAGAGCTACAGCACCTTCGTGGCTCTTGGCAACATGCTGTGATGTGGTGTAGGGAGACCTCGGACAAGAGAGCATGGTGTAAAGTGTGGGTCTGTGTGGGATTCGGGTCGGGACGGCTGTAGCAATGGAACCGAGGTGTTGTGGAGCCGCCTCCTTGTGATCCCATCGCTACTGAGCAGATCAGAAGACGCAAGCAGTACTTGTTGCAGTCCCTGCTTGAGGATGTGTGACATCAATCAGCCGAGGTTGATCTTTGCGCCATGGTTTCTGACAAAGGCACCCATTGGTAAATGCTCCTTTTGAACTGAACGTCTCCGAGTTCCACTAAACAGATGCCCCTCCATCCAACAGAACACCTAAACAGGCCCGGCAAGTGACATGTGAGACAGCCCGATGCCTCAGCAGCGGCTTACACCGAAACCGGGCAGAAGCCACATCGGCATTCGGCGTCTTCGCGACAGCCCGAGCAGTCTGCAAGCTTTGTGGATCCACATGGGCCAGATGAGCTGGGCTCCCCCCAAATGAACCCTAAACCACCCCTGCCCCACGTCCCACAGCACACAAGCCTGAAGCCCTGTGTACCTAAGCCCTAAACCCTAGGGCCACCAAAGCCTGCTCAGACCTCCAGCAAGCGCGTTCAGTTCATTGGCTTCTGTGGATGCGCGGTTGCCAATCTAGTTTTGGCAGCTGCTTTGCGGCAGTGGACCTGTGAAAACCTGCTGTGTTTTACGTGGAACTAGCTGTCGAGTTTGGCTGCCCAAGGGTTGTAGGCAATGCAGTAGAAAGCAGGTGTAGCTTGGCATTGCTATGCAAGATGAGTCTTGGCTTTCAACCATGCCTTTTGACTCCGATCTCTCTTCTTGCACAGATTCAGCAAGGTTGCCTTCAAGGAGCTGAGAGAAATGGACTCACTGTTTTTTACGCTCTACATCCTGCAGCTGTCCTTCCAGAGCTTGCCGGGGGCTGCCTGTCGGGATTTAAAGGGTGCAGATGTCGACATGCCAACTCTCAGCCCACCACTGCCATCTTCGCATGTTCTTTCCGCCAAAGCAAGCATCTGCATGTTCGGTTCTGGTGTGTAGGCTTTCGGGATGGGTTGTCATGGACTGTGCGCATGTCGGCCTTTCCTGTTTCGGCAAGAATGACCAGTGCTGGAACCAGCAAGGTCACAACAATGGCGATCTCTGCAGAGTCCCTCAGCACAAAACATTTTCTGTCAAGGCATGTCAAGGCTTTGGCCGCGGTTCGTAACGGCCCTCTGCCCAAACTGTGGACTTCCCAGAAGAGGTCTGACCTCTCCAGCCATCACTCTTGCTGTTTTTCGGGCTTCAAAGGATCTACCCCAGCATGGTCCGTGGCACCGGCGCCGGCATCAGCGCAGCAGCTGGAAAGCTTGGCGCCACCATCGGCTCCTACTTCTTCTCAGTCACTCAACTGCAAAGGGGCGAAACAGCTCTCAATTTCAAACCGTTCCCCGTCACCATTTCATGGCTTACAAGCACTGCCCGCGGCCTTAAGACAGCTGCGCCGTTCCCACTCAGACGCGCTTGCACAAGGGTCCCAAGAGCTGGGTGAGCATGTGGGGCCTTCCGAGGAGCTTAAGAACCAGGGCCACATCAACGCCATCTTCTGGTGTCCTGGCGCAAATGAACTGCAGATTGCATTTTGCATGTCAAATCCCGAAACTGCGTGTTGCCACGTCTTCAGCTCAGAAGTTCTTCACCGCCCAGG
Source organism: Symbiodinium natans (assembly GCA_905221605.1). NCBI lineage: Eukaryota > Dinophyceae > Suessiales > Symbiodiniaceae > Symbiodinium > Symbiodinium natans. The sequence continues at coordinate 334,774 of CAJNDS010002630.1, forward strand.
ACAGTGACCGCAACTTCCGCCGCTGCGATGCTCCTCACGACCTTCAGCCACACGGTTCAGCACAGAGTCTCTGAGACTCAGAGCTTCACAGTGTCGCGGGGTGAAGGGGTGGATGTAGCGGTGATCTTGGGTCTCATGCCACGGGCTTCTGGCTCGCTTCGGTCTTGTTGCTGACAGGGGACTGCGGTAAGCTACTGGCCGGGTGCCGTTGTGAAAGCTAGCCACCTAAACCCTAAACCCTAAACCGAGGGGCTCTTGCGTGTAGTGACCGTAAGGGATGCCTCTCGTGGACCGCCTTGCATATTGGCTCTTGAGAAGCAGGAACTACTGGAATTCGAAGTCTTATCCGAAGCATCCTGCCTTCAGTTGGTTAGATGAATTATCCGAGGCATTCCTTACTACAACGGCAACACCCTAGACGAAGCTGACGCGCCACTGGGCTGACAGCACACGTCGCAGGAGATGAGAACATGAGTGCCTTTTCCAGGAGGAGCACAGTTGATTTCGGGACAGATCCCAGAAGAACAGTCGTAGAGAGAGGAGTGGAAGTTTGAGACTCTTGACCTTTTTGAAGTTCTGGATGTTTGTCTTCTTTAAGCAGGGCCGGTGCTGCAGCTGGGCACGGGATACATTGTGATGATACCTGCATGATAGGCAAGGTGGAACAGGCTACATATGTCAAGAAGACCCGTGTCGCTGGGATTTGTAAGGTTGCTTACCCAAAATCAGGCGATCAATATCCCCCAGCATAGCATAGCAACTGCCTCCCTAAACCCTAACCCTAAACCGTGCCCAGGCTTGCTCGAGATGGTAAGCCGAAGCAAGCGGCGACTTGACCACTGCATTTAGCACGTGCCCGCAGAGCCAGGGCCAACTCCAATGAAAGGTCGTTGTTAGGCTACTTGTTCAGGGCCCAAAGTGTAGTGGGTTGTGGCGTATGGGGAGTATTTGCCTGTGTTTCCCCGCTCCCACCCGCCCGCCCCCCCCCCCCCCCACCCGCCACCCGCCACCCCAACCCCGCACCCCCCGCCCCCACCCCCCAACCCACTACCGTTCTGCACCCAGACCGACACTCACACCACCCACACCATCTCGACACGCAGAGCACCCACAGCCATAATCAAGCCACGCACCACGCCCACACCAACATCACCACCATACCGCCACACTACCCGCACTTCCATCCACACCGTGCACAAACTTACACCCAGCTCCACACTGCACCCCCCAAACAACCCACACCATCCCAAACCATCCAAACCACCCAACACCAGTCCAGTCAGGAGAAGGTCTTTGCCACGTGGGACAGGCTTGTTTCAGTTCTCGTGTCTACGGCCACAGCGTGAGTTCAGGACTCCACTTGGGCAACCCCCCCCTTGGAATAACAAGCAGGCCTCAACAGCATGAAAACAGAACGGCTAGCATATCTGCGCTGTTCACGCAGTCTGCTTTGGCGTCTGTGAGCACACCTTATGACGATGTCTTTGTTCTGTTCAAATGCATTTGAGGATGTCGTGTCCCATCAAGTTGTGCTAGAAACTTGGGGCTGCGAAGTAGCCAATCTCGCCCTGCAGTCATGTGCTGGGCAATGAGGGCAGCAGTCGAGTTCCTAGTGGAAGAAATAGTTGCACAACGACAACCTCAGAGTCGAAACTCTTGGGCGTGTGACATAAAGAAGCCCAACGCCGAGTTGGTGTTTTGGCACTCGGATCGATTCTGGGTTCAAACTGGGGATGCAGCCTCCCAGAACTCCCCTTCAGCAACACGAAGCCCAGCACGAGGTGAAGATACTGTACGGCGGGCCGCTCAAGCACGACGGGTCGAAGTCGGCCGGATACGACGCCCGACCTGATCGTTGTTTCAGCTGGCGTTGCTGGTACCACTGTTCGTGATCAGCTTTAAGCCTTTTACCTTCAAGAGTGGCCGGGCGCGCGACATGTTTGCAATCGCAGAAGGAAAGCACCCATGATAAAAGTATGAGCCAGGTGGGTTCAGGGTTAAGGATACTTGTGCGCATGCCCCTACTGCTGCAAGGAGTCGGACGATTGGTCCGAGGAGGAGGAAATTGAAAGCAGCTGAGGCGATCATTTAGGACAACTTGCAGGACCTTTGCCAACGGTCCATGAGATGATGCACAGGTTGTTTAGACTTGACTAGCATTTGCAGAACCCAGACACACCTCGGACCTTCAGACGTCAGCAATCACGTTCACAGCTTACGAGAATCGTACTCTGCTAATTTTTCATCGCTACGAGCTTCTCGCATGAAAAGCAGATGCTCGTTGCTGGAACGCTGGCGCGATCTGCTCAAAAGAGCCAGCGTATGCCAGCGTGCTTCCCTCCCCTGGGCGTCTGTGAAGCCGAGGTTTGGTACATTCCTAGATTTGGAAGGTGCTGCTGCTTCACTTGGACCAAGACATTGCGATCTTGCAGCACCTTCGCGGTCTTTCAGCGCCCTACTGCAAGCCTGCGTCTGCTTGATGTAATTGAAATCTGGTGCTTTTGTCAGGAATGACACGCCAGAACATGCTTCACATTCGTCCTCTGAAAATCTCGTGCGTTGCCAGCAGATCTGCTCGCAACCATCTTTGCCAAGACCATCCCTCGGCCTGCCACTTGCACCTAAACAAGCTGGTAAAACCCTAAACCCTACTTGCACTGTGGCATGCTGAATCAGAAGGATGGCATCCTCATAGTGCTCATTCGCCCGGGCGGCAAAGAGAAAATGATTTTTACATTCGTATCATATGAGTTCTGCATCGTATTTATTGAGGTTTGGAAGACATTCTAAAATAAGATATATTATTTTAAATCGATATCTATAATTATAGAAGATATTCATCAAAGACGATTTATAGAATATCTTTGAAACAATTATTTGAATATTGAAATTCTTGGATTTAAATATTTTTATTGATGAAATCATGTTGC